>CAJUYG010000014.1:427183-561231 GCA_910591675.1 Galerucella calmariensis | reverse complement strand
TGTCAGACTGGACGGAATTTTGTCAAACCCTCACACTTCTAAAAGACTTAGAAATTCCCCGTCTTGTGTTGTTACCAAAAAAGACAGCGTATTTAGAGATTCATGCTTTTTGCGATGCCAGTTCGGTAGCTTACGGTGGAAATGTTTACCTTCGCTCGGTGTACACTGACAATACTGTACAGTGTATGTTAATAGCCTCCAAATCTCGTGTATCACCACTCAAAACAATTGCAACTATTCCTAAGCTAGAACTCACAGCAATGACTTTACTCACTACCCTTGTTAACCGCATTTTAAACATTTTTAACAATCAATTCATATTTAAATCTATAAACCTATGGTCTGATTCTCAAATTGCTCTGTCTTGGATAAAAGGTCACCCCTCCCGTTGGTCAGTTTATGTAAGTAACAGAGTAGCCCAAATTCAAAGTAATTCAAAAAATTTCCAGTGGCGTCACATTAAATCTTCTCTCAATCCAGCAGATCTTTTATCTCGAGGACTTCTTCCTAAAAACCAACATGACTTTTGGTTTCATGGTCCATTATTTTTGCACAACTCTGACACGGATTTCAACTCCCTTGACTCATTTACTTTAGTACCCTCACCTCCAGAAACAAAAAAGACTACACTGACTGTAACTACAAATATCCCTGACTTTTGGATATCATTGTTCAATTCTTTTAATTCCTTCTCTAAATTAGTACGCTCTCTCGCCTTCATGTTTAGATTCATAAATAATGTCAAGTCAACTCAAACAAAGGTTACAGGACCTCTCACTACTTTAGAACTAGAAAAGTCTAGAACATTTATATTGCTCAGAACACAATTATCGTACTTTGCCAAAGAACTCTCTTTGTTGTCATCTAATCAATTAATACCCAACAAACAAATTTTATCTCTCAGCCCTTTCCTGGACTCTAACAAATTGATTAGAGTTGGAGGAAGACTATCTTACTCGTCATTGCCATATAATCAAAAGCACCCTATTCTCATGCCTAGTAAATGTAACGTAACCTCACTCATCCTACGTCACGAACATATCCGTTTGGGACACAGTGGTCCTCAAAACGTTTTGTCAAACACTCGGTTGACATACTGGCCGTTAGATGGCCTTAGAGAAATTAAGCGGATAATCTCAAAATGTACAACTTGTCATAAATTCAAGTCCCAGCCCATGACTCAAATTATGTCTGATCTCCCTGCCTATAGAGTCACCGCATCACGCCCTTTTCTCCACACCGGTGTAGATTTCGGTGGCCCCATTTCTCTGAAGTCCTCAACCCTGAGGAAAGCTCCAATCATTAAAAGTTATATCTCGATCTTTGTGTGCATGTCAACAAAAGCAGTGCACATAGAACCTGTATCAAATCTCACTACTGAAGCTTTTCTAGCAGCTCTGAAAAGGTTTATTGCCCGACGCGGTTGCCCAGCCACTATGTATAGTGACAATGCAACCAACTTTCAAGGCGCGAAAAACTCTCTATATGACTTGTATAAATTTTTTAAAAACAAAGCAAATTTAGATCAAATACAAAACTCTCTCTCCCCTACTGCAACAACTTGGACCTTCATTCCTCCAAATTCCCCGCACTGGGGAGGAATTTGGGAATCAAGCATTCGGAGTTGCAAGTATCACTTGGTCCGCATCGTTGGGAACCTAGTCCTAACCTTTGAACAAATGACAACTATCCTCACTCAGATAGAAGCAATAATGAACTCTCGACCTCTTCACCCTTTGTCCAACGACCCTTCAGATCTTAACCCCTTGACTCCTGGACATTTTCTCATAGGTGCCCCACTCACTTCCCTCCCTGAAAAAGATTGCTCGGAAACATCTTTAAACAGATTAACCTTTTGGCAAATTTGTTCTCAAGCCCGGCAACAGTTCTGGAAGAGATGGAAAACTGATTATCTGAACCATCTCCAGAATCGCCCAAAATGGATGAAACCCTGTAAAAATTTACAGATTAATGACCTAGTTCTCATCAAGGATGATGATACTCCTCCTCTCAAGTGGCCTTTGGCCAGAGTTATTGAAGTTTTCCATGGTAAAGACGGAAAAATACGAGCTGTCAGCCTCAGAACTCAAAGTGGAGTCTACACTCGACCCATTACTAAGTTGTCTCGCATCCCTGTACAAGAAAATGAAAATACTCATTCTCTCACACCTCTCCCCCATTAATACATTAGTTCCGTAACAGTTGACACATTTACTCAATTACTACTCAGCTGCACATAATGTACTAAAAAACCTAACATTGATTCGTTACGATATGTAAAAGTTTGAATTTATCTTTCCATGTCTTATGTTTTTATTTAATATGTATTTAATATGGATGTAATATGTATTTTTATTTAATATATTGTATTTTGATGCTGAAGAGGAAACGCTAGGACACTGATTTGGGACGTGTCCGCGAGTTGACCTGGCATACCTTACCATTTGTTATTGTTACCATGATTATTTAACGTGAATACTTGTATATTTTTTATGTTCTACTTTTGTACGTTAATGTATTGTATATGATTGTTTTATGAATTCTAGTATCGCTTCGCTCTTAATTACTTATTTCATCTCTCGTACGGTCACTCCGTCGCGGGGGCCAGTATGTTTAAAAACCATAAACTGCCTTTTAAACTGAAGTGTTCAAGCAACACTCGAATTTAATTTAAATATTTCCCTTTTGTTCCTTAAACCGACTCTGTTTACCTAATATTTAGTTCTCCCATCCCAACTGCAAACTCATAAAAAAAGTACAGCTTTTGTTTACGCATTGCCTATAAAAACTTTCCACTGAAAACAAAACAATCTCTCATCTCACTTCAATTCAGTTTACCCACCTAGAAACATACAACAAATTGTAACTTAGACTTGCCCAGTTCTAACGAATTTCAAACTTCCTTACCCTAAAGACAATAGATTAGCTCAAACATGCATTTTTCTCTCAGCTATCTCTTTCTACACCCTAAAAAACGTATCGCTCCTTCTCTTTCATAAAAATTAGCGCCAATCCCCCACGTCCGGTGGGAGATCGGAAAATCGAAAGAAACGATTCTTTTAGCCAGTAGCTTTGTGTGTGTTGCTCAAAGTACTCACGTTCTCTCTGTATGCACATTCTCTCGTCTTGCATATAAAAAACCCTTAGTAACACGTGTGTAATTAATGTTACTTTTAATTTGTTATGAAGCGATATTATAATTTATATAACCTTAGTTGTGCCTAGTAGCGACGCAATTGTAAAAATTTCTTTTGTGTTATTTGTTCCTCAGAACTTATATGAGCTAAGTTCATTAAAAATCAAGTGCAGCAAACTGGATATTTTATTGATAACTAGTAGTCGATATAACCTTTTTTAAACAGTCTGACAAAGTTCCTGCTTGTGTCAGTTTCTTTTTCCGACACCGTCAAAAGTAATATAACACCTACTGAAAATAATCAACCTGAATCAAAACCTAATTACAGTCCACTATAAACTTTTCGGTATTGAGTTTTTAACCACCAATACTCGAACAATCTCCTTATTTACAAATTCTGCAGGGTAATTATTGTTATTTAAAACATCTTTTAAAAAAGTTTTCTCCTTTGTAAATTGATCATCACTAGAACAAATGATTCTGGCCCTATCGTATAAAGATTTTACTATCCCTTTTTAACGCTTATAGAATGATTAGAGTCAAAATTCAAATATCTATTAGTGTGTGTTGGTTTGCGGTATACACTCGTTTCATACCCTGTAGGTGTTTTATTAATAAGAACATCTAAAAATGGCAAAAAATTGTTATTTTCAATTTCAATTTCAAATTTTATAGATTCCTCTCCTTCATTTATATTTCTTTTTAAATCATTAAGAGATATTAAATCATGAACACGGATTATTACTTTTATTCAAACTCGAAGGACCGTTATTATACTTTATTATTACTTTGATGTAATAATCGATGTTTGATGAGCAATGGCGTCATCCACCATTGGCTTATGCTGGGAGCATGGAAATCAAACTCGTTGGCTTGCCTTTCTCACCTCATTTATTTACATTTACATGATGCTTTTCTCATAGCATCGCAAAAAAGAACATTTTCTATAGTTTCTCAATTACTATTGTGTCTATACACCGTTTTAAACTTTTAACGTTGATTCTCCGACGAATTTCACCTCAAGACAATTTGACGTCTTTCTTGGAACGCTACCGAAACGTTGAAATAAAGAATTTAAAAATATTGTGGTTTAATTTCCCAAGAAATTAAAAAAAGATTGTATATTTATGTTGTATAGATTTTTTAAATTTATCAATTAATTGTTGAAATGAGCAAAAAGTCATATTAACCAAAGCTTAAACACTAAATATTTTGTAATATTTGCTAATACAAAATTACGGATTTATTTTTATAATAAGGATATTATATTATAAACAAGTACATTAAGCAAGAAAACATAAAAATTCAATTCTATAGCTAACCAAAGGAGAATTATTGGTCAGTTCCTTTTGAACGAATTTACTAAATTTTCTTTTCATCTTCCATGTAATCAATTTCCTTTCAAATATTATGCTCTATACCTGAGTCCGTATATATTTCAATCTCAAATGTACCTAAATTGAAAGATTTGAAAGACAATAGATTGAATTTAACACATAAACCTTAACTCCAAACTTAGTATTTCACAACATTTATAAAATTTTTTAATAAAGGTATGCTGTAGCTGCTTCTCTTTTTACTGTTTTAACCTTGTCAATCCAAAAAATACGCGTTATTTAAAGATCAAAACTTAAGATTTAGTATCCCTATTATTCAGGTGGCTAATGAGTATATTTAATTGAATAAATATCTGCTAGATTATCAATAAGTATCACAAAATTACTAAAATGCTGGAAAAAACTGTGAATTGATTCATTTTTAAAATTCAAGTTTATTTTTTACTTACCTTTTCAAATTCATATCCCGAACATTTTTCGAAATAATTAACATTTAAAAATAAACCTTTGTGATAAAGAATCCTATTAATTTAAATATATATTTTTCTAATTACCCCTGTATAGCTTAAAATAAAATAAGCTTTTCGAACTTCTCTGGTATCTACCGGTCTCGTTATTGACAACAAAAGCGGGTGGCAAACATAATTTATGAGAGCTGCGTCCGTTTGGGATAGCAGCTTGAATCAAACCGCCCTGGAGTGAAACATCTTATATTTTTATTCTGTAATCTTTGTCCCAGTGTAGTATCATTTTCACAGATTATTAAAACCGTATTGATTTGTATTATAGATTTAGTTTGCTTTATTGCTTCCATTGTTTTTGATTCTATTGCGTTATTTTTTGTGCTGGGACTGCTCCAGTTTCCAGACTACTCCTTTCAAATAATTGGATAAGAGAATGGAGGATAAATAACAATATACTTTCTCCCAAGGAATAAGATAGAAAATGGCTATCCAAGATAGAACAATAAAGCTAAGTATTATGAAATGTAACTTTCAGTATGAGATGACAATAATAGACAATGAGTTGGTAGGTCCCCTGATTCAATCCGTCTTGATTTCTTTTTATGGGTATACGTGAAAAGGAAAGTGTACATAAATAGACCACAAACTACTAATAAGCTCATAGAACAGATACGCATTGAGATTGCAAAAATAATTCAGAAAGAGTTGGCTGCTCGTCTTTCGCCGGTTTACAAAATGATGAGTAACTTTAAATCATTATATAATTAGTTACGCATAAAATAATAGAAGTAAACAGTGGTGACTCAAAAAACAAGAAAATATTTAAAACACTTACATTTGGAACCACCCACGGTGCAATCTCCATTCCGATACCATTTGGACTGCGCCATTTTACCATTAACCATCACTGAAAACCGATATCGACCATTTCCATTTACCGACCGGCGATCACCACCACATTTATCTCTTAGTCAAAGGCATACATCACATAGTTTCCCTATAATACTGACTCTAAGTCCACTACGTTAGAGCAACTTCGAGCCAGTACCTATGTTTAAAGAGTAACTCACCTATCTATAAAAATCGGTTGCATGTCATTCAAAGTAGATTACACTATAAAGTACTGTTTAAATACACATATCATGCTGTAATTTACTAAATTAAATAAATCATACAATTGGATTAGTTTAGGGAAGGTGAGCGTAGCCCGACAGCATTGTCCTTGTAGTTCGTGAAATCCTGACCTATTACTCAAACACCCTTTTAAGTAATACAAGAATTAACAAGTTTCTACAAAATTCTAATTGGAAAAGTTAAGAATTGCTAGAACGAGAAGAGGAGGAAAGATGAGGCCACAGTAAATCACTTACAGCAAGAAATCAATAGGGAATTAAATTTAAGACCTTGTGTCGATCATCTAGAAGAAGAATGGTCACAGATAGAAACTGTGATGGGTGATGTAGCAAATAGGATACTAGGGAGCCACGAGGGAAAAATAAAAGATAACTGGTTTGATGATGAACAATGTAAACAGGCGCTCGGGAAAAGAAATACAATCAGACAAAGACTATTAAAAGAAAACAATGAAGAAAATAGACGGGAGTATAAAAAAGCGAGAATTGAAGTCAAACAAATATGTAGAAAAAACAAAAGAATTTACTTTGAAAGGGAATTATTAAAAATTGAAGAAGCTTATAAAAATAAAGAAGTGAGAAACTTTTATCAAGAAATAAGAAAAGGGCAAGGTCAAAACCAGAAAGCACCGGACTTTTTGAAAAGTGAAGAGGGATATTTAATAGGGGATACAGAAGGAAAAATAAATAGATTCGCACAATATTTTGAAGAATTACTAAATGACGGCGAAGAAGAACTAGACATAAATGATAACGAATCGGAGGAAGAAGATTGTGAAGAGGAAGACCTAGCTATAACGGTCCCAAAGAAAGAGGAGGTGATAGAATGCTTGAAACATATGAAAAATAACAAGAGTGCAGGAAACAACAATATACCAATAGAGATTTTAAAATATGGAGGCGAACAGTTAACTGAGAGAATTTGTCAGTTATTGAAACAAATTTGGAGAGAAGAAAAGATACCAGAAAAGATACCAGAAAATTGGAACAAAGCATTAATAATACCAATCCACAAAAAAGGTCCCAAGGAAGAATGCAATAACTACCGCGGAATAGCACTTTTAGATTTAGTATACAAAGTTCTGGCAAAAATACTTAAGAACCGTTTAGACAAATACCACAGAGAAAATGTAGGAGAATACCAAGGAGGTTTTAAAGCAGGTAGATCGACAATAGACCAAATTTTCATTATGAAACAACTTCAGGAGAATGCTTACAAACAAAATCTAAGTCTTCATATGCTATTTATCGATTACAAACAGGCCTATCAAAAGGAAAAAAATTTATGAGGCAATGAGGAAGTTAAATATACCAGTAAAATTGAGAAGGATAGTGGAAATGACCATCCGGAAAACCGAGAGCGAAGTAACTTTGGAGGGTAGTACCTCTAACCAATTCAAGATAGAGAAAGGTCTGAGACAAGGAGACCCATTATCCACAACCCTCTTCAACCTAGTTCAAGAGATCATACTCAGAGAAAGTGGAATAAAAACCAGAGGTTTAATTTATGGGAATAAGCATCAATGTCTAGCGTATGCGGACGACATAGTACTCATGGCAAGATCCAGGAAAGAGGTTCTAAGAGTATTTAAGCTACTGGAACAGAAGGCAAGAGAACATGGTCTATTGATTAACTGGAAAAAAACAAAATATATGGTAATGAAGAGCAATGAGGAAACGGATATTATTATAAACTGTGATGGAAATAATAGCTACAGAATAGAAAAGGTGGAACAAATCGAATATTTGGGAGTCACTATCACAAATAAAGGAGACGGAGAAAGGGAAATAGGAAAAAGATTAACAAAGGGCAGTAAAGCAGCAGGAATGGTATCAAAGATGTTAAAATCGAAAGACATATGACGAACAGCTAAAATAAGATTGTACCAGACTTTAATAAGTTACCTACGCTTGTGAAACTTGGACAATGAACAAAAAAGAGCAGAATAAATTAGAAATATGGGAACGTAAAATGCTCAGAAAAATTTATGGTGGAATTAAGGAAGATGGAATCTACAGAAGAAGAACAAACAAAGAACTCTCAGAATTATATAAGCACCCAAGTATAACCCGTATAATTAAAGCACAGAGAGCAAGATGGTTGGGACATATAGGTAGAATGACGAAAGATAGATGGGTAAAACGAGTGCTGAAAAGTGGAGAAGGTGGTAAAAAGAGAAGAGGAAGACCAAGGAAAAAACGGTTGGAAGAGGTTAGGAGAGATCTGGGAACAGTGGGAGTTAGGGACTGGGAAAACGAGGCGAGGAACAGGAAGAAATGGAAAGAGCGAGTGTAAGATCTCGAAGCCGAGGGCCAGATAAACCTGTAGTGCTGCTATATATATATATATATAGAAGGAGGAGACTCTCTTAAAAATATTTCAATCCGGTACAGTATCCAGATTAATCCTTTTTTCTCTTATTTTTTTGGGAATCAAACCACAATAATGTTTTTTTATTTCGACGGTTCGGTAGCGTTCCAGCTACCGTTGTCAAGATTAACTAGTAATGAAATAATTTTTAAAATGCTACCGAAACGTCGAAATGAAAAATAAAAAACATTATTGTTTTTTGATTCCCAAAAAAATAAGAGAAAAAAGAATAAGTTATGCCACAAGGAACCTACAGAAGATATCCAGATTAATATTATATTGAACACTATTGAAAATTGCTTAAAAAGAAATTAATACTTTCTTGTTTTAATAACTTTGGGTTTGAATTAAAAAATATTAAATTGTAATAAATGGTTGACACATTGACAACCAGAACGTCGCTCCAGACATGTTTTGTTTTTCTTTTCCTTCTAGAGCAATCGGTTTTACCTAGGGAATTGAGTGAGTCTCTTAATATTTCAAGAATTATAATTTCACAATAAACTGCTTGATAATATGCATGACTATACATGTTTTAAGAAACTTTCTCAAAATAGTTATATCTGTATCCGCATTCAGCTATAGAAAAACATAAATAAATAGTTATTTTCCTAACAAGTACGGAAAGTGATACTTTCCCGCACGCGACTGCAGTTGACCCGAACGACGCGAAGCGGAGTTCGGGCAAGCGGTCAAGGGCGGGAAAGACACTTTACGCATGAGTTAGGAACATTATTTTTTCTACGACCGTATATACAAAAAAAGTACACCAACCTATTTTTCAAAATTCATTTCATTCCAACATACATATACAAAACTTCAACCAAAAACTATAATTATTATTATAAATATTAATATTAGAAACACAATTTGTTGCATTCTGTAAATTACTTCAAATTGCCGGTCCAATGGAGTTATTTGGTGTTAACTGGTAAGTGGATGACGTTGATGAGGATGGCATCGGTTGCAGGTCACATAAAGATGACGATGAAGGAGACGGCAACGGTTTTGTCATTTGTAGATGAAAGAATTTCATTTGATATAATTTTCTTATATCAATCCCGGGTGGTTTGATAGGTGTTTTATGACACTACTTTGAAGAATGTACAAGGTTATATCAAAATATCTTCATTATTTTATATTTTCAAAAAATTAAAAGTGCAACAAAAAGCTCGAAAAGATGTTGATTTTATTTGATGGACTATTTATTCACCTGTTGTAACAATAGTTATAACTTCCGAAGTGAAAAACTATCTAATAAGGTCAAAATTTGCATAATTTTACTTTCCCGCACTAGTGCGGGAAAGTCACTTTCAAAACTAAAATGCGTGCGGGAAAGTGGGTTAAAACGCACGGTAGTAGAAAAATTAATTTTTTGTATTCAATAAGATTTCAAATTAAAGAGCGATTTGTTTTTCTACTATTCAGTAAATAATTTTTTTCGTATTTTTTTAATTATTCTTATTTTGATAACTTTCTAATTGAAATAATAGTTATTTATGTAACTAGTGTGTAAAGTAGCCTTTTTTTTGACGAATGTGAATATTGTCACGACACGACAATCACATGAGTCGAAAAAAAGGTCTTTACACACGAATTGCATACAATATTTTTTCTACTAGCGAATATTTAATTGAAATACAAAAGTTTAATAGTAATTTTCTTTACGCACTAGTGCGTAAAGTAAGTTAAATTTTTCTTTAGAAGAGTCTTTTTATAATAATCTAAAATAACATCATAGTTTTATAAAAATATTCAATTCCTAAATATAAAATACAATTGCTTACTCTAGGTATAGTCGGAAGATCTCAATTTAAATTTTAAATGTCAGATTCAATTCACAAAGAAATGTCAGTCACTCACCGCCAACTTATACCTATTTACCGTATTATTTCCAGTACTCAATAATTATTTAACAATAATTATTAGGTTACTTTACCGAATTCTATTGGTTTCTATCTCCAATTTATGAAAAAAACTTAGATTTAATATCTGTTTATTATACCTATATTTTTATAAGACTAGATATCTATAACTACATACATATTGGAATTTTTTCTTTACGCACTAGTGCGTAAAATAAAGTTTTACGCACTCGAAAATGTGTCTAAAGTACGTACTTTACACACGGTAGTAGAAAAAAAATATTAAATTTTGATTATAACCTGAATGATTGACCGATTTGCTCACAGAAGAATGCAGTGCTGAAAAAAGAATAAACAAACAAAATACACATGAAAATATCCTCTTGAAAGTGAAAGAACCTATACGAAAAAATTCTAAATAGCAAAAACATTTCAGGCACACTTTTTAAATAACAAAAATAGAAAATAAACATATGAAATTTCAAAAAATAATATAAAGATAAAAATAGTCAAAAATAGTCAGAAATCGAAAAAAAAATATTATTAATTGCTTCTTATGAAAGTTCAATGTTTAGAATGCAAAATTTTCTAAAATTCTAACTATTCATAATTATTTTTATTTTTGTTATTCGTTACAACATTCTCCTACCTTTAGGCAAATCGCATTTCTTGAGCTGAAACGAGATCGGTAAAATCTGTAAAAAAACGAAAACAAAATTAATTCAATATTGTTTTATTATAAACAGTAGAGAAAAATATTTAAAATATTTCGAAAAATATGAACATTCAAGAAATTCATAAAAATTGGTTATTAAAGAGGAGGAAATTTTCAATAAAAAAGTCCCAACTCTCGGAACTTCCTCTCCTTATTTATAATTTTAATTGAACGTTGAAAATAGGTCTCTGTCCGTCATAATGGGTATACTCGTGTAATAAGGCATGAGAAAAGTCGTGACTAAAGTAACGTTTTTGACACTTGGCAGTTAATGTGCTATTTTGTGTTCAGTGTTATTAAAAGCCGGAAGCCAGTTTCAAATGTGTTTCATCTGATTATCTTGGACATAAAAAACTTACTAACTGCATCGCGTATATTTTAGAAATCTTTAAAAACGGTCGTTCTCATGAGCGTGGTCCTTTCATGGAAGTTTATCTTGAAACACTTGTTACTATCACTGTCTACTCAGAGCTGTCGCTAAATTTAAGAAAATATGAATAACTTGACGGTTTAAAATACATGATATCCCAGGGACCCTATTCTCAAACCGTGACATATTTTGTCTCATGCGAGAAATCCTCTTTGTCGAATAAAATCTGAATATTCTTATTCTCAAATGTCGCCTTCGCAAATTTTTGATAGACAAATTGTAGAATGGTCAAAGGCAGTCGACAATTTATAGGTTAACGTTATACATGTCAAAAGTGAAAACACTCAAAACATTGTTTAATACTTTTGTTAGGTTCTGTTTCAGAAATTTTTGTAGAGAGAAAATGGCAGCTTTATTAATTGCTATTGAAAATTTAGAAAATCAAGAAATGTATCAGCGGCCTCGAGAGAGACGAGGAATATAGAAGTGCTTTAAAATTTTTATCTGACAGAAAGTTTATTAAAACGTTCAGATTAACTAAAGAATTAGCTAGAGAGCTAATCATTATTCTAGAACCCTTAATAGAACAAGGGAATCGTGCAAGTGCATCATCTCTTGGAAATTTTCCAGATAAAAGAGGCTCATTTTCTTTTTCTTGCATTAAATTTATTCATGTTCGTTTTTGGTTTTGGGTGCAATATTTTTTTTTTGGTTTCACTTTCCATGTTTATCTTGTTATTCTTGTTCTACATTCGAGTGAGTACATTGTACATTCTAACTTCTAACAAATAACCAAATCATTACTGTCATCACAGATCATATAACTACTACTGTCATCTCATTATTTTACAACTTTACAAGAGAAGTGGCATGGAACACGATATAATATCGAAATTTCGATGTTGCCAGTTCATGTTATTCGACAAAATTTATCTCATGCGACTTAGATGTCGAACCCATTTGAGAATGCCAGATGCCAATGTTGTGCGACAATTTCTATCGACATATGTCGAATACGACAAATGTCATTCGACATTCGAGAATAGGCCCCCAGGACACTTTTATGTCGCACTGCACACCTATTGGCGCATTCATATTTTTCAATGTACGATTACAGAAAGCAAATTATCAATAAATCGGTGCAGTCTACATTTTAAGAATAACCTTTCACATTGCTTAGGTAAAAAAATATAAGACTTTCAGCAATTTATCAAAATCATTATGTACCCTCATTATATCACACATATTTCGAATAAATTGTGTAATTTTTGTATATCAGCACTCTACACGTAAATAATTTTTTTCAGAGGTGGTTACAACAGACAGTGGATCTTGGCAAAGCACAACATCTCCAACAAAACCCATGACTCATGATAAGACATTCTACTTTCTACCCTATTGGGATAACAAGCCCTGTATGCACATTAGATCAGTGTGGCCAGACCATCGAGGACGCATGTACAATTCAAATATAATTACCAAGCTTACGGAAAAATTCGTGAGTATTTACTGTTTATTGAAATTTGAATTACATTTCTCATTTATGAAAAACGGAGAAAAAAATATTTATTTTTCAGTTAAACTCGTGAAAAATAATTATCTATCCACTGCAGCAAACCACGTATATCAGTAGAAATGAAATGAGATAAGATTGAAAAAAATATATATCTAAATTTTCTAGGGCCGCAATTTTGAATTTTCAAAATCTGAAAACAACAACGCTTTCAATTAAAACTCAATCATAATCTTCAATATGTTCAATAACAATGTAAAATATAATATATTTTTAATCTATAGGCATATATATTTAGGCAATAGGCATTTAGGCATATAGGCAATATATTTAACTAATTTTTATCAAACAAGAGAATAATTTTTCAATTGGAAATTTTTTTTTATTTCCGAAAACTCGTTAGAGAATCTAATGCTCGCAAAGATTCTAAGTTCCAATACCTCATCACAGAAAAAAGTTCTGAAAATCTGAAAGAAAGTTCAGAAGTTCTGCTAAGTACTTGAATGGTCAAAACTATAAGCTGAATATTTGATATTAATTTTCAGGAAGATGGGTTGTCGGAAGTAACTTCAGCGGTAGAAGCTGAGGATCCTAATGTAGAAAGTCAACTCAAACAAGTTCTTGAAGGCCTTTCAACGAGATGTGCTAAGTATATTACTTTATCAAAAGCGGCGATGGCTGGTCCGGGAACTGGAAAAACTAAACTTGATAAGGAACACATGAAATTGTGTCAAAGGGAAATTGTAAGTTTGAATTTTCTTTCACCCGTAATGAACAAGGAGATTTTGCTTTAAGCTTTCCTAATAATGAAAATTTTCAAAGATAGAAAAGCACAAGCTACTGAAAAACAAGACAATTTTCTCATGTAATGCATCTACATTTCCGGATGGATCTGCTCTTCTAAAAAATTTTTCTTTGGCATCCCCTCTATGAAACATCTGGAGATTTGTGGACCGGCTGTTCAATCGGTTCACTCATTTTTTTCAAACGTGCTAATCTAAGCTACAGGAGACATTGTAAATCTTAAAGCTTCCACGAAACTAGAACAATTAATTAATGACAATAATTATTCATAGATTCGCTTAGTATATATAACAAATTTAAAGAAAGGCCATGAGACCGCAGGGAGATTCGAACTCGCGATCAGTTTTTTATGTATCTAGCAAAATTTAAGGATTTAGGGTTTCCAAACGAATTGTCCACACAGATTTGAACAAAGACTCTAGGATTATTGTGGATTTGGAAGAATCAATTAATAGATCAGTTAAATAACTTCATTCCAAAGTTGTATCACTTTCTTTCTTCTTCTTCACATTGACTTTTACTTAAATTATACCTTTCAATATTCCATTTTTTATTATTTGCTGTAAACATTTCCAGCTTCTTCAGTATATTTTTCGTCTTAATAATCAGCTGTGGGTGTCCATTTTTCTCTCCATCTACTTTTGTACATAATCAGTTATTTGTGTCTTTCACTATTTCCTTTATTTCTTTTATATTCTGTTAAAAATTAGTCATTTAACTGATCTATTAATTGATTCTTACAAATCCACTACAATTCTAAAGACTCCATCTAAATTCTGTAATTTGAATGAAGTTTCACTTAGCATAGATTCACAAAATGAAATTATATGGTCTATCCACCTAAATCGTTGATAACACTTTTGTGACTAAAGTTGTTCCATGAATAAAAGTTTGACAAAACACATTACTTTATTTATACAAATAATGGCGTCTACGCGCACGGTTTTTCCAGAATTTACAACACCCAATATAGGTATAGGTATACCTTATATCGGATTTTCTGATAAAGGAATTACTATGTCAATACTTTGGTTGCATCTGTAGGTTTGCTCGCTTTTTCTTTTTTGCATTTATTCTAGTTTGGCATCTATCAGTATTCCATTCTTCAGTATTTCCGCCTTTACCGTCTGCTTCATCCATTTTTCTCTTCGTTTACTACTATGTGGTTTCGGTACTTTTTTCCTTACTTCTTTACCATTTCGTTCATCGTTAGGCTATCAATTTATCGGTCTTGCTTTGTCCAAATTTACAAGGATTTTGAACATTCATTTGATATTATTTTAGTTACACAAATATTCCGGATTGATCTGGACAATCTGTGTAAATATTTTATTTTATTTTGTTAACCAACATATTATATATTCAACTATTTCAATATTCACAGGAACAGATTGGAAATTCAGCTAGAAATCTCAAAGCACTCGTCACAAAGAGTTCGTTCAAAGAGAGACTCAAATCGGCCCAGAAATGCCTCGGAAGATTAAAGCTACTAGTTGACGACGTAAGTAGAATCTAATTGAATGAATATATAATTTCATTTTAATGATGTTATTTGCTAATTATGTTACTGATGAGCTGCAAATATTTCTTTAATTTGTACAGATTTGAGAATTGAAGGACGTATATTTGAAATAGTTGCATATTGTACCAAAATTATGATTGTGATTTATTTAAATGATTATAATTTTAATTTATATTGAATTCAAAATCGGATTTTTTCCACTACTAGCTGTGAAGTTAAATATCTCTATTTGTGATTATTAATCTATTCTATTATTAATCTGGGTCAATAAAAGGCAAATTCAAATATTTTGAGAGTTTAGGGATAGTAGTTCAACAAAAACATAATTTTGTATACCTAGGAGATTGTCTTTAACTTATTTGCTGCTTGAAATTACCTATCAAGATGAAGTTATTTGGATAAAAATGCCATTCAAAAATGACCGATGACATAATGAGTACGTTCATAATATATCGAAAAATGACAGTGTACTTGTCAGTCAGACGACCGAGTAAACGCTTCTCGTGGTGCGTTTGTGAATCATTTTTAATTTTTGTCTCAAATTTGGCAGGCAGTGGAAAATAGTATGTTATACACTAAGGTGGTGAAGACTATATTATTATTGACCGAGCACCAAGATTAATTCGCGAGGGGCTTCTCCCCGAGCGGAGTAAGGTGCGAGGTTTATAAATGTCTTCAACACCATGGTGTATATACTATTTTTTCCACTACTATATAGCCAAATTTAAGAGGAAAATTGAAAATAATTCACAAACGCACTACGAGAAGCGTTCACTCCGACGTCTGACTGACAAGTACACTGTCAGTTTTCGATATATTATGAACGTACTTGTCATGTCATCAGTCATTTTTGAATGAGCGCGAATTTGAAACTAATGGCATTTTTATTCATATAATCTTATCTTGATAGGTAATTTCAAGCAGCAAATATGTTAAAGAAAATCTCCTGGGTATACAAAATTATGTTGCACAGGTTTTTGTTGAACTACTATCCCTGAATTCTCGAAATATTTGAATTTGTCCATTATTGACCTAGATTAATAATAGAAAATTATTAACCACTAATAGAGAAATTCAACTTCTCAGTTGTCTAGAAGAAGCAATAATTGTCAACTTCACAGCTAGTAGTGGAAAAAATTGTATATACACCATAGTGTTGAAGAGTCGAAGACAATTATAAACCTCGGTCAATAATAAGTCTTCACCACCTTGGTGTATAATAGGTATACTATTTCGTGTGCTCGTGTTTGAATTTGCCATTATAAACCGTTTTAGAGCAAAATAAATTTTAATATTTTCACCTATTCTGTTCTATTTTTTGAAAAATAAAGATTATCCACAAGAATATTATTGATATTTATAATATAAGTTCTACATGAGGACCATTAGACATAAATTCAATCGATTCTGGGATCATTTCTTGAAAGGCGCTAGCTCACTTTATGAATAAAGGTGAAGGTTAGAAGGTTAGGACATAAAATAACATCTATTATCAGAAGTTTTTGTTTGCAAAGTGAATTTCTGGACATCCTGTATTTATCTACAACTCGCACTTATTTATACAACGGTCGGCTCTACAATTTGAGGATAAACCCAGTATTTGTTGCAGGTTGAAGTAGGATAACAAGTATAAACCAGAGTAAGTATCTATTCCAATTTGAGGGTATAACTGAGAAATAAACTTACTCTGCATTTCTATTGGTTGATTGGCAATGAAATGGCAGACCAGTTCGCTAAAGAGACTTCATGGGCCCGGAACCGTTTTATGGTTTCACAAAAGATATTGCATAAGATGGGAAATCGTGAACTGGCTAGATAGGAAACACCAACTCAAATGAAGGTTGACACAAGAGCACCTCCATATAAAGTGTTTACTGAACATGTAGAAAAGATGCTCCGAGCCAGGCTATTGAAACTGGGTAAGAGACATTTGAAGACAGACGTGGTGACTGGGCACTGCAACCTGAGGACATATCTACACAAAATGGGAAAAGTTAGAGAACCTATGTGCATCAAATGTGGACTCTACGATAAAACACCTACTAACATCTCTTCAGTCAAACTAGTGGCCTATATAGAAGACACGAAGCTTCTGGAGTGGTAGTAAATAACATGGGTGATGATACAAAGATTCAGTTTAAGTGCCTGGGCTGTGTGCATAACCCAATCGAGTGAATGAACTATACTGACTTTTATACTTGAATTTTTGTACCATTTGGCAAATTAGTTCTAATTACATCCATCTCTCACTTCTTATCGTCTAAATTCCACCAATACAATGCCAATAAAAAGCCTCTATTACAGGAAAATCCCTATATGATTACCACCACAAAACGTAGTACAATGTTCCTGTTAAATCCCCGTATTTACGAAGGATCGCTTGACAAAATGCCCTCTAATTTCGGTTGAAAATTCAATAAACGATATTACATCTTCTACGTGCTTTATCTGACGCAAACAGGCTACAAAATGTTTAAAGAAGAATGCCAGGATTTGCACTCTGTAGTTTATATTAGAAGGAAAGGGATAAAGAATAAGCGAACGAAAAGAATCACTATACTTGATTGGTGTTATTATATAAGCTCGTCTTGGCAATAGTTCGGCTAGATTCGTGATCATCAATCGGATAGAGAATAATCTACCAATATTTGAGAAAAAAAATCTTGAGAGGTGTCAAGGGACACCCGGATGGAACGAAGTTCCTTTCGATTAATTAGTGAAGGAATTGTAATAAAATTTTATTTTTTTCAAGTTATAATAATATTTTTTTTATTATTAACAAATATAATGTTATATAAACTTAATCAGTAGGCTCAATTTTCGTAATAATTGGCTTGTGGTAACTGAAGTAGGAAAGAGAAATTTTCAACATGGTTCCAAATACTTCTGACCTTGCTAAAAGCAACCAAACAGAAACCAATTTCATATCTTTAAGGGTATCCTCGTAAAAAAATAATTTACAAGGGTCTGCAACGGTCAAATTTTTTACAAAAAAATCAATAACTCAAAAAGTATACATTTTTCGAAAAAAGTCCACAGAAAAAACCGAGGAAAAAACTATACTAAAATTTTACGTAAATTTCAAAAATTTATTAATATACAGGATGTTCTATTCAAAATAACAAAGTTGCAGTCGACTTCCGGTAGAACCGGAAGTCTGCCATCTTTGAAAATATTTTGGTTAAAAAGATCGTATCCGGAAACCCAAACGTAGAAATTTTCATGATTTTACTATAAGTATTTTGCCATATACAGATAGTTTTAACTCGTCGTGGGACACCCTGTATACAGGAGAATCACTGGAATATCGATAAATGAAAGACAGTAAAAACTCGACTCAACGCGATGCCGCACAGCTTACAATAGCTTATTATAGCAAAAAGTGTCGTGACAACTTTTCGTAAGAATTTTTTCCGTCTAGCCCCCTTTCACAACGCGCGATAAGGAACTTCGTGCCAAAAAGTATGCAAATTTCACCATTTCTGATGAGAATAAAAGAGAAGAAGAATCCTGCCAAATACTAGAAGGGACATATTTTTCGTTAACTCGAGTTTCAACAAGATAAAAAATTAGTTTTCTCCGTTTTCTTGCCGCCATTATCTCGCGAAAATAATCTTCCGCTACAATATTATGATTTAACGTTTTTCAGTAAAACAACTGTTCCTACTCCGCTGCTTACATTTTAAACCCATTTTATGCATTACGCAACAACGTTGTTTTATTTATATGCGGCAAATCCGCAGCATTTCTTATTAAAGTTAATATTTTATTTGATGCAGGTGCTCAATTTTTCATAGAAAATGAATGGATGTATGTAATAAATGAGTTGTTTATAAATTCATTGGTTTTCTTCACTTTCCGCCCTGGTTTCTCCTTAGTTCGCTCAAAACCTGATTTGTTTTTTGTTCACGTATTACTTTGTAAATGGTCGATTTTTCCACGTCAGTAGTCTGTGCACATTTTTCTATAATACTGGTAACACTGTTTTGCAAACAGTAAGCACTAGAAGGAGACGTGTTTAACGACATGCGATTTTCTTTCTGAACATATCGAAATACGTTTAAAATCATACTTTTTTGTCTATGATACATATTTCGGGCGTTCAGTACAACGTTCACTAATTTTCACGGAACTTTCACAAATTCAACTCTCAGAGATGGTTATTAACAAACAAAAACCTTAATAGGCCAACAAAAAAGGGGTTTTTATGCAACGAGGTAAAAAAAGGAGGGAAGTTAAGCGGGGTAGTGATTTAACCAACTTTCGACGGAAGTCGCCATATTGAGAAGCCACATTAGTGACATTAGTCATAAATTCTTGTGTCAAATTGAAAAGCCACGTTTAGAAAATAGTTATTTGCCGTATTAGAAAGGTTATTTATGAGTATTAGTATAAATATAAGTTGATATTGAGTTGTACAATTGTGTTTGGAGACTGCTTTTATCCAATATACAGTTGGTTCGGTGAATCTTTTCCCATGCGTCATCATTCATATACAAACGCAATACATCAATACATTAAATTACACGTAGGTCGTAGATTTATGTTTCAATTAGGATGTGGCTAAAATGACGGTGTGCGTTATTTATTAATGAAGCTAGATATTTGTAAATATTTTACAGCCATTTAGCGATATGCTACCTAAACCTTCAGTTTGAAAAAACTGTTAGTATTCCAGAGTTTTATAGGGTTATTCCGCAAAATTACTTGCATAAGAGTTAGAATTAATAACAATTTCCTCAGTAGAAACTTTGCAAATCAGAATTGCCTATTTAGTGTTATGGCTAGCAACCATTACTATTGAGCCGTTCCACCCATACGGTTCAACAATGAAAAATAGAAATCTTTTGGGTTGTGAAAATAAATAATGAATATTTTAAATATGTATATTCAAGACTCATAAATATATACAATAAATTTCATTTAATTTTCCTCATAGAATCAGAGCTATAACCAGTACTTATATCTATGGTAATTGTTTGAATGCTAATATCAACTATATTTTGCTTTGGGGCATACCACTTTTATATAATTTCATTTTTCCTAAATTTGTTGATGACATTGTTGCAGTGCCACTTTTTCACATATTTATAACAGAGCTATCTGAATACTTACCTTCACCAATATATTTATTGTAATATGACTTGCAATTTGCCCAAATTAATTCAATAGCGTTGAATTCACATTGATATGGCGGTAGTCCCAGCAAAATATGTTTCATACAATTCGGTTTGATGGAATTCTATCCATAACCATGATGAAATGTCAATTTAAGGTTAGTTTTCATTGCGAAGTAAATAAATAATAAGTAGATAAATAATCTTTACTTACCACAATAATTCGAACACTCGGGTGTAAGTAAGTCGTTATAACAACTGCTTTTTAATTAAATTTATATGCAAGGGGCAAAAAAATGAGTAAAACTGTGAAATAAAAATGTAAACAAAGTCATTGGTCTGTCAACGTACAAATTCGTGTTAAACCTATCGCCGACATTCATCATATGGCTCTGTTTGTTATATTATGTTGTAATGGAACAAACGGTTTCATTTCGGTGGTGTAGATTCTGTGAGTAGGAAGGAGACATACTACAAAAATTAGTATGTAAATAATTTCATACATGGGAAAAGATTCACCGAACGAACTGTATTAAAAAGATGCATATGAGAGTTTTTTGTTTCCCCTAATTGAATAATTCAATGTACGCCTCTGGTTTGTTTACGCTTCAACGGTAGTCGGCCATATTTAGAAGCCACTTTGGTCGATGATTCTTACTACTGTTATGTTCTCTCCTGTTTTTTTTACCTCGTTGTTTTTATGACAAGAATACTATTAACTTGACATCTATTGATAACACGTTTTACTTAAATATGACAATTATTATTACAGGAAACTGGATTAAAGCAAAAAAACACTTCGCTTTGGTTTATTATTATAATTTGCTTCAATTAAAAATTGTCTTGTTGCTCTATTTCTCTTCTCAGGAACTCCCGAGTACCTATACTCCGAGAGTTAAATGGGAATTCCATTCTCGGGAGAAACATCCTGATGAAATATTGACTACTATAAAACTGAGTTTTTTGGAGGGAAAAGGACAATAAATATGAAATTTTGCAATCAATAGTAGGTTCGCTCATAAAGTGAAAAGATACTTGCACCGTTTATGTATACAGAGGTTCACTTCATAGCTTGTTGATTTATAGATGGAGTTCTTGGTACGGGGGCTAGTAGAACGTACGTTGTTAAAAAGTTATTTCAAAAAACGATGTTGTTTTGCTATGTATCAATTAGAAGCAGTGACATAATTATTAATATTGTTCAAAGTTTAAACAATATGTATGATATTTATACAATACTGTGTTATTTTTATAAGATGTGACATAGGGATTACTGTACAAAACTGTCAAACGCGAGCTAACTTTTTTACCAAATAAAAAATAATGACAGATTTGGAAAGGTCGATAAAAAATAAGTACAAATACACTTTTAATTTTCTTAAATTCGCTCTGGTTTTTTTTAAATATTGATAGTTATGTTTAAAAAAGTCGAACTCCATTTTCATACCACTTTCGAATACTTTCAACTTTCAACCGCGTAGGATATAGCCTGACGAGTAGAAGCACAGGAAATTTGAAAGTTAAACGCGTGAAGTATCGCGGTTCGATTCCCTGCTGTGGTGTTTTCAGTATTCGAAAGTGTTATGACAATGGTGTACGACTTTTTTAAACATAATCATACATTTTTTTCTACTCCTATGCTATAAGTTGTTAATTAAATGTCAATTTTCAGTTTCATAATGATACTCATTATAACACTGGTTTTCATTATAAAACTGAAAAATTGACCAAAAGAAATCTAGATATTCAAATACCCAAGTAGGCGGACCCAATATTTTCTGTAGAATGTTTGACAGTTTGACAGTGTTTTATGACAGTTTAAATCTTTTGCCTCAGTTTTTAAAAGAAATGTCGAGCACTAGACCAAAAAAACTCAATGATCAAGGTAAAAACATATTTAAACTTATTAATTTTTGTTTACAATAATTTATTACTAATTTTTTTTTATTGGTGAACCATTTTACCTATTTAAAGCACGCCTCAGCGTGTTTAAATCGAACTTTTTAGCACGCGCGTGTTTTAAAGTTACCGTGGCAACATCAACAACTCGAGAAACAAAGTCTAAATCTATGGTCTAAATCATGTCTAAATGTCAATTTTTTTATTATTGATCTGACAGGAGTAGTTTGTAACGTCAAAACTTTTATTCGAACGATATTTAACAATGTCAAATTTATAAATTGAAATGGAAAGTACCGTTGGTATTGTTTGAAATATTAATATTTCCATTTTTCAAATCTTAGGAAATGGTATTTAAATTAATACTATTGACATTCACAGAACTCAATAAGGTTGAACTTCCATCAAAATACAAATTAGTTTATGTTTTTCTCATTTCCATGACAACGCAAGGTGTACATCATATACGTCACGAATTCAACCATTTGACATTTAGTTGACGTTTCCATCTATGATTTCCATTTCTTGTTGTTGTAGTAGTTATAGACCGGTATTTATAATTTCAAACTGCACCAATAAAAAAAAATATCGTAAAGTATTCGTGGATAACTGGTCTTTAAAACACTTGCTCTATTTCGAGCACTCTGGCTTCGCCGTCGTGCTCCAAAAATCGCGCGTGTTTTAAAGACCTTAATATCCACTTATACTTTAATATTCTATTGTAAACAGTAGCATACCTATATACTTTATGCTATTAGTCCAACAATGTGGCCACGTTCGAATCCCTGGTGGAACATTTTTTTAAATATTTTTTCAAATCAAATTTCTTCGTAGAAAAAATAGTGTACGAAGCTCTCATGTAATGGTTATTAATACACTCGCATTAACCATACGAAACATGATCGTTGCATAATATACTATTATTAAACCAGAGCGAATATAAAAAAGTTAAAAGTGCATTTGAACTTATTTTTTCAACGACCTTTCCAAATCTGTTATTATTTTTTATGAACACTATTTGATAAAAAAGTTTGACAGTTCTGTACAGGAATCCCTATCTCGCATCTAATAAATAACACGGTGTATAAAAAAATTAGCCTCGCGAGATTTTTTTTTAAATCACTACAATATATCAATTTTAGTTTGAAAACCTCTGATAAAGAATTAAAAAAGATTAACCCTTTCGGTACGGCTCGATTATCTGATATTTTTGCCTCACAGAGGTCGAAATTGCTGTGCTCGACAGACGAGTGACGGATATAAACGTCAAATACCAAATAGGTAAAATGAGGGTAGGTTAGGTTTTGTTCAACTTGAATTCATGTTTAAATTAGAAAATAGCAATAGATCTATACCAAAGGCATGTTTATTCAATAAAGCAAATGGAATTATTTATATATATGAACAATAAAAAATACTGAACATAAATAACGTTAGCAGTTCGGGAGATTCCGACTGTCGGCTATATTCGGCGGTGCCAGATATATCCGACACTCGTCCACCTAAAACGATGTTTTGTGACAGATAAAGAAGTCAGTAGTCTCTACACAAGCATAAATTTTCATTAGCGGTGGATATAACTGGCGGTAGCCTGGAGAGCAATTTGAACCTATAACGAGTATATCCGTCATTCGTCCGTGTCGCACTTTTATTTTTGCCGGATATATCCGTCAATCGTTACTGCCTGGATCTACACTGCCATCATCAGACCCATGCTAACGTACGGCGCGATTGCCTGGGGAGTTAAAGCAAACCAGCTGACAGTCGTCCGTAAACTGGATCAAATTCAGAGAACAGCATGCCTCAATACAACAGGAGGCATGAGAACCACACCAACCAGAGCGATGGAGGTGATCCTTGGTCTCACTCCACTTGACATATACATCAGGGAGGTTATTTTGATGACCATGACACGCTTACGCTCTACCGGTATACAACCTGACATAGGATCTGGTAGATTGAGACGTAACCTATGGTGTGAGGCACTCAATAAGGTCCCACTGCAGCAGGCAAATACGGACGCAATCTCACCACAATATGCCTTCCACAGGCCCTACAAGGTAATCATTAAATATAACACACAAGACACATCAGAAAAAGGCGCACTCCGCATCTTCACGGATGCCTCTAAAACCAATATGGGCTCAGGATGTGGAATTTACTCCAGATCTCTGAATCTAAACATCAAAAGGGCGATGGGCTGTAATCTCAGCGTTGCTCAAACAGAGCTCACTGCTATCTACATCGCCGCAAAAGAGATTACCAAAAGAAACATAGGTAATAAAATTCACATCCTTACGGATAGTAGACAAGCACTACTAGCCCTGAACAGACCACGTATCACATAAGGCCTAGTACTGGAGTGTCACCTGTCCCTGATCGAAGCCTGTAGCAACAACGAAGTCACTCTAGGCTGGATCAAGGGGCACAGTAAATCGAAAGGTAACCACATTGCCGACTCACTAGCCAGGAAAGCAGCCTCCCAAAAACTCTTGGGACCTGGCAGTTTCATTGGTCTGTCAGCATCGGCTATGATTGACCTAATAAAGGAACACTCCCTTGATAAGTTTAAGGGTAGATGGGACGATGCAAAAGGTTGCAGGCTTGCCAAGGAACTGCTACAGTATCCGGACAGCAATGTATCCAAAAAATACGTGACTATGAACAGACAAAACCTTCGGACAGCTACGGGTATTCTGACCGGTCACTGCCACCTACGAAAACACCTCTACAGACTGGGTCTGTCTGACACTTCACTCTGTAGAGGATGTGAACAGGAAGATGAGACTGTCGAACACATTCTTTGTGAATGTCCGACACTCTCTAAATTTAGGTTTTCCTTATTTAGCGAGTACAGGCTAACACAAGCGAGCATGAGGGAGCTTACTTCCGGCGACGTTATCGCCTACTTCAAACAAGTAGGCTGGATGACGAGCCAGAAGGAAGTCTGAACCTCGGAAGGATGCACCATGGGCCAATTGTGGCCTAAGTGCTGTGGGGGTCACCCACCCTTCAAATTCTTACAGATACAGATCCGTCAATCGTACCGAAAGGGTTAAATTAAAGAGTTCATGCATAACTCAAAAATCTTGTTAGAATCCAAATAAAAGGGTTCAATAAAACGTGTTATACATTTTTGGAATAATCTCAGCAAGGGAAATACGGAAATTGAAAGAAAATGGGTTTCCATAAAAAAAAGATAACGTCATCACACGAAAGTAAATTAAAATCAAAATTCGACCTCTTTCGGGAATTTCTAATTTCATTGTTTATTTTGCTAAGAATGAATTTATTCGTTAATTGTAGATATCGCAGAATAATAATTATTCTAACATTTATTAGTTTTGAAAAATATTTTTAAAATACAATGACCGTTCAACTAAGAAGCAGCTACTACTTCCCGGGATATAGGCACCGACGGCTATTGAATTACACTTCAACGTCAAACGGGGTTAGTATAGCTACAAGATATTCAACACCAACCATTCTGGTTCGCAATTAGAAAAGCTTCGGCGTATTTGCGTCTCATCAGTACAAGGTATATGTTCTCCGTTCGAGAGCTCTGAGAGCTTAATCCTGGACTGAGAAAGATACCAAAATAACAATCAATACATGTCTTCTAGTAACAGAAGTGTAAAAGTCGTGACAATAGCGACATCTTCACCTCCAGTTCCATACCAAAACGGACACTGTTTTTGAAAATTAGTTCTCAAAACTCACAAAGCGTTAGAATAATTATTACTATTCTATCACACTGTAATATTTGATTTTTGTGTCACAGCTTTGTATTTCCTTTGATTTATATAAAGTAGATACCTATGCCATATTTCTATTTTTTTCAGCCTGATGATGGTAATATCTTAACGAAACTTGTAGCACAGCAATTTGATTGGTCCAACTTGGACAATAGGTATAAAGTTTTTATTCGGGACTTTCTATTAAAAAAGGTCCACAGTTCCCTTTCAATATGGTTATCGTAAAAGAAAACTTTTACGAGATCATAATACAATTCGAGTTTGAACTGATAACCCCACTGCGATCCTAACGTTATACGCATAAAATATAG
Source organism: Galerucella calmariensis (assembly GCA_910591675.1). Lineage (NCBI taxonomy): Eukaryota > Metazoa > Arthropoda > Insecta > Coleoptera > Chrysomelidae > Galerucella > Galerucella calmariensis. Next base: position 534,919 of record CAJUYG010000014.1, on the reverse strand, counting down.
GTATATACAGGGTGTTCATTTCAGGACTTCCCACCCTAATTTTCTCGAAATGTGTGTATTTAAAAAAAATCCTGGGACACGTCAACAAATATATCGAAGGGGACAACTTTTTATCATAAAGCAACGCGCCCCCTTTCACCCCCCGTAAGGGGGAGCTGCCATCTTCAAAATCTTAAATGGAAAGAGGTATCGAGTTATACCTCATTTTAAAGGTCTTTTTAATCTCTACACGTCGGTTTTTTTTTAAATGATCGATTCAATTTGATTTAATTTTCAATTTAATAACTGCTCAAAATGTTGCCCATTGTTAGTCAAACAATGGTATAACCGCTGTTCAAATTCGTGACGCACATTTTCAAAAACTTCTGTTCGAATTGCTCGACACTCTGCAGTAATCCTTTGTCGAAAGTCTTCTATATTTTGTGGCGGAGGTGTGTGAACAACTGATTTTAAATGACCCCATAGAAAAAAATCACATGGTGGTAGATCTGGGGACCTAGCTGGCCACTCTAGGTCCTCTTCGCCCTATCCATTTACCGGAAAATACATTGTTTAACCATTGACGGACCGGAAGCACATAATGGGGGGGAGCTCCATCTTGCTGAAAATATAACTCATTTTCGTCAAGAAAGTTGTTGCCATCTCTATCCAGTTGATTTTCAATTGCTTCGGTAATTAACGGATTGATCGTATTTTCTAGCATATTCAAGTACATCTCACCATTTAGATTTCTATTTATAAACAATGGACCAATTACTTGATTTCCTAGTATACCGGCCCATACATTAATTTTTTGGGGATGCTGGGTATGCCCTTCGACAAATACATGGTCATTTTCATTGCTCCAATATCTGCAATTATGTTTGTTGACAAAACCATTTAAATAAAAAGTACACTCATCAGTGAAGCAGATATTTTTTAAAAATTCGTTATTGTTATTAATAATATTGTAGTCATTTGTTCACAAAACTCAATTCTTCTGTCAAAATCGTCTTCACTTAACTCTTGACATACCTACTTTCATTTTATAGGGATGGAATTTATTAATTTTTGTAATTTTGTGGACAGAGCCTAAAGAAATTCCAGTTGCAGCAGAAATGGTACGTAACGAAGTATTATGATTCATACCAAAATAACCTATCACTTCAATTTGAGTGGCTTCATTCAAAACTCTTGGCTGATCATGTTTTAAATTTGCAACAGATCCTGTTTGAGTAAATTTGGCGATTAGATTTAGGACATACCTATAAGAGGTGTTCTTATCTGGGTGCCTTTCGTTAAATATTGCAGCAGTTCGTCGAGCACATTGGTTTTTGGCGTCGTAAATTAACACTATTTCAACTCTTTCAGCTAAAGTGTAAACCATTTTTAATAAATTGCTTTTTCACACAACTGGTAAGTATGGTAAATAATTCAATAGGTATCATGTCTTTTATTTCTCTATCAAAAACATTTTTTTGCATTTTTTTATACAAAAAAGTTGAAAGGAATAACAAAACAAACAATTGCAGTTTTTATTTTAATGGTACGAAGCAGCAAACATATTTTCCTAAATATTTCGACAACGAATCGATCAATTGAAAAAAAAAGCCGACGTGTAGAGATTAAAAAGACCTTTAAAATGAGGTATAACTCGATACCCCTTCCCATTTAACATTTTGAAGTTGGCAGCTCCCCCTGGCGGGGGGTGAAAGGGGGCGCGTTGCTTTATGATAGAAAGTTGTCCCCTCCGATATATTTGTTGACGTGTCCCAGGATTTTTTTCATAATACACACATTTCGAGAAAATTAGGGTGGGAAGTCCTGAAATGAACACCCTGTATATATCTATACTTATTGAAAAAATAAGTTTTCCTTCCACTTTAAAATTTTTTTCGAAGTTATGGACTTTCATTTTGTTGACAAAGTTTCAGGGTTTTGTTTTAAAGATGTCTAAATTTTATTTACTGAAGCTTTAAAAAAGATTTTTGGGTTTTGAGATTTAAATGAAGCAACATGTTTCTTAACACGCTTATATCAGCTTCACTTGTATGTATGTTTGTTTGTTTGTGGATAAAAATCGAGTTCAAAGGTTGCGTTATGAATAGAACACCCTATATTTCATTACTATATTGTATTTATTGGTCGTTAATAACAGTACAAAGTTTTTTAGTTAAATTGGGTCAAAATTGAAGCCCAAGTCGTCGATACAAACTTACATTCAGACATACACGTAAAGCTAATATAATTTTTCTACTTACGTCACTAAAACCGCATCTAAAACACGAGTTTGACATTCCCAAAACGTCATTTTAAATACTAGTGTCTGTCAGAAAAAGTATAGTAAGCACCTAGTGCCAAAGACATCTTCAGTCACTCGTTTCATAAGGTACTTGTTCCGTTACGCTCCACTCGTGCCTCAGAAAACTCGTGTCAAAAGAAACGTTTCTGACACTTGGCACTTAATATACTATTTTCTACTCCTGTTTTATAATATACTTATTAAAAGACTAAAATCTGTATCATAATGATATTCATTATGATACAAATTTTCATTATGATACAGATTTTTAAGCCAATAGGAATGCGACATTCGCACAATATTTAATATAGCCACGGATACCTGGTTGACATTTCTGAAATTAGGTCTGTTCCCTGCAATAAAAGTGTAGCACTGAGCTATACGATTTGATTTATTTTAATTATGTTATAATGCTTCTTGCAGTATACAAATGCAATATACATAGATAGGCCCAAATTTAGCAATTTTACACGCATTTTTTCACACGTAGATCTGAATTTTTCAAAATTATATAGCTCAGTGCTACACTTTTATTGCAAGCGAACAGACCTATTAAGTGACACTTAATTTGACAGCTGTCAAATTTATTTGTTGAAGCTCCTTTCATTGTTCTTGTTTTTTATAATAAATGATAATTAATAATTAAATAATTCTTATTAATCGGAGTAGAAAAAATATTGTATGCATTTCATGTAATGGCCATTAATACACTCGCATATTATATACGAAACTCGCCTGCGGCTCGTTTCGTATCCTATAACATGCTAGTGTCTTAATGGCTATCATTACATGATCGTTGCATAAAATACTATTACGAGGTTGCGTCTCTTCATTATCACTTATCACTCAACGATAAAAGTGAAGGTAATATAAGCGTGTTACAAATGTGCCCACCTCTAGCATATTCTTCTCCTGATATTTGTTATTTAAACACAAAAAATTATAAACATGTACCTATATACGTACTTGGAAAAGTGGTACTTAATGAAATTGTAAGGAAAATAATCGAACTCGGATATAACTTAAGAGAAAATATATCTTTTTGAATAATGTCTGATACATTGAAACTGTTTTTTGTATAAAATAGTAGTTTACCTAACTAGTGCGGAAAGTGATACTTTTCCGCACGCTATTGCAGATGGCCGAACGACGCTTTAGCGGAGTCGGCCAGCAATCAGCAAAAGTGACTCTTTCCGCACGCTTTTTAGTGCGGAAAAGATTCACTTTCCGCACGTTAGTAGAAAAAAATAATTTACAGAAACAATACATGATTCTACTAATTAAAAAGTAGAAGTGGGCTGAATTTTCAACTTTTTTCATATAAAGAACGAAATATTAAAAGTATAAAAATGTCTTACCTTCATCTGGTAGCAGGAACTGTTCTAACCATATTTCAAACACACAATTTAAAGTTTTTAATGTAAGTTAATAGAAAACCGTTCAAAATGTCACTTAATTAAATCTTAAAATGGAAAAAGTCTCTAGCACTTGAATTTTCTTAAGTTACAAACGGACCGGTCCATTTTATTTCTAGTGGGAGTAACCCTACGAAATTATTTGAAAAAAATAGACATAAAACATCCCTTGTATAAGATCACTCGCGACAAAACACTCATATATATATTCAAAATAACGCTTTCCATGTACATTTTCACGATTTTATCATTAATTATTCGCGATTTTTATTAAAAAGTACATAAGTATTAACACACGATCACCTAAATCAATGCTATACTAAAATTTCTAGCCTTTGTTCTATTAATTGTCAAAACCTGCTTATCACAGCTAGGTTGATCATGATCACATAGATGTTTTTTGTTGAATACTTGTTTATATTTTTATTGGAGAATACACCGAATTGAACAGAGGCGGGATTGGTTTTTAATCAACAAGGTTCAAATGTTTTCATATATTTTTAAAATATAGACGAAACTAATAGATAATAAAAATATTTTAAATAAATAATGTTTTAAAAATATATTTCGCATAGTAAACGTATTCAAATGTGCTAGCATAAAGAGAGAAGCCGTGGAGTGATTTTTAAAGAAAGGGATGCTGAAAAAAATTTTAATACAATTAATAGGTTGAAAATAGATATCTTTAAGCAAAATAAGATAATTTTAAAAACAGGAGAGCTAAACTCCTTCAGATTGATTATTTTTTTGGAGAATTGTCAAGGACCGATGACAATATAGTATGGTATATAGGGTATTCCATTTATAACACAACCTTTAAACTTTAAACGCCCAGATTAATTTGGAACTTTTCTATTACATATGACAATACTACAGTAGTAAAATATAAGGTGTTCCATTTATAATGCAACTTTTAAACTTGAGATTTTTACGCACTTTAAACGCTCAGATTAACTCGCATTTTTTTGTAGACTTGTTAAGGATAATATAGTAATAAAATATAGGGTGTTCCATTTATAACTTTACCTTTAAACTCGATTTTTACCCACTTTAAACGCTCAGATCAATTCACTCTTTCTGCAGACTTGTCAAGGACCGATGACAATACAATATAGTAGTAAAATATAGGGTTTTCCATTTATAACGCAACCTTTAAACTTGATCTTTACCTACTTTATTGCAATGGTATTTTTGTAACTGGCTATTAGTTCACAAAACATAATATAAACAGAAAGTGGCGAACTTCATCTTCAAGTTTGTGACGTATTTGTAGTGAGTGCTGCAAACATTTAGGAGTTCTTAATTTCCAGTTTTTTCCTGAAAAATTGGTTTAAAAACTTAGTTTTGCAAGGAAGTACTGATATATTTTAATAAAATACCAATAACCGGATATCGGCTAAGCACTCCCATTCAAATTCGTAAATGCAACCGGAAAAATGTCATCAAGAGTTTTCAGAATAAATTGAATGCTTATTAAAAAGAATTCCAATATGGTCTAGACACTGTATATTATAGAGACTCTTGTGATATTTTTCTATACGAAGAATCAAACATTTATACGTGACGTGTACTCATTTTAGATACTCATGTGTTCAAAAATATCGTCTGATTAGTTGACATATCCAATTTTATTTTATTTTTCATATTTCCAGCCGCAACACGCCCTACCAGATGTTTTTCTTTGGATAATAAGCCGTGGAAAGCGACAAGCGTACCAACGCATCCCTGCCAGGGATATTATTTATTCTCCCACCGAGGAAGAATGCGGAAAGGATTGCGGAAAAGTACAGACGATGTTTTTGAAGGTAATTATACATTTTATAGAAAGCTTGAGTATAAATTTGTTCTCTATGAGGTAAAACAACAACCTTTGTTCATTGCAAGACTGATTGTGAAAAAATACTATACAAAATAAAATAATAAAACTTAAATTACTGTTAGTTTTGGCTATAAAATTTGATTCTTCTGAAAAATTGATGAAAGAAAACAATTTTGTCCACGACCACCTAATAATAAGTCAATATTTTACCTCCTAACTAAAGGTATATGGTACCCATATATCAACTGTCGTGAATTATGGTTCATAATACACAGTAGTGTATTATGGTTCATAATTCACGACTAGAGATGGGGGTACAATATGAAATAAACTATTAAATCTGTGTATTCTGTTCAGGAAATTTGTTTCTGACATATATCGTATCTATAAAATATTGTAATTTTTAGTATTGATACTTTTCATAACGATATTTTCTAATATTAAGTATTTTAAAACAATATATTTATAACGGTACGTTGTATTGATACTTTCTACAGTATCGCCCATCTCTATATAAGTCAAATTATTTGAAGTAGCTGCCACAACATTTTGAGGTTAGTAATATGCCAAATCGCTGCTGACTTTATTAATAAATAAATTAAGTGTCGTGGACAAAGTATAGTATTCTACTCGCAAATTATGGCCATAATTCACTTGGGTGACTTGCGCCCCTCGCCTGCGGCTCGTGACGCAAACGTCACCCATCGTGAATTATGGCTATCATAAATTGCTCGTTTAATAATATACTATAATTTGTTAAAATCTACATTATATTGAACTTAAAGTTGTGACTCGTTTCGCTAACACAGTAGCTTTCTTAAACGAGTGGAGGCATAATGAAAAATTTTTAATTTCTACAGTGCCTTAATACTGAATTTTACTGATATTGACGATAATGTTATAATCGATTTACATGGAAATAAAAAGCAAAAAGTCGTCAGTCAGACGACGCAGTAAACGCTTCTCGTGGTGCGTTTGTGAATTATTTTTAATTTTTGTCTTAAATTTGGCTAGTAGTGGAAAAAATTGTATATACACCATGGTGTTGAAGACATTTATAAACCTAGCACCTTATTCTCGGGGCTAAGCCACTCGCGAAATATTCTTGGTGCTCGATCAATAATAATAGTCTTCACCATCTTGGTGTATAATATATTATTATTTATCCTTTTTGTTTGACTGAAAACCAATGATTCAGCGCCTCGTATTATGCCCTTATTATTGCTTCTGAAATCACGTGCCTCTGTAGAAGTAATTTTCCTCATATTTCTCAACTACCAGCTGTGGTATAGGATCCTCTTCAAGGACTTGGTGTATAATATACTATTATTGTGATAACAACGTCAAGAAACGTTTTCGTTAACTTAAAGGACATTTTTTTCGCACATATATACTTTATAACATACATGAAATAGACCAAATATTTTGAGGAAAGAACAAGGTTCTCAATGGCCACAAATGAAATGAAATGAAATGTTCATATCGACAGAAAAACTGCAAAAGTATAAAGAATATCTCAACCCAGAGTTTCTTTCGAAATTTGTCATTATTGGTAATTGATGAAAATGGTCAAAGAAATGGAAATTAATGGGCTTATAAATTCATCAGTTTTTGATGTCATTTGTTTCTAGTATTATGTTAATATATTTCTCCACGACTAAATAATAACGCACAAATTATTTTTATAATATATATATAGCTGCATAATGATATAAATACTTCACACCAGTGAATAATGAAAAATCATTCACTCTCATTAGCCAATCACATTCTATTATTATCAGAATGCACGCTAAAATGAATTAAAATGAATAACTCAAATCGTCTCTTTTAAAACGTCAAATACCTAATAACGCAAATCGCATCTGACAGCGCGTCGTTTGAAACGTCAAAATCATTATATAATCATAATTTTATGTATTATATAGAGAAAAAATGGAAAACAGTAGCTATAGTGAAGATTTAATATGTATTCCTCCCGGATTTAATTTCATTCATAAATGTAAGGGTTTCGATTAAAAATATGAGTTACGTATATATTTACTCTTTATATTTTTAAAAATAAATATGCTCTATAGCCTAGTGGTAGAAATGGTTGACTTAGGCGCGGACGATCGGGGTTTGATCCTCACGGGAAGTTTGTCGTGGAGAAAGTATAGTGTTTTACTTGTGTAGAATGGTTATTATTGACTTGGATTATATACTATACTATATATACTATTCTATGTCCGAGCTTCTTCCTTATTAAATAAAAATAGAGAAGTTAGGAGGGTGGGGAGCAACTACTGATCCAGGGTATAGTCAACGGTTGCTTATTCTATTTCTCTTGACATGGAATGGAACTCGTACACTGTGGATTAGGTAGGGAGGGATATTCCGCCTCGAAGCTCAATAGTTGATGTAATCAAATTCTTATTCTAAGCACCTAGCAGGTATTGGATTGGCTTCTAGTAGTCAATTCATTCGAGAGCTACAACGTCTCCAAATACTATTACTATTTGTATTCTTTTCAATTCGTATTACGAGAATTTTTTCAAATGTCAAATCTTTTAGCTATCTGACACATCCTACACCTAAAGTAAAAGTTAGGTCAAGGTCACAGGTAACTGCAACCTATAGAAGCGGCCCTAAGGGTTGTGGTTTTTCAATTTTACTCGCCCTTTCGCCAGATTTCGAATCAACAAAGATCATAACATCATAACATCTTATTCTTGGAAATCTTGCATGTAATAATTTCAATTGTAGCCGACATATACATTCGAGCTTTTTATCACAAAATATTTGTTTGTTTAGGATTTTATATATTCTTGACAAACATTTACAGAGGAAACAATAAAATAACACAATCCTTATAGCGAAGAATACAGCAGCAACATAAGAAGCGAAATACGCATAAAACTGTGTCAACAGACGCCATATGTTAATAAGACATCATGTTAATAAGACGTCATATGTCATACGATCACATGTAGTCCTCTTTCTTATGGTCTGTACAGACCCAAATCAGATTAAGTAGGCCTTTTTCTTATGGTGTTCACAGACCCAAATTAAATTGAAGTTTGCTTGCAGGTTGAAATTATGTTTTTAAATGATCATTTCAGGTGTATATTGTCAACGAAAAGGGTAGAAGTAGCTACTGATGCAAAAAATACCCTTTTGGATAAAACAAAACTGCTGAAATACTTTTTCTTCGTGAGATTCGAGTAAAGCTGTAAGCATTTATTATGGTTCTCTGTGTAAGCCAGAATTAGGTATAACCTCGAAGGTTATTTACGTTTGTCTCTTCAACATCAAAGAATTTTCGCTGGGCTTCACTTCTTGTTGTTTTGTGTATTATTTGCTCACAGTGTTTTGATCACTACAGGCAATTTCCAAGAAAATATTTATTTTACAGGGTGGGGCACTATAAACGAACTATTCTCTGGCGTCTTAACGGCAAATATAATTAGAAAAAATAAGACGTAGAATTAAGTAGTTTACTTATGACTATAATTTAAAAATATTTTGGAATATACAGGGTGCTCCAAAAAAGCGTGCCGTATCAAAGTTAAGTTCCTTTAAATGGAACACCCTGTATTTAATCACATTTTTGAATTGTGCTATTAAAAATAATGTAAGTTCATTAACATTTTCCTATATATGTACCTATCTAGTTCAGTTTCCAGGATAAATCGATTTTACATCATTTGTAGACCCTCCGAAAAAATACAATAACTTCAAAATTAATACGAATAACCACATTTGCTCTACACCATCTCACTAGAAGCTTTTAACATTCTGTTTTCAATATTTACTGGTATGTTATCATATACAGGGTGTTTTTAAAATGACAGTATAACACTAACCATTTAATACATAAATTTCTGGCTTAATTTAAATGGAACACCCTGTATCTGTTGGGTCTGTTAAACGTGGGAATATATTACCTTTTAGTTGGTATTAGGGTTGCCTATATCTAACTCTGATAGTTTCCGAGAAATTTTAAATTTGTTTTTTAATGTTAAATTATTTGCTGACATCTAGTTACCTATGACATGATACTCCGATGGAAAGTTTTTAAAAAGTTAAAATTTGTTATTTTGACAGTAAGTGCTTTGTTGTATGATTTATTATTGATAAATTAATGGTCTCTTAAATCAGAATTTTATTAAGGTTACTTAATCATTAACTTTGCAATAAGATTAGTAAAAAACTTAACGCTAACTGGAAGAAAATTTCGTAAATTTTTAAGTAACAAACTACCCGAACTTTTAGAAGACGTTACACTAGCTACAGGACAAAAAATGTGGCTGTAGTTAGATGGTGCGTCTGTTGATTACAGTGTAATTGTCCGGCGTTACCTGTAAAGTGAACAATAACTTTTTTAAAAAGGGTTCAAATGTGTATACAACAAGATGGGCGTCACTTTGAACACCTTCTTTGAATTTTTGTAACTAGTTATTTTTTTATAATTTTAAAGTTTATTGTAACTGTATGCCCAAAAATAGTGTACTTACCCTTAATAAAATTCTGATTTAAGAGACCATTAATTTATCAATAATAAATCATACAACAGAGCAAAATAGCAAATTTTAAATTTTTAAAAACTTTCCATCGTAGTATCATGTCATAGGTAATTAGATGTCAGCAAATTTAACAAATTTAAAATTTTTCGGAAACTATCAGAGTTAGATATAGGCAACCCTAATACCAACTGAAAGGTAATAAATTCCCACGTTTAACAGACCCAACAGATACAGGGTGTTCCATTTAAATTAAGCCAGGAATTTATGTATTAAATGGTTAGTGTTATACTGTCATATTAAAAACACCCTGTATATGCTAGCATACCAGTTAATATTGGAAACAGAATGTTGAAAGCTTCTAGTGAGATGGTGTAAAGCAAATGTGGTTATTCGTTTTTATTTTGAAGGTATTGTATTTTTTCGGAGGGTCTACAAATTATGTAAAATCGATTTATCCTGGAAACTGAACTAGATAGGTATAGGGAAACGTTAAGGAACTTACATTATTTTTAATAGTACAATTCAAAAATGTGATAAAATACAGGGTGTTCCATTTAAAGGAACCTAACTTTGAATCGGCACGCTTTTTGGAGCACCCTGTATATTCCAAAATATTTTTAAATTATAGTCCTAAGTAATCTACTTAATTCTACGTCTTATTTTTTCTAATTTTATTTGCCGTTAAGACGCCTGAGAATAGTTCGTTCATAGTGCCCCACCCTGTATGTTTCACGTCGATAATAAATATCTGATAATTTTTTTGCATAACAATTTTTTGTATCACATATTGGCTCGTCTCTGAACATTTTCACATCGAAATAGGTTTTTTCGTTGAATAACTTCATATCGACATCCCGGCATCTGTTTCCAATTTTCCCTGTCGTTGGTTTTCATTTTTACACGCTTTATATTAGCTTCACTTGTATGTATGATTATATTGATTTTAAATACTTAATTGTTCTTTTTATTTATGATATTTAAATTATGATTTTACCATGATAGCATTGATTTTCTCGTTAATCCATTTATTCTCAAATTAAGAATTATTTTTTACTTTTGAGCTGGATTACCTATAAAGCGTGTTTTTTAGTTTTTTTAAACTATAATTTATTCACATTTTACCTGCTTAAAACAGTTTATATTTTTCTCGCGATTCTCGTCCTTCCATTCCTCATGGTGGACTGTCTATTTTCATTCTCATCTCTTTATTCTAACGATTTCACGCTCTACAGCGACTTCAAACTATCAACTAAATTGAGATACCTTCTATGAGAAAAATAACTCCAGCTGAGCAAAATACTAACGACCATTATTGTAGCTTCCAGGAAAAAAAGCGATGGGACCTAGCGGCTGGTCTATTCCAGCCAAATTACAAATATTTCTATGGCTTGGATTGCTCAAACATAAGAAAACTTTTTTGACTGGTCTACCGGGTGGTTACGAACACACTCAAGAAATCAAAAATATCGAAAGACCTCGAGCCTTACCACCAAATACCATCCACTACGTTGAAAAACATGTGAGTATATTTTTTTGTTAATATACAGGGTTGGGATAAAGTATGGAACCAAGTAAATATCTTTTAAACGAACAGAACGATATTTATGAAAATTTGCAGGTGAGTGCAATGTAACAAAATGCATCTGATGTACATTTTTTTGTTAATAATATACTTCCAGTTTAACCGGAAATGCCATCAACTTCTCTAATTTAAATGGAACACCCTATCCATTTTTACAGATTTTGAAAGAGCTTGTTATTTTGAATTCATACATACTGAGTTTAGTGAAAAAAAAATTGTAAAAACGAGGAATATAGCACTTTAATCAACCTCCTTTGAGTTTTTTGAATTAGAGCAAAAAACTATTTAGATAAACTAATTGATGTTGTTTCCATGCATAGTAATAAATAAACGAGTACTGTTTAGTACTTCTTTTGTTCTCCAAGTGTAAAATTCTAATTGTCGGAAATACATTTTACAATTTAGAATGGTTCAATTAAGTGAAAAAAAAAGGGGGTATTGAAATTTTAATGATGATCGGTTATGGTGATCGTGATCCTATATCACGATCAACAGAAACTAAAACATTACAACTGGGATGGTAAAAAATTTGCTAAAACCTGGAAGACCGCGGACTGCAACGAACAAAACTATCAAACAAAATATTGCAATCGATTTAGAAGAATCACCACAAACTTGGCACTAAACCATGGTAACAGTCGACGTTCTGTAGGAAAGATATAAAAAAAGTGAAAAGTATTATCCGTATAAGATAAGGTACAGTTGGTTCAAGAATTGTCAGACGATTATTTTGACCGACGGCTGGAATTTTGCGAACGGCTAATGGACATCTGTAATGTCGACGAAAATTTTGCTTCTAGCATAGTTTTTTCCGATACGGCAACTTTTTGTTTAAATGGAACAGTTGATCGCCATTACTCAAGGTATTGGTCAAATGAGAATCCTCATTGGACTAATGAAGCACTTACCCAGCATCCACAGAAGTTAAATGTTTGGATGGGAATTGTCGAAAATGGGCTTATAGGCCCATTTTTTATTGACGGAAATTTGAATGGTGACAAGTATTTGGATCTACCAAATAACTAAATTATTCCTGTACTTCAACAGAATGGGCAATTACCACAAAATGTTTGGTTTCAACAAGATGGAGCACCTCCCCACTATAATAGACGGGTTAGTGATTTTCTGGATGCCAATTTTCCAAATCGATGGATTGGACGTAGATGATTCATAGAGTGGCCTGCTCGTTTTCCGGATCTTAGCCCGTTAGATTTTTTTCTTTGGGGTTATCTAAAATCACGTGTTCACGTTAGACGACCAGCAAACTCACAGGAATTGAGACAAAGAAGTATTGATGAATGTGAACTAATACGTGGAGAAGTCTTGGAAAAAGTGACTCAGCAAGTAAACGGCGAGCATTTTGAACATTTGAAGTAATTTTGTTTCTCATTATTCTAAAATAATGAAATGTACACCTATTGTACAATTAACAGTGAGCTATTCCTCGTTTTTATAAATTTGTATACACTGAACTCAGTATGTATGAATTCAAAATGATAAAGGGTGTCCCATTTAAATTAAGGAAGTTGATGGCATTTCCGGTTCAACCGAAAATATATTATTAACAAAAAAATGTACATCAGATGCATTTTGTTCCATTGCACTTACCTGCAAACTTTCATAAATATCGTTCGTTTCGTTTAAAAGATATTTACTTGGTTCCACTTTATCCCAGCCCTGTATTATTTGTTATTGAAACTTCCACTGAAACTATAATTTTTTTTCATGAAAAAAAGAAAGAGCAGCTGTTCTTGGTTCCTTTGAAATCTGTGGGATCAAAATTGTTAATAGGTACCTATATAAGATTGAATTTGATAAGGTGGCTAATCGGAAAATTCCACTGCGACCTTTTTTAATCTATTGTGTTCCTCTGAATCTAGATTTCATTCACCAGCTCAACTCTTTTGAAGTCATCATCAAAATATTTCATTTACTTAAACATCAATTTCTTGCCGGTGGCCTCTGATCGCCTAGTACAGTACAAGAAACTGCACGTTCTCCAGAGCCTTCAGTTCAGCTTGTCTGTCGGTGAAGATTGCAACTTTTCCCGTCGTTCAAGTTCAAGCAGTTAATCGCCGTTACGTTGTTATGTCCCCAGATAGGCTTATTGGAATAGCTATATTTTATTTAGCCCTGCAATACGGCTCCTACACCTGACTCCTATACCTCTGCTCTCCTGGATTCACAGCAGGAGCTACAAGTAAATGGCACGTTTTGGTGCTGTTATCTCTGAAACTATCAATTTTCCGGAAAAAGTCATAGGAACAATTTTTGTAGATAATGAATTGATCTCCATTTTTCATCCAACCAAAAATTCTGTAAGTCTCATATTTTGGCAGATATCCGCGAAAAACGGATTTTTGGAACTTTGGTGCCATTTTTCACTATGACACCGGGCCTGAAGGAGGGGGAAACAATGGATTACTCTAAAAATCGCTACCCGATCAACTGTTGGGATAAACGCGACCATTATTAATAAGTTTCTTAGAAATTTCACAAGTTTTTCCATTAAATAGTGAAATTAATTAAAAACAGCTAGTTTCATTTGTAAGAGAAGTTTTAAATGAAAATTTTATTCATGTTCCATACACTTTTATTTTCAGCTGTTCCAACTTCGTGCTCACATTTACCAAGCTAGATCTTTAATAGGTAGCGACGCCTCTGGACTTTCGGATCCTTTCGCGAGGATACTTGCCGGAGAATTCAGTAAAACTACTCAAGTTATAGACGAAACTTTAAGTCCGACTTGGGACGAACTTTTAATTTTCGAGGAAATTTTAATCTACGGTGACGGCGATGAAATAAAAAATGATCCGCCACCGATTATCATTGAAATTTTCGACCAGGATAAAGTTGGAAAAAGCGAATTTATTGGAAGGACGTTAGCAAAGCCGAATGTTAAACTTAAAGATGATGCTTACTGCAAACCGAAATTTCCTCCTTCTCTTGAATGGTAAGATTTATGCGAGAGTTTAAAGTTGATGGACAAAAATGTCAGCATCTCATTTCAGGTTTACCATAACAAGAGGTGCGGATGCAAAAGCAGGAGAGCTTTTAGCGGCTTTTGAGCTTCTTGAAATACCAAATGACACAGAAGATTCTCTTCCGTCATTGCCTCACGCTAAGGATATTCCAATTTACCACGAAACCGATCCCAAACGAGTCGGGACTATTTTACCAGTTCCAAGAGGAATTCGACCTACCTTAGCTAGATACAGAATAGAAGTTTTGTTTTGGGGTCTACGAGACCTAAAAAGAGTACATTTTTTAACTGTTGATAAACCTAGGATAGACATTGAATGTTCTGGGAATATTTTATGCTCCAGCATTATACAAAATAGGAAGAAAAACCCCAATTTTAGTACCCTTGTTAAGTTTTTGGATATGGATTTGCCGGAACAAGAATTATACAGGTAATGCGGTTCGTCTTGTGATTATCTTTTTAAAAAAATCGGTATTATAATGTATACAGGCTGTGAAAAGTCTTATAGCGACATACGATTTACACAACGACAAGGAAAATATGAGAAAAACTACTTGAGAGAGAGAGAAGAATAATTGCGGGCAGTCAGCGTTTGGCGTGTCAGATTGACTATCCCATAATGGGAGTAGGGTCTTCTCACAGGAATTGGGAGATTTTCAAATGCCACAATAGGGAACTTGCCAAAAAAATAAAATCATTTAAAAACAATTAAAATCGTAAGATATTATCATAAGGAACTTCGTAGAAAAAGAAAAATTCCAATAACAATTAAATTACCTGAGAAATAAAGGGTTAAAATTTGAATAATTTGATCTGCTCTTAAAACGCGCTGCGATTGGTTGTGACGTCAGACCGCACTTTTCGAGTAAGGCGATCGTGAACTGACAATTCAAACAACACTTAAAAACTGAGAAACTGACGCTAACGATTCGAATTCGATAAAAAATCAATAAGAAATGCTTCAAATGGCTGTCAAACTCGTGCCGGCCGGGTGCTTTCTATGGTTACCGATGCACGAGGTGCGGTGTGACGTCACAGCCGCTGCCGCGCATTCTGCTTCGTTTGAATATACCCGGTGGCGATTGCAGCTTTAATTATTTATTGTGAAATAAGTATTTAAGTATTGCGATTTAAGGGCTGATATTTGGTATAATGTGTTTTCATATATAAACACACATTTTGGTAAAATAAAAAAAATGGGCAAGTTCCCTATTAACAACTTAACTATTGCATCAGCCTAATGACCTCCACAAAATACCATTTTATAATTTGCACTTTTTCGCAGGTTAAGCATGCTATTGAAGGCATTGTAAATGTTTTATTTTCAAATACAATGACATGCGCTACCAACGTGATCAACGTTTGTATCGAAAAAATAAAGGAATATAAGTTTAAATGTGAATTCTCTTTGTAAAGGACACTGTTGCCGGATGAAAGTGTTTAGTTTTACCTAATCGTGCATGAGCTCGAAAAAAGTTAACAATAACCAGACAAAAATATCTTTTTGTATAAATTAATCTGCGCTTCTGGCACCAGCGGTTAAAATAGAACTGAACGTTTTTGATAGAAGGAAGTAAACACGCCCATCGCTGACTGCACTCAATTATTCTTCTCTCTCTTTCAAGTAAACTTTCTCATATTTTCCTTGTCGTAATTTGCGTTTTGGTAAGATAGTTTCTTGACAACCTCTATGAAATTTCATGTTAGATTCGCCATAATTTTTTAAGCGAATAAATACTTGAATTCATATGTTTTTGAGTTTTGCGTTTCGCAGAATATAATAGCGCACAGTAACATCAAAAGATATTTATCGAACCATTAAAATATTTTGTTAAAAGCATTCGTAGCTTCTCTTTTACTAAAAATAGTTATTTGTTTTACTAGGCACAAAAGCACAAGATTTAATGCCGCGGCTGGCCAAGGCATTAAATCTGCTTTTCTGCCGTGTGAAACATATAATTTTTTCTTCAAATTTGTTCCAATTTCACGCAATAAAACCAGTTTATTATCATCAGCATCATTTTGAGTTTTCTTGATGTCATTGTCAATTTTAATAATCAGTTTGATTTAAATTATTACTTGGAAGGTTGCCTAGGCAGTAAAAGTGGACTTTTTCTGCCTGCCAAGTGTCATTAAAAGGCCGCTTTTAATGTCATTTGGAGAAAAATAATTTTTTTTTATATAACGACAAATGAGATTGGGGGAGGCAACTATACAAGGATTTTCACAGCCTGATTTCTTTAAAATTAAATAAAATATAATAGAGTTGTTACATTTCATCAGGGACTTTTTCAACATTGAGTCTGGCAGCCCTTGCGGTTAAACTGATAGTTGATATTTTTTTAAATGGAGCTTTCTGAACATTTTCACATTGTAGGATTCTGCTCTTAATTTTTCTCAATACTTGGTATTAATTTACTGTTTTTTAAATGGATTGTTTTCTGTTTCTCACACCGCTTATAAGATGATACATATTTTTCAAGGTTATAATATACATGGTGTACCATTGAAAAATTAGGATTATGGTATTTAAAGGTTTCTTACAGTGAAAAAATCTAAGACTACGAAAAGCCATTAAAGAAAAGTGTCTCTTAAACTAAGAGGAGCGATTTGAAGTAATGTTGGCAGTTCTGCTACCTTGTTATTGGTCAGATTGCCGCCCGTTTCACATAATTTTTTGTATTCATTTTATTTTAACTTTATTATCAGTGTTCTTCATTATTATTTACTTACGAGTTCAGTAGAAAAAGAACGACTTTACTGAGTGTTGTTGAAGAATCCTACCACGTAATCACGTAATCCTACCCGTAAGGTCCAGGAAACCAATATCCGCGATACCCTACTTTTTATCAATATCCTACCATAGCCGATACCATAGCCGATATTCTCTCAAATTCATGAAATTTGTGTTAACTCCAAGGTTCGATTCTGACGATATTCCCAAATTTCCGGCCAAAGAGAAAAATTTGGACTGGTCTTAAAATCTTTCTGGCTGTTCGCTAGAGTTTATAATAATTTAGGTATTCTAATTAACTTCTTTCCTCAAAATATTTCTACTAATAGGGCATATCCACGACAGTTGACAGTTGACAATAATGACAATACCTTGGTGGTAAAACAATAAACAATTGACACGATCAATAATTATCAAACAACAAACAACTATTAACCTATATTATATAATATTATTAAATATGCAAGCTCAACAATTAAAATAACTTTAAAAGTACACTGAAGCAAAACCAACTAAACTCAAACACGATCTATCATTATAAATTAGCATATAACCTAACTATTAATTCACGTGTTCTGAACGCTTTGTTTATTGTTTTAACACCAGGCAGTTTGTGACGTCACGTGGACATACCCTATTAGAAGGTCGAGGGAGTTCTCTTTATACAAATTCTTAATAGAATATCACATTAGTTACCTACTGGTTTTTTAAAATTAAGTCGTTACCAATATAGGCGAAACGGAAAGCAAAACATCAAAAATGTTTTTTTAATTCATTTTTATTATTCAACTTAGTAGCCAAATCCAAGAAAACAAATCAAATGAAGATTATATAAATATATTTAGCAATAAATCCAAAAACGTAAGAAGTTGTAGGATGTTCCATTAAAAATTCCAAAGCTAATATCGTTACCGAAGTAGGTACCTACTGTATAATCTGAAAATCAACAATCTAAAAATTCTCCCAAATACAAACCGTTATTATATATTTTGAGAAAAGTATATAGGTAACTTTCTGTAGATGCTACATAATTTTTGTCATTTGCTCCATTTTTCTTCATGTGTCTTATGCTCTACTTGAAATAAATGACCAATAGTTAAGTTTAATTAATTTTTTATCAAATAACTTAAATGGACGTCAATTTGATTTATTAACTAAATTCTTGCCTTGACGACTATTTTTCCAGACCTCCAGTTACAATTAGAGCCGTAGACTGCAGGAGCTTTGGACGATACACTTTAGTGGGTACACATATCATCAACTCCATTCATAAATATATCTACAAACCGACGACGAAAAAAGACAGAGAGATCGAAGAAAATAAAAAATTATTAAATCAACTTAAACCCGTAGACATGAATGTAAAAAGCCTTCCAATTTTCCCAACTAATATAGGAATTCCTTTACGTGATAAAGAAAAAAGTCCCCTGATACCAAAAGACACTTCAGCTCAAATAGGTGAGACAAAATAAATATGTATATGAATTTTTATATTCGCTTTATTTGAAGAGTTCGCATATGGTCACCATATATTATAATTACTTTATCTTAAATAGTATTTTCATGTTTCGCATCCTCATCCCCAATTTTGCAGGCTATGGCACTCAAGAAGTCACTAAGAAAATGAAGACTGAAATAAACAAAAAAAGAAAACAAAGCTTCGATGAAGAATTAGATGACGAAGAAGATACCAAAGATTGGTGAGTAGCTATATACTTTAAATCACTTGACACCGTTTATTCTTCAACTCAACAATAAACATTGGAATTTGTTCTTTTGTACCACTTACACAGTTAAACCTATGAACACAAATGGCTCCATGGTCTGGTGAAGCAAGTGCCAGTAAAGTCTGGCACAAGCTAGACTCATCAGACTGCAGTCTCTCCGACGATTACGCAATTCACATCACTCCCACGATGGCGCTGGAATCCGGTCTAAACATAACGACCCTTCATCTGCATCTTGAGAGAATGAACACTTACAGAATATACAAAGTAGTTTTTCCCAGCAACTGAACTTCAAATACATTCTTCGAACTATGGAAAATTGGGAAGGGAATCAATCCTCTCAATTTGTAGCGGGCATGACCTGGTAAACAGATGGATGAGCCTCCGAGCTGGATTCGCTGGCTGTTTCAGCCGACCAAATATTGAACCTGTTGAGAGTTTTGGGCAGTATGTTCTGCAATAATTCAAATTCCATTTTTATTATTTTTTATTGTTTGTTGATTTATCTGATTTTTACTTTGATTTTAAATTTTTCTGTTTAATCTTTATCTCCAAGAAATCATAATATATGAAGGATTATTATTATTGATCTTTAATCTATATTATTATTGTTATTTTATATTATCCTCTCAATAGTTATCATTTCAGTTTCTTATATCCAAAAATGACCCAAATATTATTAATTTCTGTTTTATATTCAAAAATATCCACAATATTATTAATTTATGTGAATTTGTTCCAGAATTATGTAATATTAAAATAAAATTAAATTTTAATTAATTAAAATTCACTTTCATTGTTCTTCTTCCACTTCACACAATTTTAATTCTTGATAGCAATAAGCTCCTTATCAATTTGTATAATTTTTTTTATTCCGATAAATATATATTTTATATCCTCCTTTTTACTGATTCCATACTTTTGTTTTTGTTTAATTTATATTTTAATTGGCAAACTTTTTTCTCGTTTTCCCAAAAAAAAATTAAAAATCAACAGCTTTATTTGTCTCGAAGCGCTCCTTAATTTTTTTCAAATAAGCCCTACTATTCAAATTTTCAATTTTTCAATAGGGCATGTCCACGTGACGTCACAAACTATTTTGTGTGTGTGTGGTAAAACAATAAACAAATCGTTCAGAACACGTGGTACTTAATAGTTAGGTTATGCTGATTTATAATAATAGATCGTGTTTGAGTTTAGTTGGTTTTGCTTAAATGTTTTTTTGAAGTTATTTTAATTGTTGAGCTTGCATATTTAATAATATACAATATAGGCTAATATTTGTTTGTTGTTTGATAATTATTGATCGTGTTTTTTGTTTTACCACAGGAGTATTGTCAACTGTCAACTGTCGTGGACATGCCCTATTGCTTTATACTACCTACATTTCACATTCGTTAACATCATGAATAGGGCATGTCCACGACAGTTGACAGTTGACAATACCTTGGTGGTAAATCAATAAACAATAGACACGGTGAAAAATTATCAAACAACAAGCAACTATTAACCTAGATTATATATTATTAAATATGCAAGCTCACCAATTGAAAATAACTTTAAAAGTACACTGAAGCAAAACCAACTGAGCTCAAACACGATCTATCATTATAAATCAGCATAACCTCACTATTATTATACCACGTGTTTTGAACGCTTTGTTTATTGTTTTACCACAGGTCTGTAGTCAAAATAGTTTGTGACGTCACGTGGACATGCCCTATTGGAGTTTGTCATAATTGAACAAAATTTCATCATCTGTCATATCTGATAGATCAATTGCATACAAATATTTATTTTATTTATAAGAATGACGGAATTTTCTTCCCGGTCCTCTTATGAATGAAATATATTTTTTCTACTACCGTGTGTAAAGTACGTACTTTAGACACATTTTCGAGTGCGTAAAACTTTATTTTACGCACTAGTGCGTAAAGAGTTTTACTTTACGCACTAGTGCGTAAAGAAAAAATTCCAATATGTATGTGGTTATAGATATCTAGTCTTATAAAAATATAGGTATAATAAACGGATATTAAATCTAAGTTTTTTTCATAAATTGGAGATAGAAACCTATAGAATTCGCTAAAGTAACCTAATAATTATTGTTAAATAATTATTGAGTACTGGAAATAATACGGTAAATAGGTATAAGTTGGCGGTGAGTGACTGACATTTCTTTGTGAATTGAATCTGACATTTAAAATTTAAATTGAGATCTTCCGACTATACCTAGGGTAAGCAATTGTATTTTATATTTAGGAATTGAATATTTTTAGAAAACTATGATGTTATTTTAGATTATTATAAAAAGACTCTTCTAAAGAAAAATTTAACTCACTTTACGCACTAGTGCGTAAAGTATGTTTCTTTACGCACTAGTGCGTAAAGAAAATTACTATTAAACTTTTGTATTTCAATTAAATATTCGCTAGTAGAAAAAATATTGTATGCAATTCGTGTGTAAAGACCTTTTTTTCGACTCATGTGATTGTCGTTCACATTCGTCAAAAAAAAGGCTACTTTACACACTAGTTACATAAATAACTATTTAATAAGACGACTGAAATAATTTTTACGGCCTTTTTGATGCTGCCGACCGTTATAATAACCTCAATGTTAAAATTCCCTAAGGTGGACGAAATATTTCGCATCAAAAGAACGAGCTTTAGAAATGGACGACGTAAAAAAAATATTGAATCTGCCTGGGAATCTGCCAATTCGACATGACGATAAGAACCCACCATCAGAAAATGGCGCCGACAAAGGTCCTGGTCAGCAGGACAATAAGAAGCGATTCACACTTAAATCTGTGGCGACTGCATCGAGGTTTGCGGTTAAAATCAATCCAAAGCTTTCGGAAAAACCTTCCAGGCGAAAAACAGCACAATGCAAGGTATTTATTGATCTACTGATAAAAGAAAAGATTTGAGTTTCAATTTATTTTTACAACTAATATCACACTATTTATGTTCACTATTTCTAACTGTCTGAATACTAAAAACGTTCAATCTTAAACACCTTCAAAAAGTCACGTAGGTATGTAATAGTCCTTTTCAATTCTTAATATTTCCTGAATCTTCGTATTGGTAAACGGATGCAATTCCAGAAGATTCCCAACGCCATCGGTTCTAGAACACTCTCGGTAACAATCGTCAGTCGGAATTTTCAAAATTCGTTGGTATTTACTCCGAGCCGATTCGAATGGGAGATAGGGTCATCTTTTTGGCTGATTTTTTTGAGCTGATTTAGACAGCCTAGTATTTTTTCGAAATTTCAAGTCTAGCAGTTCTGGTACCAAAGGGAACTGGTGAATTTTTATATCGCCTTCAAAAATTCAAGTAATATATAGTCTTTCTTAGTTCTAGAGGTTTCCACAACCTTCTAATGCTACTCGTATTCTTAAATGGCTGCCGCTCCAGAAGTTTTCCGACTCAATCGGTTATGGAACACACGTGGTAATCATCGGCAGTCGGAATTCTGGAAATTCGTTGGTGTTTGTGTTACCGTTAAAGTATGAAATGCTTTATTTTATGGAATCCCTAGTTATTCCATGAAATAACTGATCGTATCCGTTTAAGTGTAAAACTTCCTTGTATTTCATGGTTTAACTAGTTATTTCATAGAATAATGATCTGCGGCACGTTAAAGTGTAAAATAATATATATCATATATCTCGCACGACAAATACATTTACCTTCCACTTCTACTACCACTCCTAGAACATTAAAAATACGTATGATGTTATTTTAGGTCTTCAATACAGAATTAGAAAGTAGACCAGAATTTAACGAATTCAAAGACTGGTTACACACGTTCCCACTTTACAGAGGAAAAAAGACTGCTGGTGACTCTGAAGACGATAGCAGAGTTGTGGGATATTTCAAAGTAAGTCCAATTTTCTAAAACCCTCCAGTATTTACTACAATTCATTTCATTTTAATTTTAGGGAGCAATAAAAGTATACAAATGGCCTCTACCGAATGATATTGAGGACAAAACGTCAATGGGATTCGATCCCCATTTAGGACTTTTCCAAGGACTACCATCCAACGATCCTATAAAAGTTTTAGTTCGTATATACATCGTAAAAGCCATAGATCTACATCCGATGGATTTAAATGGAAAAGCGGATCCTTATATTCTTCTACAACTAGGAAGTAAAAAGATCAGTGATAAGGATAACTATGTCTCTAAGCAGCTTAATCCTGTTTTCGGAAAGTAAGTAAGAAACTTCTAGGAAATAAATAAAGTAGCGAAATGAGCCTAACAATTTTTTTATCTTCCACTAACTAGTAAGTTATGAAACTAAGAGGGTGTTAGTGTTGCATTATTAAGTTATATTAAAATTTAGTGTGAAGGTTGTCCGGTGACAGAAATTCGTCACGATGACGTACTTGGAAAAGGTCAATACCAGCCAAGCATAATCCTTAAATATACTTTAATTTTCTATATTTTTTTATTGGTTCGCTAGCACCTTTGACAGTTCGCGGTTAAGAGGTGACGTAAGTGATGGTTGAGGGTATGGAATGTAACCCTAGCGAGTAAGAGGCATGAGCAGCAGATAAAACACTCGAACATTTTTTTGTAAGGCGGCATTTGGCTGTAGGATTAACTAACGCATTTATGGAAATTTGGATTGAAATACTAATTAAGTGAAGAAATGGAGGTTGAGGTCGTAATAAATTGCTGTTTATTTCAATTTTAATTTTATGTTAAATTGCAGCAAAATTTCGATTAGATTCATCCATACAAACAATTTTTATGAAACCTATTTTTGTTACGTTACGGTAAAAATGTTCGCTATTCGCATTCAAATACGTTAAAAAGAGATAAGCAAAAGTAATTCGTGACTCAATAACTCTTTGATACATTTTCTCATCGCTACGTTTTTCCATTTACTACATATTTTATGGAAAAGTTATAAATAAATACTGTTATTAATATTAGTTTTCTTTTATGGTCTAGGTGCTTTGAGATCGAGGCCACTTTTCCGCAAGACTCTCTACTGACTGTTCAAATTTACGACTGGGATTTAGTAAGTTCCGACGACATGATCGGTGAAACGAAAATCGATCTGGAAAATCGTTTTTACAGTCGACATAGAGCTTGCTGCGGTCTTGCCGAAGTTTATGAAGAGTAAGTTATATTTATGGAATAAAACCAGTGTAGATCGTAACAAAATTGAATGAAATAAAGAATGTAGTGAGCTTCCCGATGCCACAATTTTCCTTAAGAAATTATTTTTATACATTTATCCGTAAAAATAGTGGAATGTTCTATGAAAGTATATATTAGACGGTGCTTATTTGCAAAAATTGGTTTTAAAACAGTTTTAAGCCGGATATTTTACGAGAAAACTGAAAATGAAGAACTCCTAAATGTTTGCAGCGCTCAAAACAAATTTTCTTTTATTTAAAAACGAAATTGGCAGCTTTCTGATTAGATATCTAGTTATAAAAAATTAAAGGAACAGTAAAAATTCATATATAAAAGCATAAAAGGCATCGTTTTTAATATTTTTTATTTATATTTTTAACCAGTATTTTAAGTAATAACAAACAGACAACTCTATATAACTGTATACAATATTACATAACCTATAGGTACTGCTTCTTCTATTAGGCAATCCAGATCACGTGACCTAATATGGCCGTGCAGGGCAAACAATTTAGACAAATAGGTTAGTATTGTATTGTCTATTCAGTCATAAACAGTGCTCAAGACTTTTTAGTCGAATTTATTAGTATATTTCGCTTCAATTTAGTATATTTTATTAGTGTTTAGTATATTGTTCATTTGATTATTATTTTTTATTTAGAATATATCACTTTTCTTAGTTTTTATAAATATTGTTATTGAACAAAACTGAACAAAATGCCTGCTACATACCGCCTGATATTTGATTTTTGATTCTGTTAAATCATCTCTATTGATTGCTGCTAACCACATTTCTCTACGCTTCTTACTTAATTCATTCTTGTGCAGCAAAAATGTGTTCTTCAAAACAGCTGGAACCTTAAAAAAGCTTACTTGGTCTCGGTTTGAACGGCTCCCACAACCGACTACAATACAAGTTGTTGGCATTTTGAAGTAGGTGTTTCACTCCTGAAATCCGTAAGCATAAAAGTTAAATAGTGCAGGTAATATCTTCCAATTCAAGCAAGTGAAATTTTAATGCCAGCAATTTCATAAAAGTTTCACTTTCATTATAATATTGTATATGTTTTAGTCAGTGTGTACTTACCCGTAAATATTAAATAATAATTCTTGATAGTCTAAAAACCACTAACAGAAAAATAATGTTCTTATATAGTTACACAACCAAACGTTGGTCCTAAATTGATATACCCAGCTTAAAAGTTTTATAAAACTGAACTTTTTATTGTATATTACTAGTATAGAGACACCAAAGCAAAATAAAAGCACCTCTCCCTCCAAAATAAACACTTATGTATACCAAAATCCACGGTCTACAATGTATTAAATCACATTTGTTTGCCCTGTGTCGCCATATTGAATTTTATTTGACAGGTCACTGGATTGCCTAATTACTAGATTAAAAAAAGAAGACGACAGATTTGTGGTCATAATGTGCGTCATATCTTAAATGGCGGGCTATATAAATCATCCAAAAGTTGAATTTTCAAATCGACATAAAAATATTGAGATAATTTATTGAACTTTCATCTACCGCTAACTATTAAAATTGAAGAATCTCAAGTTCAATTGACATTTTTCAGGGATGGTTATAATGCTTGGAGAGATGCTATGAAACCGACACAGATCCTTGCTAAGCTGTGTAAGGACTATAAAGTTGAGTCTCCTGTTTACACCGATGGAATGGTTAAAATTGGAAAACAAATATTTTTCGTTGAAACGAATAAAACGGAAGTGGTTAGCACAAAGGAGAGGGAGGAACATATGGCACTGGCAGTGCTGCACAGGTAAATTGCATTTTAATAAAGCCAATACAAATGGTATTGATAAAATTAATGGTTT
Organism: Galerucella calmariensis; assembly: GCA_910591675.1. Lineage (NCBI taxonomy): Eukaryota > Metazoa > Arthropoda > Insecta > Coleoptera > Chrysomelidae > Galerucella > Galerucella calmariensis. The sequence continues at coordinate 508,871 of CAJUYG010000014.1, read as the reverse complement.
CCAAATTATAAAATCGACATGTTGTACAAGTATCTCCAGTGGCGTTACGCCAAAAGGTTGTAGAGCGGACAATACTGGAGAAACCTAACATTTATTATAAACATTCTAATGTTGTATTTAATCAATTAAAGCTCGGTATTAACTCAAAATCATACAAATAAATTCTCAAGATTTGAACACATTTGTGAGAAAAATATATTAATCAATTTTAAAACGCAGTCATTGCATTAAGTTCATTTTTTTCCCGTTTTGTTGTGTCAATATGTTAGTCACACATGTAGAAGATAGAAAATCAGTCTTTGCTGTAACGGTACCTGAAACCAAAACTGACGAAAAAAGAATTTTCACCATTGTTGATGAAGACGAAATGGAGAGATTATATCTCTTTGCGGCCACATGGCTGCTCAGAAAAATATTTTTAATCTACAGACAATGCCGCTGTTCTGTACAACCCGTTGGAAAAACACATTTGGGAAAAGTCCCTGTATAGTATTGCAAAATATTTGGGTTTAATTAACCCCGAAAAGTGAACAGGTCTTTGTTTACGTCGAACGTCGGTAACACTTTTAGCAGAAGCTGGAGCAAGTATGACTACGCTGAATTGACATAGTGGAAAGAACACTAGTACAGTTGCTGAAGGATATTTATATGACAGCCTATCCTCAAAAAATGAGGCTTTGAGGATACTGGCAGGCGTACCATCTGGATCTCTCATTTCCTTACAGAAGCTAGAGACCCAGAGACAATGAATCATGAGTCAACCGTTGCTGCTGGAAATTTGGTTATCAGTGGAACCTTCCAGAAGTGAGAATTTTATGTAAATACAACCAAATATTATATACTGTGCTATTTATAAGATGCGACATAGGGATTCCTGTACAAAACTGTCAAACACGAGCTAACTTTTTTACCAAATAGCGTTCATAAAAAATAGTAACAGATTTGGAAAGGTTGTTGAAAAATAAGTTCAATTGCACTTTTAATTTTCTTAAATTTGCTCTGGTTTAATAAAAATATGAATAGTTATATTCAAAAAACTCGAGCTCTATTTGTTTTTACCACTTTCGAATACTTTCCACCACGTAGGAGATAGCCAGACGGGTGGAAGCACGGGAAATTTGAAAGTTAAACGGGAAGTATCGCGGTTCGATTCCCCGCTGTGGTTCTTTGAGTATTCGAAAGTGTTATGAAAATGGTGTACTACTTTTATAAACATAATCACACATTTTTTCATTAAACCCGTGCGAATTTAAAAAAATTAAAAGTGCATTTGAACTTATTTTTCAAGGACCTTTCTAAATCTTTTTTTTGTATGAATGCTTTTTGGTAAAAAAGTTTTGGAATCCCTATGCCGCATCTTATAAATAACACATTGTATAAATGTAAATGTATATTTTGTTAATAAAGAATTAGTTAATCAATTAGTTAATGTATGTGCCTGCCATAAAGTAATCCATTATGTAGATGTTATCTAGGATATAAAAACACAATAACATAAACATGACATAAAATAATACAACAAACGCTCTCTGAAAATGAATAAATAGTTACGCTTATAGACATTTTAGCTGTAATTCTGTTACAATGGAATGATATTTTCATTTATCCAAATAGTAAATATTCGCTATGTAGGTAATTACCTGCTGGTGTGTGGATTTATTTGCTTTGTCCCAATTGCATTTCCCATTTCAAAACCAATTTAAACTTTTAATCCAATAAATCTCACTGATATTAAACTACCAGTGATTCACTTAACATAGAGTATATTTACATAAACTAATTGATTAATTTTGTAGTAGATAATTAATGTTTTATATCAATTCAAATGAAACGGAGACAAAGTAAAGAGAATCATAGATCATTCCATCATGTGGCATGCCTTAGGAATTCCGATTTCTAAAAAGCTAAGAGATGGTTACTTCTTTTTTCTCCGCTTAGTATGTATATTGTTTTTTCTCCGACACCTTCCACCCCCATATGTAGTGGCGTGTGGCGTGAAGTCAAAAACCACTTCCATGGTCGCCGTCAGGCATGTTTTCAGTGCTCCTGTAATGCATATACAGGCTAGTCTTTGAATTCTGGAGATGTCTCTCGATGTCAATAGGCTAGTTATACTACTCCATGTAGCTGCTCCATAAGTGAAGATTAATTTCACTAAAGCTGTGTACATCCAGCTCAGGTTGTAACCCTAATTATTGTTATCAGTACACCATTAGCAGCTCCCAAATAAGGATACATTAACTATGTTACTCTAGTCGTTCATTTATAACATCTAAATGTAGGGGATGTAAATCTCGAGTGTTCGATAACTCAAGTCAGAGATTAGTTCGACTTTTGCTGGGCGAAACAGATTCAACCTATTATTGAGGTTATGAAACAATCAAAACAAACAGTTAAATATGCCACAAATGGCAGTGAGTAGGTACTGCTCGATATCAAAAATCAGTTTGAATCGACCAAAAAGCAGATATATTTCATAATAACAATAGTTGGGTTATAAAACAATATAATTAATATTTTTTCCATTGGAGACTAGATAAAGAGAACTAACTCATACGGAAAAATTGACAAAACCTTCATCAAAAGCTGATTTTAGGCGTGGAACCGGTAATAAATTTGGTTGTCCTTAGGTTATCTATCCCTTGATTTTAGACCTATGCATGTAAACTGTCAAATTTAAACCTAAAAGTGGAATCCGCCTAAATATAGGGCATGTCCACGTGACGTCACAGACTATTTTGTCAACAGCCTGGTGGTAAAACAATAAACAAAGCGTTCAGAACACGTGGTACTTAATAGTGAGGTTATGCTGATTTATATTGATAGATCGTGTTTGAGTTTAGTTGGATTTGCTTCAGTTTACTTTTGAGGTTATTTCATTTGTTGAGCCTGCATTATTTAATAATATATAATATAGGTTAATAATAGTTTTTTGTTGTTTGATAATTATTGATCGTGTTTATTGTCTTACCACCAGGGTATTGTCATTATTGTCAACTGTCAACTGTCGTGGACATGCCCTATGCATTTGGTTGGGTTGGTGGGAGTTGAGGTTTATTTATTTATTTATTTATTTGGGATACAAACAGGACAAACTCATAAAAGTATCCACTAATAGTTACACATAATTTTACAAATTAGGTTAAAGAGAAAATATAAATATTATCATATAACTACATTAAATAAAAGTAAATACAAGTATACAAAAAAAGAGAAAAAAGAGAGAACAATAGTAGGCAATAAAACAAAATTAAGTTTGCAAAAAATATTCTTTCAGTAGTTTTTTAATCAAATTTGCACTGTGGTGAAAAATATCCATTTCGACAATACTGGACAATTTATTATAGGTATTTGTTTTTCTGTGAGCAGGAGAATTTAGAAAATAATTGGTGAGTGCCTGATGTGTGATAAAGGTATAATTGTTTCTAGTTGAGTGGCTGGGAATACGAAGTGCTATGAAGTTTGTAAGTTCAAGGAAATCTATATTGTTATTGAGGATTTTATGAATAAACAGTACATCCGCAATTTGCCTACCATGCTCTAGTGAAATTATTTTTAAATTAGAACGAATACGTTGCCTATCCACATCGGGATAAAATTTTCTTTTACAATATGAAATAAACTTGTTCTGGACTGTTTCTAATTTTGAAATATAGACCGAATAGCGCGGGTTCCAAATAGTAGAACCAAACGTTAATATACTATTTACGTATGCCATATATAATGTTCTAACGGTAAGAGGATTTTGAAGTTCGAAACATGTTCTGTATATAAAGCCCAACTGCTGATTAGCTTTTCTAGTTATATTACAAATATGCCGATCGAAAAGTAATTTAGAGTCTAAAAGAATACCAAGATCCCTAAAACAGTATCTACAGCGTGTAATACTCTATTAGAAATTTCATATGTATTGTAGTTCAAGTCTGAATTACAACGAGAAAATTGTATATAATTACACTTTGAGACATTTAAAAACAAATTTTTTCTCAGACAGTAGTCGGATAAATTGTCTAATAATAATATCTATGCTTTTCTCGTTTCAAAATATATCAAGAATGATTAAAAACAAATTGTTATGATACGCTACTCGACATAGGTTGCCATTAAAAAAAATTCAAGATGGCGGCCGTATGCTAAGCGCTAACGTCAAATCACTTGATATCTGCTTTAAAATATGTAGAATAACGTCCCAATAATAGTCCTAGAATTTCATAACTTTCGATTTATCTCAATCGTGGGCTCTAAATTTGGGTTGATAACTATTGGTTTTTCATATGTTTCGAAAGCTAGTTATACTACGTATAACATGGAAATGTACTTCTAAATACTATAATTTTTGTAATTTTTCTTCACAGATGGCACGAATTTCCCAAAATAGGTTGCCATCTGGTACCCGAACACGTTGAAACACGACCAATATACAATCCAGATAAACCTGGAATCGAACAAGGAAAAATAGAAATGTGGGTGGACATGTTTACGATGGACATGCCTTTGCCGGCATCGAAGCTGGACATTTCTCCAAGAAAACCCAAAAGCTACGAATTAAGAGTTGTCATATGGAACACGGACGATGTAGTTCTTGAAGACGACGCTTTTTTTACAGGAGAGAAAATGTCTGATATTTACGTAAAAGGGTGAGTAATCTAAATTCTACAACAAAAACAAATACTCGTTTCATATAAGAAGACACGTGAAGTTTGCCAATCAGAAATCAAAATCGGTCTTGTTTATCTATGTCGCCTACAGTTTTATGCGTTACAAACGAACAGAGCCAATCGTTGATTGGAAGTATGAATATTTTAACAAAACCAAGTATCTTCATATACCAGTGTCTATTGCATGTGAAACTACCTCGAAAAGCTTCAAATAATTCCCAAATGTTTTATTTAAACTATACATACGATAAGTACATTTTTAATACTGTTATTTTGTATTAACCTACAAAATATGAAAACGTTACGCTACTGATTTGAAGTCGAATGTCATTTATACAAGATGGCCACTGAGTACACCATCTAACAAGAGGTGGAAGAAAGTAGCTTTCGTGATCGCAAATTTGTGTGTTCATGCGTGAATTAATTAGTCTATCTGTCAATGTCAAGTCGTCACTTCCGTGTATTTCCCTTAGTTCACCGTGTATTATTTTAAGGTTAGGTTAAAAATGAGCTACTTCTCATTAGACACATAAAATGAATAATAAAAGGTGTTCTCATGTTAGTAGTTAACAAAATATTCTATAGTTCTAATTGAGAGGGATGTTCATCAACACTCAATACTCCGCAACCTAACGTTACCGCTCAATATCGTGTAAGTCCGACTTCAAAGGAACCGACAAAGCTTTCGTCTCTTGTTAGATGGTGTACTCTGTCGCTGGTTTTGACAACAAGTTCGCACATACGACTGCGACTTCAAGAGGTTTCTTCTTACGTGAAGCGGAGTCTATTAGGTACAATGATCAAACATTGTCTGGAGACTGAATATTGTCATTCATCTCATCAATACCCTATTTGCTTCAAAATATCAGTGTGTCGTTAGTCCCGATGTAGATTCATTTCGAAATAATTTGGTATAGATTATGACAAGTCAATTTGTTTTGTTTCATGTAGCTGTTATAAAGTACACCTTACCGCCATAAAAAATTCGGCACTTCAGGGTTTAAGTCGACTTTCTTTTGACTATTATGAAAAGCAATTATGACTTAAAGAAAATGAAGCATCATGTTAGTTTAACTCTCTGCTTATAATCTAGTCAAGGAGGTGAATTGTGGGCTAATTAATCCTTTGAAAGGGGGCGTTGAGATATTGGGCATGGCAAATTTCGATTTTTAAGCTAACCCCTCCCCTAATCTTACGAGAGCTTTTTCAAAATTTGTGTTTTGGGTGTAAAAGCATTGGATTTAATTAAAAAAAACCAGTTTCTGAATTACTTTTATTTAAGACTATCTCAGACTATAGTATTTGGATATATTACAGTAATCTTGTGTCAGATTTTATTCAAGACACGTTTTTTATTTTGATTTAACTGAACTTTGACGCAATTTTACATTGTTTTCCGAGATAAAGAAATTATGATATTTAACAAAAACCCCTCCCTCACCCCCAAGCGACATTTGGTGAGATTCGGATCGATCCCCTGCCCACCTGAACACCTCACGTCATAAATGGACGCCCCCTAAAATTAACTGATCTTAAATTTTACTGTTTCTTTTAAAGATGGTTGAAAGGCCAAGAAGACTGTCAATGCACGGACATCCATTACCGTTCTCTAACCGGAGAAGGTAATTTCAACTGGAGGTTCATCTACCCTTTCGATTATTTAGTAGCAGAACAAAAAATCGTCATTACAAAGAAAGAATCGCTTTTTTCTTGGGACGAAACCGAATCGAAAATTCCAGCACGATTAGAATTGCAAGTATTTGATGCCGATCATTTTTCATCCGACGATTTTCTTGGTAAGATAATATTTAAAATAACTACCAGGAGTTATCCTAACTTAACATAGTTCACCTTTACACGACCACTACACTCAACACACTATTTTAAGTGCGATTCTATTACCAAGTTATCTTTAGAATCAGCGCGTAAAATAGTTGGCTCTGTAGCAGAATAGCGTCAGTCAAAATAGCGCTCGACAAAAACTGCGCAGAACAAAATAGCACTGGATAAAAATTTCGCAGAACAAAATGGCGCTGGACAAAATAGCGCCGTAACAAATACCGCAGAACTAAACAGTGGTGGACAAAATAGCGCTCGTCAAAATAGCACTGCGACTAAATAACGCCGGTTGAAATATCCTTAAAAAATTAACTATTAAAACATAGGAAACTAGAGTAATTAACATTTTCTAGTGCTATTTTGTCCGTCGCTGTTTTTATATTCTGTGTTATTTTTGTGCGGTGCTATTTTGTCCAGCGCCATTTGTCCCGCGCTGTTTTTGTCCAGCGCCATTTTGACCACCGCTGTTTTAACCTAGCGCTATTTTGACCGACGCTATTCTGCTACAGGGCCAAAATAGTGTTAGTGTTGGTGTAGTGTAAACTTTGGTAAGTGTCGAGTACCGACAAGGACAAGTTTGTATAATTTCATACTTAACCTAGTCGGATTAGCTTAAAAAATTGGCAAACCCAGCAAAAATTTTTAATAGCAATTTTCCTTCGGAATTCGTTGGAGGAGGTCACTGGTAGACTAAATTTTCTTTTGCGTTTCAATCGAACTCTTAAGGGTCAATTTTTGTTACTTGAATAACTCGTTTATTTTCAATTTTTCACAAAAATGGTTATCACAAAAGATGCTCATAATTAAATTTCCTATAATTTTGGTCCCTATCAATTTTTTCTTAGGATCGATATTTTACTATTTATAATCCAAAAGATCTGACGCCTGAAAGGGCAAAAGGATCTAGAAAAGAAGAAGAAGATATCCTAAAAGAAATGGTGAATTTCTGTTTCATCAACAACTCGTTTATGGTCAATTTTTCATAAAAAATCGTTATATAAATAATATTTTTTCATTTATTTCCGAAGGAAAATTGCTACTTAAAATTTTTTCCGGGTCAAATCCTGATCCGATTGTCTAACTATCCATTTTTTAGGAGCAATAACTCTCGATCTTAACAGATTTCCGCGAGGTGCAAAATCTTCCAAATTGTGCACTTTGGATATGTTAAAAACAGATGGTTCAGTGCCTATGATAAATATTTTCAAGCAAAAAAGGGTCAAAGGCTGGTGGCCGTTTTCTGTTAAAAAAGACAACGAAGAAATGGAATTGACAGGTAAAGTAGAAGCTGAAATTCATTTACTAAGCAGTGAAGAAGCTGAAAAATCACCGGCTGGCTTAGCGAGAAATGAACCAGATGCCTTAGACAAACCAAAGTAAGTTATAGTATAAATCGATTATTCAAAAATGGTAAATATTTTATTGCCTTTTCTAGCCGACCTGATTCTTCTTTCATCTGGTTCATGAATCCTTTGAAGTCCCTTCGTTACATATTATGGCACAACTACAAGTATACAATACTTAAATTGTTTATAATCGCCGCCGTAGCGTTCATTATATTATTATTTTTCTACTCCATACCCGGTTATACCGTGAAGAGAATTATTGGAGCTTAAAAATTGCAAGAGCTTTCTAATAAATAAATAAAATAATATACAAAAATGTGGGTAAGTACCATGTGAAGATAAAACGACTCTAAGTACTGCTTTTCAAACGTGGGAAGAGACGTGAAAATGTGACGGGCATCGTACAAGAAATGAAAAGTATTCAAAGGAAGAGATATAGACGGTAAGTGCTGCAGAAATGTACATTCAGCGGCAGAGTTTTTCTGGTTTCAGTTTATTTTATGAATTACAAGAACGGTATTCAGTGCTAGATTTGGTATCGTTTTTCTTGATACTAGGGACATAAAGCAGTTCTAAAAATCCCCACTTACCCGTATCCGTATCGCAATGCGCATGTGCAGAAGCGATACGTGGGTTTCGTTACGTTATGTGAAACGTATCAATCCGTCACACGTACGTATTGCTTTATTGTGTTCCGTGTTCGCGTTTTTCAACGACCAAACGACAAAAGTGATGTGTGCTCAAAAATCATAACCTTATTTTCTATGATCAAGATAATAAGGCACGTTTTTTTCACATCATTTATTCACCATTGGTTGAATAACATCAGTCTCCGCTGAAACGACATGTTAGAGTCATCAGCGGCACATAAGAAAACGCAGTTGTTGTTGTTTAAATCATCTGACAACTGACAATCTATTTCTTAGTTGATTGTTGTTATTAGAAAAAATTTACGAAATGAATGTTGTAGAGTTATTTTAGCCTCTAGATCTCGGAGTAGCAGTTCATCTGATAGTTTCACTTGAAATTTTTCCATTTTCTGACGCTGTTAATAGCACCGTCAATACCTTGTTACTACATTTTAAATTTATTTCTATTAATCCGTCCATTTCTTTGACCGCTTCAAAAAATCGTTAGTTTTTTCTAGGTTAAGCTGTCATTTTGTAAACCACCCACCACCTCGATACAACGGTGGAGTGGTTTGCAATGTTGGATGATGTAACAGTAATAAATGAATGCGTCATTTCTTCAATCTACAATACACCAATGAATATAAAAACGCAGTAGGTCGATTGGTGAATAAAAGAACGTTCCTATATAGTATCTCACTATTTTTTAAGTTTAAAATTAAAACACTTTTATGGTTACCTTACGAACGCATTTGCTTTATATTTATTTTTGATTAATCACGTGTTAAGGATAAATGATCTATGTGAAGAACTGCTTTATGTCTCTACTATTTTCCAAGGACCGTTCAAGTACTACGTAAGCACTATATGTGGGGCGCTCTCGAGAGACTTGTATAGCGTTCTTTGTTTTTTTTTCTACTTGGCGTTGAAAAACTTGTAGAGTTGTCTTGTTTAATAAATTTTATTTCACAATTAATCCTTCCAATCGTGGTTAGACTCACACACCAGTTGCCATGTCATGAGGTTTTTGAAATATTTTGTCTTCCACTGCATAAATAACCACTTCCACAGTTTGGCTTGTTAATATGTTTCCTTTTACACTAGAATTAATAGTCATTGTTAATAATTATTAACTAAATATTGATAAAACACAGATTAACTCAACTAAACTTCCATTAACTTTACTGTACTCTGTGATCTTTACCTGTCGGTACACCTCTAAACCGATTAACTCAGCCGCTGTCCATAGGGCATGTCCACGTGACGTCTCAAACTAGTCTGGTGGTAAAACAATAAACAAAGCGTTCAGACCACGTGGTACTTAATAGTGAGTTTATGCTGATTTATAATGATAGATCATGTTTGAGTTTAGTAGGTTTTGCTTCAGTGTACTTTTAAAGTTATTTTAATTATTGAGCTTGCATATTTAATAATATATAATATAGGTTAATTCTTGTTTGATAATTTTTCATCATGTCTATTGTTTATTGTTTTACCACCAAAGTATTGTCAATGTCAACTGTCGTGGACATGCCCTATTGCGCACAAGGGTGACGTGGTCTTTTCCTATGTTTGACAAGCTGTAGGTATAACGATAATTACTATTTCTAAGTTTAAAACTTTCCTTAAAATGATTTCATTTGTCTCAATGGAAGTAAAAAGAGCCGTTTTGGATATAAAAGTAAAATACTAATTAAAAAACCGAAAAAGTATAGAGTTCATATAATATCCTTCTTGGCGTGCGTCATCGATTTTTAATGTCCTTCTAACACATTACGTTGGAAGAAAGGAAAAAAAAGGCAGGTCTGTGATTAATTCTAATCAAAATATTACAATAATGAACCTTCGATTTAAAAAAATTGATTAGTTGATGTTTAGATTACGCGCAAGCGCGACCTATAGAAATTACTTCATTCAAAATAGGATGCAGACGTACCTTTGGTATTGGCAATGTGTCTTACGTCTTTTCATAATGACCCACTGACTCGTCAGGTCTGTACTTTTTGTTGTTTACGGTAAATTATTATTTATGAAAAGTGAATATTAATCTTATTCTTATATTTATTTAAATAATACAAAAATATGCCCAGGCACACGGAAAAACACCAGCATTTTGAAAGTTCTCAACTATTTCCAATTAGAAAAAGAAGCTGGTGATTATTATTTCCAAAGTCTTTTCGAATTTGGCTGAATATACGATCCTGATACATAATTTTATTTATCAAATTTAAGGTTAGCTATATTATGTCAAAATAGTAAATAAAATAAACGACATACCCAAAACCCGGATATATACGTCACAAACGATGACGCACACCAAAAAGGCTATTGTATTTACTATACATTTCTTGACAAAAAATATCTTTTGAAACTGTAATAAAATAACAGGTGTCATTGCTTTGTACCATTGTACAAGTAACTTATCGACAATTTTTATACCCATAACCAACTGAATTATTAAAATCAGTCTATGTTTAAATTGTTTTTCTAAATGGTCAGAATCTAGGTAAAAAAATAATATTCTTATGATTGTTTAAAAAAAAATTTAAATCGCATAATGTTGTTAGCTGTTAAGATTTACAAATTAATGTATAAATATTTTAAAATACAATGAATATTTATATTTTTCAGTATTTTTAATAGACTGGAAAATAAAGATAATTGATGCAATCGTTTTTTAAAAAGTTTAATCTATTTTTTTATTCCAAATGTTTAAATTTTTGTTGAGCTGTGGCGGCTCCCTGAAAGGGAGACTAAAAAGCTTGATATATCTCTGACTGTCACCAGCCTCTGGAGTTAAAAATTTGTCGGTGCTCAAATTTTGGTTAACACATTCACTGGTGGCACATAGTGACGATTGACCGTGTGCCACCTATTTACAATCACTGTGTGCCAATCAACGCCCCTCAGGCGGTCAAAGTCATATTTTCGTTTGTTTATTAGGTTATGAAATTATTTTTGTTGTAAATACATTAAAAAGTAATAAATAAACATGGTTCAGTAAGAATCAATGTAATAAAAAACAAATATACATGAAAACGTCACTTATTGTTATAAAAATCCTCTAAGCTAGTCACCGAATACGAGTTTTTAAAACCAAGCCCGATAGGTTCTGCACAGATTCGTAACAAAGCAAACTTCTCACAATGCTTATCAATGCACATTGACCGGATAAATCTCTCTGCCGTTCTATTAGAACTATACAAGAACGCCTCTCCGGCGGTCTCGTCGTTTTTATTGAAATCGACCGAACGCCCCTAGGGCGGTGCTGCCATTGAATGTGTTAATAAATAATAAATGTATCCAGTTTTCTATGAAATATGCCATATTTTACACAGTGGTTCAGCGCTCATGTATTCAGGGCGAGCCCTAAAATTTTTAAATTTAACCAGTTTAACAGTCATCATAAAAACGAAATTTCATGAGGCAATTAAGAAAACGGATTTAAAACACATTGCATCGATTTTATTTACTGTGATGTTCACAAGTTGCATGTTAATAGGAACGTAAGTTGTCACAATCCAATCGGAGAACTGAAGTAATACAATTATCTATGTGTATAAAAAAACCTGATCATATCATTGATACTATGTATAATTTTAATGATAGAACGCCGTGTCACCTATATGCTAATGTGACAGGCTCTGCCTCGACTTTATCAACTGCGTGTTGAGACTTTTCTTAGATGGAGTTACGATAAAAATGTCAGAAGAGGTCGATACAAGGTTTATAGAATACTACGTCTATGTTAGCTCATGGGAATACCAGCCTGCTGACAGTGTTGCCAGATATCAAAATCTAAATGTTTCCGATGTAATTAAGAACTTTTTTCCCTTTTACCACTAAATTTCCCTGTGTCGAGGGAAATTCGCCTGCACCTGATGGCAACACTACCTGCTGACTGGCGTGTATTCAACACATACAAGTATCTACTGTGAATAAGTTAGATACTATATTGAAAATAAACATAATTTATCTTCTTGCTTTTTTTACTTTGTAAATCGTAGATGTGCGACGATAAATGTCCCCTGTGGTCAAGATTTATAGAATACCACAGGTTAGCTCATTATGGATTCCAGGACACACTGGAATAGAAGGAAATGAAATAGCAGATAAACTAGGAAAGAGGGGGACTGAAATACATTTCTGGGGGCCTGAACCCTTTTGCGCAATCTGCCCCAATGTAATATTGGAACAAATAAGTAAAGCCGAGAAAAAGAGAAAATCTGGCCATTGGAAAGATCTAGTGGGGCTTATACAATCAAAGACTCTTTTGGGTGAACACAACCTGCTGAGATCAAAAGAATGCATAAGTCAAAGTAAAACTGCGCTAAGAGTTTTAACAGGGATCCTAACGGGTCATTGTCGCCTGAATGGACACCTGAAAAAGCTCAAAATAGTGGAGGAAGAAGAATGCAGATTTTGTGGAATGGAAGAAAAAACCTCCATCCACATACTTTCCAACTGCACAGCACTTCAGAATCCTAGAGCACAGCACCTAGGAGATTACTGGATAGAAGACGAACATTTGCCTAAGTTGAAGCCTGCAGACATCCTAAAATTCCTCCGGGAAATAGGACTAAAGGAACTACTAGTTTCTGAGACTCTCCTCAGAAACTAAGTAGAAGTAAGGGGGCACAATAGATCTCTTAGGTCTCAGTGAATGTCACCCCAAAATACACACATACATACGTCACGAAATTCCGGAATGAGCTAATCTGGTACTATTCTATAAACCTTGGGTATGGTTGAAATAATACCCTTCTTGCGTCATCGTTTGTTAATGTCTTTCTAACACATTACGTAGGAAGAAATGGAAAAAAAGGCAGGTCTGTGATTAATCCTAATCAAAATATCACAATAATGAGCCGTTTATTGTATTACAAACGTTAACCCTAATCTTTGACCTACAAAAATTTGATTGGTTAATGCTTAGATTATGCGCAAGCTCAACCTATCTTTCGAGAGTTCAAATGAAGGCGTTTGTCCTTCGTCTTTTTCTACTGTCACACTGACAGTTCTCGTCAGGTTTCTACTTTGTTGTTTACGGTCAATTATTATTTATGAAAAGTGAATATTAATCTTATTGTTTTATCTATTTAAATAATACAAAAATATGCATAGATACACGGAAAAACATCAGTATTTTGAAAGTTCTCAAGTATTTTCAGTTAGAAAAAGAAGCTGGCAATTCTTAATTTCATAGCCTTTTCGAATTTGGCTGAACACGATCCTGATGATTTTATTTATCAAATTGAAGGTTAGCTATATATGTCAGAATAGCAAATAAAATAAACGACATGCCGAAAAACTGGATATACGTCACAATAGATGACGGAAGAAGGGTATTATTTCAACCATATAATATATTGTAGATGAAATAATACCCTTCTTGGTGTGCGTCATCGATTGTGACGTATATCCGGGTTTTCGGCATGTCGTTTATTTTATTTTCTATTTTGACAAGTATCTAACCTTAGATTTGATGAATAAAATCATCTGGATCGTATTCAGCCAAATTCGAAAAGAGAATGCAATTCATAATTACCACTTCTTTTTCTTACTGAAAATGCTTGAGAGCTTTCAAAATACTGATGTTTTTCCGTATATCCATGCATATTTTTGTATTATTTAAATAAATAAAACAATAACATTAATATCCACTTTTCTTAAAATAATAATTGCCGTAAACAACAAAGTACATACCTGTCGAGAACTGTCAGTGTGACAGTAGAAAAAGACGTAAGACACATTGCCGCTACGAAAGTAACGCCTCCATAGTATTTTAAAACCTCGTTTGATAGGTTAAGCTTGCGCGTAATCTAAAAAGCAACCAATAAAATTTTTGTAACTAAAAGATTAGGGTTAACGTTTGTAATACATTTAAACGGTTCATTATTGTGATATTTTGATTAGGATTAATCACAGACATGCCTTTTTTCCATTCCTTCCTACCTAATGTGTTAGAAGGGCATTAACAATCGATGACGCACACCAAGAAGTTATTTCAACCATAGACATTCCCATTTAACATGGGCGTACGATAAAATTTATAACAGGGGTTCATTCTATTGTGGTTTCACTTGCCTATTCACATTATCTTATCTTCATTTCATCTTATTATTCTTATTTCGACTTCGTTGAATTAAATAGGATTATTTTACATCTTTTAATAACAGTTTTTACTTCAAATCTCTGATTGCATGTTAATAAAGTTTATTATCGAAATTTTAACGTCATAACGTAAAATTTCAACTCAATCAAAAAACGTGTGATATATAATATATCGTTTTAGCCGTATTATAGGATGTTTTTTAATATACATACTGTATATGTTTTCAAATATTTTGTATACTAAAATAAAAATCTTTATATATTATGTACCTATATCTTTATTTCAAAAATATTTATGTGTTAACAATGTGAAATATGGATTTCATGAATCTTCTTGCTCATTTTTTGATCAGTGTCTCAGAGCTTTAATAGTAACGGGTCACTTTAAAAGTAACGAAGTTCCAATAACGCGATACTTTTTTTAGTAACGATCCCAGCTCTACAGTGTATATAACATTTTATAGAAATTATAGAATAAGCAAATTGACATTGATGTGCAGCGTATCTTTTCAGTACTTCTTTTGACTGTAGATTATTCGCGCAGTTGCATTGATACATACGACTTTGTCAATAATTGAGCTGACTAATAAAAACCAAACTAAAATAAAAGGAGTACTGAAAAGATGATATTAAAAAGTTCATGTACCTAATACAAACCATCAAAAATCGACAATTTATAAATTATTGAAATCAACAGTTTTCAGATATTACAGTGAATTAAAAAAATCTACCGTTCCAAAAAACTTTACCGTTGTAAATAATAGGGTATTATAACTGTTCACCCAATTGTTATATTACCTATAATGTATTATTTCTCAGGCTTGGGCACACAAATTTTACCCTAACCTTATTACGAAAGATCGCGAACCGACATGTGAAAATTATGGATTAAAATAAAGGGTAAAAAATTTTATGACCAGCTGTCCCAAATTCAACACAGAAAGAGCTAAATATAAGATTCCCACATCGTTAGACCAAGCTGTTCTTACAATAACATTTTAAAGTGTTTAAGGGAAATAAATATTTGAAAAACCAACTTTTTTGAATACACTGTCTCTCGCTAATGACTCTTTGGGTTGATGCGACAAAAATGTATCGTTTGCGGAACGGTAGATTTTTGACTCACCAAATGTTGGTCCTAATTATTATCTGTCGTTTTGAATGAACACTTTCATTTTATGAATTCCAATGTTTGCAAATAAACAAAATGTTTTAAAAACTCCATTTGTTACACTAAAATATCTTCATCATACATTTTATGACAAATCATATTTTTATCATAATAAAAATTGCACACATATTTAACTATATTATCACAAATAAACAAGTTATTTTTAATTTTTGTTTTTTTCTTTCACCTCTCCCCAGCAAGTTCTTTTTTTAACTGCATGTAGTAGTCAGTGGGACTTTTAATAGTGATGTTTTTATCAAAACACTTCTGCGTTAAAACGTTATATACTGTATTAAAAAATATATTACAGGCTACATTAGCATTCTTGTTTCTTTCATAAATCATCACTTCTATTTCAGCCGGATTGGTTGGTAAAACAGTTTTTAAAATACCTCTCAAATTATCATCGTCAAATTGTTTAAAAGGACACCCTCCTTCATCTCTAGCGCCTAAAGTTCTCTCCTATAAAATAGATAAACAGTTTTTCCACCTAACTTGACGTTTACAAATAAAATAATATTGAGCTCACATCAAATACAAAATATACCTGTATGAATGTACAAGATCGGCAGGGATAATTTTTTCTGGAGCCTTCCAGACCATATAAATGCCTAATTCCATAAATATAACGTTTTTCATTTTTCTGCCAACTGTGTGTACATTTTGAACATTTGCTATGTTCTTTTGAATATATATCTTTCCAAAATTTAAGTGAATCAGACATAGTCATTCCTATATCCTTCATATATAAACTAAAATCAAACCTAAAATCATTTGAATATGTATTTTAATAGAAATTATTGACAAGTGGTCTCTCACCAAAAATATTAGACAGGCAGTACTTAGTAGAGAACAGCCAGGAACTGTGCAGGACTGTAGAGAACTACAAGACAGTGCAAAAAACTGTAAAGCATTGCAAATATTGGAATATACTGCAGGATGATTCTAATACAAATTATACCAGTTTGTTGAACAGAGAATTCAACAGTTAGTGGTAAGATTGGCCCTTAGGGGTTTGACTTACCTCAACATGTCAAATAAGTACTAAACAACAAAATAAGCACAAATTCACAAGAAAAAAAGGACAATGCCAGTGCTAAAACAAAATTTGTACACATATTGCAGATAGTGAGAGACCCCTTGGTTAAATTAAATTCAACTTTTTTTAAAGTGAAAATAAAAATAATCCGAGAAATAATCATTCAATAATAAATTCTTATTGATAGTCTTATATTTGGAAAATATATGAATACATAGAATTTGATTGTGCTGACAAATATTAAGTGCAGAGTAATGATATAAATTATATATTTACCTCTCATTATGACCTAATCGATTTGTCCTCTCTAATACCTTATACAAATTCTGCATACAAAGTGGAAATAGTTTTGCTTCACTAATAACGTTGTTAACATTGATAGTAGATAATTTATCTATTTTTGTTAAACTACTTCCTGAAGTATAGTTATTTACAATTTTATATATACATTTTAATCTTGGATCTTCTAGACTGTAAGTTAAATACTGAGAGTATTTCAAGTATTTCAAGACACTTTTAAGATAAGTGAGAAACAAACACATTAACAACTGTTTCCACAAAAAGCAGGGTACTTGAACTAAGCCATGTTGTAAATTGACTTCTCTATTTGCCACCATTGAAAGACAAAAATAAAATGGTACTACAAATTAAAATTTATAAAAATTTGCTTTGGAATAAATTATTACAAACCTTCTATTATAAATAAGGTACAATCAATACAGCAACCTCTGGGTCCAGTCTTAAATATATGTTTTAAAAAAGCATTTGATAGCATTGAGCAAATCACCTTAATAAGAACTACAAAAATTTCAGATATTTCTTGGTTTGTATTATCACTGATTATTTCCCGAGTATGTTTCAATAATCGTCTTAAAAAAAGCTTCACATCTCCGACATCATATGAGGTTAATCTTACTTCTAATAATTTCAATTCGTTTTGTATAAAATCATATTCGAACCAGTTGCTGGAGCTAGCAATTAATCGCAATATAAAATGACCAGTTCGGTCTAACGAACTGTCTTCCACTAAATATTGAAAGTGGGTTAGCTCAAGACACCCATTTTTCAAGTAATTGTAACATAACATCCTTTCTTTCACACATTCTTCTAAAATGTGTAAATTTAATTTTCCTCTAGGTGGCTTTAGATAAAATGTCATCACCAAGTTTTATTTTAATTATTTAATTCTATATTATGAATTCTTTGGATAAAAACATTATCATGATAAAAAAAATTAAAAGTAAAATATTCAAATATTTGACAAGACCAAATACAAGACAATCTTTAACTTCTTCATTTTCATAAATATAAACCATTAATCTAAGTAATTGAAGTTCTTGTAGTTTTTTTAAATCTGTAGTCAGTAAAAAAGAAGAAAAATTTTCCCGCTCTGGAGGTTTGACATCTTTAAAATACAAAGCAGAAAAATTGCATTGTTTTGCTCATCTCATGAGTCTCCATGGTTTTTTTCTAAATATCATTCGATTTCTTTATAATGTCAAGTCAAGAAAGTAATAATGCTAGTCAAAGCACAGTACGTAGTGAAGAAGACACGTTTAATATTTTAGTAGCTACTGATATTCATTTGGGTTATGCTGAAGATGATCCTATTAGAGGTTCCGATACATTCGATACGTTTGAAGAAATTCTTCAAATTGCAAAAACAGAACAAGTAGATTTTATTTTATTAGGAGGTGATTTATTCCATAATACCCAACCGTCCCCTTATTGCATTAATAAATGCATAGAACTTATAAAACATTATTGTTTTGGAGATAGGCCGGTAGCTATTGAATTCTTATCAGATCCAAGGTTAAATTTTACTCAAATCGTGAATCCTGTCGTTAATTACGAAGATCCTAACTTGAATATATCTCTACCAATATTTTCTATACATGGCAATCATGATGATCCTACAGGTATGTTCATATATGATCAACAGAATTCTATTACATTTTTGGGGTTTTACCTGTGTGAAATGATTTAATATTTGTGTATCATGTAAGACATATAATTCCAGGAAAAAATCATACATCTGCAATGGATTTGCTGTCAACATCAGGACTTGTTAACTATTTTGGTAGATGGAATAGTTTTGATAAAGTTGAAATATCCCCAATTTTATTGAAAAAATCAAGTTCCAAATTAGCTCTTTATGGTCTATCTCATATTAGAGATGAGAGATTGGGTAGATTGTTTATAGATGATAAAGTGAAAATGTCTCATCCACAAAATAAAGAAGAATGGTTCCATCTTTTGGTATGGCATCAAAATAGAGCTGCAAGGGGATCCAAAAACTTCATTCCTGATAACTGTCTTCCTAGCTTTTTGGATCTGGTCATATGGGGACATGAACATGATTGTAGAATAGAGCCTGAAAGAAAAAAGAATGATGTATTTATTTCCCAACCCGGTAGCTCAGTAGCAACATCTCTAATAGAAGGAGAATCATTTACGAAGAAAGTGGGATTATTAAAAATTAATAAAAATGACTTCAAAGTAAGTTGCACAGTAGGTTGCGTAGTAAGTAGATTGTGCTAAAATGTTGGTTATAATTTCAGTAGGTATACCTATTTTATAATCATTTAAGTATACAGTATGTATTCAGAGTTGATCAAAAATAAACAAAAATGTAAAGTGTCCATTATCTAGCCATCACTTTTTCAAATAAAATGAACTGTTTCGAACTAATTCAGCTATAATATTTAATGAAATTATGAAAATTTTAAAATTGACATAATTATCAATAAGTATCAAAAAATGTTAATCGGCTATATCATTTGTAGGGTAAGATCCCAAAGTGATAAGACATAACTTTCAAATAGATGAAATTTTAGGTTCTCAGTATCATCTCTTGTGCTTTGAATACCTGTGTGTTTGTGGAAATAGTCTAAGCTCACCTGGGCAGGTATCAGGTGAGAAAGGTAACTAAAAATAAAAGTTACTCAACTTAAATTTGTATGTCTGATTTTTATATATGTTTTGTAGAATAATATTCTAGAGTAGTATCATAATGTTAGTCACTTTCTTATGAATGCGTTTCAGAGCGAGTGAGACTCTATAGTAACTCTGTTCCTCTTCTTTTATATATATATACAGTATGTGAAAATTCTTTCGAGTCCATTCCATTTACACAAGTATGACAAGGAAAGTATGAGAAAAACTGCTTGAAAAAGAGAGAAGAATAATTGTGGGTTCATCTGTTCATCTGAGGTTCATCCATTCAGCTCTCGTCATTCTTCCAGCCTACTTGTGTAAATGGAATGGACCCGAAAGAGTTTTCGCATACTGTATATATATAAAAGAAGAGGAACCGAGTTACTATAGAGTCTCACTCGCTCTGAAACGCATTCATAGTGCTCTCGCACTCATACTCTCAGCTGATCAATTTTATGTTTACGGGCTGTTCAGTCATTACAATTGGTCTGACTAATGAAATACAACTTAGTAATAGTTGCTTTGATAACATATTTGAAAGTCAGACATGTAAAAATAAATAAAGTTTATTTTTTATTTTTTGTGGAGCTTTAAAATGTCTGACAAAAATTTTGGTCCATGGAAAGTGTCTGATACTACTTTAGAATATTATTCTACAAAA
This sequence comes from Galerucella calmariensis, assembly GCA_910591675.1. Taxonomy (NCBI): domain Eukaryota; kingdom Metazoa; phylum Arthropoda; class Insecta; order Coleoptera; family Chrysomelidae; genus Galerucella; species Galerucella calmariensis. The sequence goes on along the minus strand of CAJUYG010000014.1, from coordinate 488,477 downwards.
CATATATAAAAATCAGACATACAAATTTAAGTTAAGTAACTCTTATTTTTAGTTACCTTTCTCACCTGATACCTGTCAGGTGCCCTTAGGGTAGCTCCTCAAACACACAGGTATTCAAAGCACACGAGATGCTACTGAGAAGCTAACATTTCATCTATTTGAAAATAAGTTATGTCTTATCGCTCTGGGATCTTGGAATATTGTGTTGAATAGATATTTAATGAGTTTTATCTATGAATAAGTAATGTATTTACAATTTTTAGATGATTCCAATAGAACTGAAGACTGTCAGGCCATTTATGTATGCTGAAATGACAATTAAAGATGATTCACAAGTGGATGGGAATCATTCTTCTTCCAGTGACTACATGAAGGAAGTGGTGACTAAGAAAGTAGATATGATGATAAGGGAAGCTAAAGGTTTGGGTCATACTGCCAAAGTCAGTGAAAAACCTCTCATACGGTTAATTATAAGACATAAAAGTGACAGAAACGTCTTTAACCCAATTAGATTTGGCCAGTTATACTTTGATAAAGTAGCTAATTCAGATAATATGATAAAATTCCACATGATGAAGACTTGTGTGAGAAGAGATAAAGGTCAAGGTATAAATAATGAAGAGGATGAAGAAGATGAACCAAAAGGTCCCAGTTTAGCAGAACGGGTAGAAGATTTAGTAACTGAAAGATTAAGTGGTAAAAAAACTCTGAAATTATTCCCTCTGAGTATACTAAATGAAGCTGTGAAGAAGACCGTAGAGACTAATGATTGCAATGCTATAAGAGATGTAACAGAAAATTTCATCAAAGAAGTATTTAAAGAATTGTCAAAAGAGATGCCAGATATTGATGAAACTGAAAACTGTATACGAACTATAAAACAGAGGATAGAAGAAAACTCTCGAAGTTTTGTTGAAAAGATCTGTGATATTCCTAGCAGGCAAAGAAAGCAAATTATTGATGACAATGATGATGATAATGCAGTCTTTTTGGGTAATGTTGACAATGGTGTAGGTAAAACAAAGAAATCGGCTGCTAGAGGTAATAAGGGATCTACCAGAGCACGGAGAGGAGGAAGAGGATCAGCATCAACTTCTAAGATTAACAATGATGATGATGATAGCTTTATCGACGATGACAGTGATGATGGAGCTAATATATTCGGAAATAAAAAAACCAAAGCAAAAAGTATGGTTACGAGAGGCGGAAGGGGTCGGGGTAAAAAATAATTTGCCTTTTTGATACCAATTCTATTAAAATCATTTCATGTTTTATAATGTTTATTACCAGCTCAATATGTATGCTTCTGTTAAGAAAAAAAAATGTATTTTTACAGTGTACATTGTTTATTTATTTTTACTATTTACAGGATGTCCACTATTTCAATGATCCTTGTTGTTATCTCATAAACCATTAGAGTTATGAAATTGGTTAAATCGAAAAAAGTTGAATATTTTCAAGAGTAATTTTGTGGTTTGGAAATTTTCCTCAATAGAAACTTTTCCAGAAATATTTCAACTTGAAATTTAATTTTGCCAGTTTTTGTTTTTCGTCTATATTTTGAGAAATAATAAAAAAGTTTCCATCACTTTTGAATTGATTTTTAATTTTAGTCAATTTTCGGCTACCGCTGCGGCTATGTGGTGAACATTTCACATTCACAAAGAACATTTGTAGTAATGACTATAGTGCATAGTGCATGAGATATCACATAGGTACCCAGAATATAATAAATTATGATATTTCTAATCTGAAAATTTAGAGAACAGACAGATATATTGACATACAAGGTGGACCAACCTTACTAAAAAGCTCCTTCATTCGCGGATTTAAAAAATGTGACCCAATTCCTGTAATAGCTGATGTAGTCGGCGGGATCGCCGAGTTGTACCACAAGATATCAGGTAGGTATAATCCTACCGTCGAGTTGTACCACCTTACTCACAACCGACTACTCAATTAGCAAAACTAGAAATGAATAGTTACCACCCTTCACAAAGTTCGATTGAGCGGGTGAAGATTGGGTAAAATTACTGAGCTTATGTGTAATTTCGTAATGATCCACCTCGATGGTCAGTATAATCCACAATAAAGGCGGAAATGAATAAATTCAGGTACTAGGTAGTCGTGGTACAACTCGGTAGTCCCCCTAGTCGGTACATACATATTAATAAAAAGGATTACAATAGGTATCCAATATCCTTTGTAAAGGCGTGGTCAAATGAACCGTTAAAAAATAAAAACAAGTAGGACCTGACCGTGCCAGCGCTATTTTTTGTGACTTTCTGAAGTTGAAAAAAAATAATTTAGGACCTTAAAGTAGTTCTCATTTTGGACAATGCACCATGTCTATTCTCGCTCACTTGAAACTATGCATCCAAATATAAAAGTGACATTTCCACCTCCCAACCTGACGGCGCTGCTTCAACCTATGGACCAAGGAATAATCCAGGCCTTTAAGCTATATTAAACTACTGCTAACATTTCAATGCGTGTTGTCCAATATGCAGCTAGAATAGATCACGCGTGGTCTATGTCTACAAGCGGTTTTTCTTGGGGCCGTCCACATTAAAGTATAGGATGTTTGTGTACATCTGAGCACATTAATATCCGACAAAATTTTCGAAAGTGTGAGTATTAATTGTTGTTTGCTATTGACATATTTCTGGATATTTTAGATTCTTCTTCACGTAAGTAGGTATAATAACAAAATGAATCATTTTATTTGCTTTGTTAGCGAAGGCAATGTTGATTTTTCCATTAACACAAAAATATATCCCCACATATTTACTAATCTAATAAATTAGCACATGCATGAAAATAATATTGTTGAATGTAACTTCGGGATATTTGTTAACTATAAAAGTAGACGCAATACTTTTAAGAGTGAGTATTGAGTCAAAATTGCATTCATCAACATGGGAAAGGTAAGTAAAATTTCCAATTTTGTGTTAATATAGGTTTACTTAGGTAGATTATAGGTAAAATTTGAATATTAATGTGCAACACAAATAATTGCTTGTTTCGATTTTTTTTTAAATATTCAAATATGCTTTCAGTATTTTAATTTCATTTATTTAAGTATAATACTAAAGTTTTAACAATTCTTGATACTTTCATTCACTCAAATCGGTAATGGGCGCGTTCTTTTTTATTTAGTTACTCAATTCGAAGAGGGCTGAGATTTTTCCATCCTCTTCACCGATGCTATGCTATCAGTAGGTATAGTCGAAATAAAGTGGAGAAAGTGAAGAAATATTTGGTTTGCTTGGGTTTTAAATAGCATATTCTAATTTTCTTTGGTTTGAGTGAATGTTATCTATGGGAGTATGTAAAGAATAACTCCATCATACACGGAAGCATTTTGGAGAGGAAATAATACAACCATTAGGTACAACTACTGAAAATAACTCCAGTCAAATTATAGTTGCCTATATAAGAGGCGAAGCTTCTGGAGTGGAAGTAGATAACATGGGAAACGGTACAAATTAAGATTCAGTTCAAGTGCCTGGGCTGTGTTGAGCACAACCCAAACGAATGAATAAATGAGCTCCGTTATAGATGCTGATACGAATCTGTCTTATATCTATAGGTATACTTTGAATTTTTATTTTATTTAATTTTCATGTATCGGCAGATCCCGCGTTTCAATTGATTATGTCGTTCTTTTTGGTGCTTATACAAATTACTTTATATCAGATTACATGAACTGAGGTGAGCTGAAGTCCCAGACAAAAACAAAAAGAGTGCGCATTTACTGAAGTCCTTGTTACTTCTTGTCTCTGTTACTTCTCAGTATAGAGCATGTTTACATACCGACAAGTTGACACTAATGACAGTAGTGATGAGGAAATACAATCAATTTAGATTAATGTGTAGTTTGGTTGTTTTTGACTGATTTTAAAATACCTAAACAATAAAAAAAATGTCGAAGGAAGCACTAAATTAAAATTAAATTATCTCAAACACGATCAACATAAGTAAATAACGAATAAGAACCACGTGTTATGCAAAGAGCGCTCATTTATTATCAGATTCATTGGGGCATAACGTCACGTATAGACTTATTTAGGCCCTAGGTACTCTGTTTTATCTTAACGCCATCTTTGAAATAGTTACGAAAGCTACAAATCATAATATCTTGTCCTCACTATTGTTAAAAACATCAATTAAACAAAGGTAGAATAGAGTATAAAGATGTTTTGTTTTATTATTTAATTTATACTAGATATTTTTTATCACAGCTACATATTATATATACTAACACAGCTTTGTATCTACCTTCATGATGTTTCAAAATGTATACCAATTAATACCATTAAATATTTATATTAAATCTACCATATTTCTATTTTATAGTCTGATGATGGAAGTATATCTTACTGAAACTAGTAGCAGCAAGTTATTGATTGGTCTTACTTGACTTGACAAATAAATTATCTACACATAGTGGTTTGACTTACAGTTTTATTGAACCCTTTTGTTTGGATTCTAAATACATTTTTGAGATATTGATGAACTCTTAATAATAAATAAAAGTTTGTTACACTTCTACTACACACGCTTCTATTCTCCCAATTATTGCCTATATGCGGTTCGAGAAGAACTGAACTTTAAGAAAACCCACACGCTCATACTTCCCTAGAATCTATATTCGTTGGTAGAAGTAACAAAAAATAGTAGGTAATTTACATGAAATATTTGTTTGTTTGCAGGTTCTGCTACTGATAATTGCATGTGCAGTATTAACTGTCAACAGTTTCCCTTATTCAGAATCTGAAAGATCTAGTACGTCCAAAGAATCAATAGAGGATCATCATCCTTACCAGAGTGGTGGTAACGATTCCAGAACGTACGAACAGATAAACACTCCTCAAGGAGGACCTCCAGCTCTGTACACCTCTAGTAATTCATATCCACAGTCAGGAATATCACAAAACGAAAATACAAATCGTACAGTTAGAGATACGAACAACCAAAATCCAACAGGCCAATCTCCATTAGATGAAACAAAAGCTCCTTCCACAACGTTGGGTAATAATAGTTCTAATAACCAAGATAAAGATGCAAGAAATCAACAACCTGTTCCAGAGGTTTTATTATCAAGTCAGCAACAGACTAGTTCGTCAGTTTTGTCTACCAAAGAAGATTCAAAGAACAGAAAGGTTTCGGACATTCAACAAAAAAATTCCGATGAATCTGCTGATGGTCCTTTAAGCCCAACTTATACACGGAATAGAAGAGACGATTCCGAAAAAGCGACTACTGAAAATGATTCAACTACTGGAGAACCTGATGATGTTGGTATAATTAAATTAACAAACCCTGAAGAATGATTATTTGAGGCCGACGCGATCGAATAAACTATGTGTATATGTTCTGAATTAAAACAAAAAAGTTATTTTAAATTAGCAAATTTATTTTTCAATAGATACAGTCTGTTATTTCCTACCTATAAAGCCTGTACAAAATGCGGAGTAGATATAAATATACTATATATACAAAAAATATCAAAAACCAGCTAGACAAGTACAAAAAATGCTATCCTATAGACAGTGCACGACTGATGGCGTCTTACACTACTAATCACAAAATAAAATTAGGTACTCGGCTAGGAAGTACTTTAGAAGTTTGTTTTTTTCCATTTTTGAGTTAAGATTTACCATATTTTAATGAAGAAAAAGCATGGCACAATTTTCATACAGTTTGAGAAATATATTAATAATCTGAGCAAATTTTGAAGTTTAAAGTTTGTTCTACAGAAAATTGTGACAATTCCATTGGTATAGACTAGTAATTTTTAACTGATGGCAGATAAAACATACAGTATGTACTTAAACTATTTTCAATAAGTCGTATAAATCCATCTAGTTCACATGTTTATAATGTCTTCAAGGCCCAAATAAGTAATAGGAAGACATTCTAGTTTTGAAAAAAATATAGTAGGAATAAAATTAGTAGTCAAAGATATAGAATGCCAAGGTTCATTATCATGTGGGATAATCAAACAGACATTATGAGTAGGTACTTGTGTGATCTATTTTAAAATGGTATGGGACTGCCTAGGAAAATACAATGAACTAGGCGAGAACAATATACCTAGTCATCTCACTGGGGATTCCAGGATACACTAGAATATAAGGAAAGAAAACAGCAGATGAACTAGCAAAGAGGGGGTCTGAAACACCCTTTCCTGGTTGAAACCCTTTTGCGGTATTAGCTCCAATGTTATATTGGAAGAAATAGGCAGTGCTGAAAAGATCTAAGACATTCACTGAGACCTAAAAAATCTTTTATGCATTTTTTCTTCTGCTTAGTTCCCGAAGGAAGTCTCAAAGACTAGACTTTCTTTAGACCTATTTCCTGGAGGCAATGCAAGATATCCGCAGGGTTCAGCGTAGATAAGTATCCCTCTTTTACCCACTAGGTGCCCTAGAATTCTGTATTTTTATGCATTCCGCAGATTTCTTCCATTCCACAGGCTCTTCTTGATCTTCTTGAGTTTTTTTATGGTAGCGTCCTACAGGACTCCTGTAAAAACTATTAGTGCAGCCTTTCTTCTTTGATTGTCTTATTAGCACTACTATAACTTTTCAGTGGTCAGAGCAAAGTAGCTGAGATAGATGTAAAGACAAATAATAGACTAACAACCTAACACAAAAGGCATAACTAATTTTAAAACATCCGACATATACAAGAGAACGGAAAACATTTTTTCAGTTTCTTGCAAATGATAATTGAAAGAGAAATTGGCTCTAAGACTGACTCTGGTAATATAAAAGTGAACTGATTTGATTAAAAATTAGGATATATTTGACTTAAGCGAAAGAAAGCGGAAAACTCTACAACAATTTTCAACTCTTCAATTAAAAACGTTTGGATTGCTTGGTAGAATTTTCCTGTGCACTAAATACAAACCCTGTAATAAGTAGACATCCTTAAAAGGATTCGTGGTAAAATATATATTCTTTATATAAATACACACATACGTACAAAAATATCTTTTCACAACATTTTCCCCTTTTCTACATTTACCTTTTTTACCAATATGCTTTATCTGCAAAATACTACAAGAAAATCACCACTTAGTACAAGTTCTAATAAATTTGATGTTCCAATATTACTTTTTTAATTTGTAAGTAGATTTCATGCTGCAGAAATATAAAAAGGTCATTTTTCTACTTATAAGTTTTAATAACTTTTTTATGAACCTGTGTAAAGATGGGAAAATTCGATAGTACATTAAAACTGTCAAAAAAGGGTGACATTAATTTAAATGAACCTTTTTGTTATAGTTATGTACAAATTTTACCTTTTTAGTATCTATATCTATATAGGGGTAACATTCAGTGAGACCTAAAAGAAGGGTCCCAGAGATTAGTAGCCTTTTTAGACCTATTTTTATATTATGATAATATGGCGCCACGCAATAATACTCTTTTCATTTTAAACTCATCTCTATTAGGAGTATGAAAAAATGTAGTGAGTAACACTGAACTAAATTTAGAGTAGGTATAGAAGAATTAAGTTCCAAAAAAATGTAAATATGTGTTATAGGATTTTTATTTATATTTATTATATTGTAATATTAAACTTACAATTTCAACGAATCCAATTGAATTCCCATTTGCTAATAAATAAATAATATTTCAATAAATAAAAATATTGGTAAATATCATTTATTTTATTTAATTTGAATCCTTTTTAATCCCATTCCGTAATAATGAGGCTAGGGAAGGTTATTTATGACAGTAGAAGCCAACAATATGTTTTGAATTAAGCTATACCTTAATATTCCTTTGTAAAGTACTCCTAATTTTTTGTAGAATCCAATGCAGCGCTGCTAAAGAAAAGATACATTTCTGAGATTTTTTATTCTGCATAATATGTATAAATAATCCTAAATTAAACCTAATTTGATAGGTACTATTTTCGGTTGATTTAATGTCCAATCAAAAATAAACTGACACAGTAGGAAAAACACCCTGTACATAATCGCAATTCTGATGGTGACCAGAGTAGAGGTTTTTAATAAATGTGGCTATACAATATTTTTATCCTTAACACTTGAATAAAATAACCTTTGTTCAATTGGAAATACCGGAGAATCAAATTTATTCGAACTTGTTTTTTCCTTCTCCTTGTAGATTAATAATCATATGAAATATAAACAATATATAACTATACACCATGAGTAAACACTACAGAGGTAAATACGTTTAAAATTACTAAGAATTTGATTAACACAAAAATAAGTGACAATTAGCATCTATGTTCCAAATGGTACTATTTGCACAAATATTGAATATATCGTTGTACTTTATTGTTCAAAACACACACTAATAAAGCATATATTTTAGGTAAGTATATTATAAATATCGAGCATTTTTTTCAGAGAGTGAGCCTGTTTAAAAAATAAATATTCCAAAAATAGAAATTTGTTGTGTTTTCTGAGTATTATGTAAAGTTGTTTTCAAATTAAACAAGTAATCTTTGCAACTTTCAAAATGAAGTAGTTGTTCGAGGAACGTTATAAAAATATGAAGTATTTATTGAAAAAAATATAAATGTTCAAAATAAATAAGTAGAAAGAAATTACGAAAAATTCAACGAACACATCATAGAATAGGTGCCCCACTCAAACAGAAGCGATACCTTTTGACATTGCAAAAAAGAGTTGGATGATTTAAATGACTTGATTTAAAAACGATGTAAATAGTTCTAGTACAAGTAAACTGAAAAATTATACACATAAAACGTAGTAATCATAAACAATAAAAATACAGTATTGGCACTTAATAATGGAGATTTTTCTGAATAATAACGATAATGTAGCTTCTATGTGAGTAGAGTACCAACATAAATAGCTATACAAAGACGTGTGGTTTCAACGTCAAACCTGGGTATTGTTTGGTTGTCACAATACTCAATATACAATAACCGCTTGTTTGTTGGTGATCAGTTATTCGCTATATGGCAGTTTTTTGCTAAATCGTGTAAGATAGGCATGATAACAATCACTAAAGCCGCGTCCACATTATGACGAATGGTGTCGATCGACAATGCCCTCTATTGTAAAGCTGCGTCCACATTATGGATCGACAATATGTCGGTCGACCATCCACACCGGATCGGCATTGTCGATCGACACTATTCAACATAATGTGGACGCGGCTTAACAATCACTGAAATTAGTTACATATATAGCGTACAGAGATTCTTTTTTTTGTGTATTTCGAATAAATTTTGGACGGGGAAGGGAAATATGCAGTGATATTCCACCTTATTCTATGGCCGTTTAGTTTTCAACAGAGATTCTGAAGAAATCATTTATTCGTGAATGAATATATTCCTTTCAGTAAAAATATAATTACCTCAAACGCTTGACGTCACGCCTTTGGGCCTTTGTAAACATCATTTGACATTTTGTACCTCGTTCTAACATTATATTTCCTTGTTATAAACTATTAAGAATAATAGTTTTATATTACGACAAAGAAACGTTAAATATAGAATAAGGTTTTATGAAAGCAAATAGTTCAAAATTGACCTGGAAATATTTTTTACTACTTATAAAATTTAGCAACACATTTCCATGTATTCTTACGTTGAGGAACCGCACACCAAACAAGCTGTGATGTCATAGACTGACGCCATTAATATTATAGCGTTTTAACGCGAAATTTAAATTTTTAAAAAGTTGAATATCCCATTGAAAAATTTTATTTTTTGCAGAAGTAACAATTATTTTAGGTAATGTATAAGCGTGCAAACACCGTTCAGCAGTTTTTCAAAATCATACTAGTGTTGTGGCAAAATCAGAATTTTTCAGAAAACACAACAGTTTTACGAAAGAAAAAAAAGAAACATCAAAAATTGCAAATGATTTAATGAAAATCACAATAGATAGAATAAAAATAATTTAAATTATTACAAAATACCTACTAAAATTACATTATGTACATTAAATTGGATAGTAGAACTGTCCATATAAATGAGTGCGAACTAAAACAAGAAAAATTCGTTCTAGGAGATCAATTAGAGTGTATTGTATTTTTGTAGTAATAGTTGATGGTTTTTATTGACAATTAAAGTTCAAGGCAACTTTATAAACAAGAAATATTTAAACTTTCTGAATTTCAACGTCGATAATAATTTGTAATATTCGAATCAATAAAAAAATGCAGCATAGAATGTATTTATATTATTTTTGTAAATGGTTAAGTCGCTATTTCAGAGATACTATAATCAAGTAAGAGACAAAATTTCAATACATTAACTATATCTTCATTTTAGTAATTTATAGATTTTAACATTTTATAACTGTTTTAAGGCGTCTGGCCATACTAGATTATTTTTTTTATTTTTTTTAAATAAACCCTGATCTTTAACGAACATTTCAAGGCCTTTATCAAAGCACTCAAGTTACAGGCATTTTTTGATGCTTGAGGCACTGCGGGAGGTTGACCGCGAGGTCCGACCCTTTTTCAAAACTCGCACAGGTTAGCTCTCAATCTCAATACTCGCAATCAGTCTTCTATGGTTCATGGATCGCTGATAGAAGGCAAGACCGTCAGCTGCGATTATCTCAAAACTACATTTTTTGACTTGACTTCGAAATATCAAAAACTTTCCGTCCCATTGCATCCAAATTTTTACTGAACATTCTTAGATATTGTTACGTAGGATTTTTTTGATAACTCGATAGTTTTTTCATCAATATTTTTGTTTTAAAATTCTTTTCTTCGGCTCACTAATATTTTTCTAATTATCGAAAAAAAAACGGCTACGTGGGACAAGTACCATGTATATCGAGTGGATGACCATCATAGCACTATTTTTTAATATTTTCAAATCAAATTTCACAATGTTAGTCTAGAAGTGAATTTTTTGGTGCGCCAGGGTGGCCAGAAGCCTTAATATTTGTTTATTGGAAATTCTGAAATAATCTTTCATTTTTCTTTCAACTGACTTAAATTGCTTTTATTAAATATTGATATTTTGTTTGGAAGTATATAAAATTAATTAGTTGTAATAATGTACATTTACAACTATAGCAGATTCTAAAAACGATTCTCGCTTGTAACAATAGAACTAAAGACCCGCCTACATGCTGTTTGTTAACACATGTTAACACACATTAGAACTGTTTTCAAAATGGTTTTATAGTTTTTGAATATCTCTGGGTTGCGTACTCATTATTATTTGTTTTACTTGAATTTGTAAGTGTCAACCAACATTTTAGAAATTAGTTAAAAAACTGTTGTATATATTTAATAAGAACAATTTAATTTACTACTTGATAATTCTCATTTATTCAATAACGAATTTTTGTTGCTTGCTTAAAATAATAAAAAAGACAATGTCATTTGTCAAACCAGTGTATTCTTTGGGTTTTAGGAAATGACTCTACAATTGAATCAGTTTTTTTTTTTAATTCTTATACCATTAAAGTAGACATTCACCCACGCGCAATTAATTAATTAACCAAAAATTATATTACAAAAGAAAAGACTAGCATATACTTATATAAACATTTTAATTAATTTTAACCACTACTTTTGTGTACTAAGAGTTAACCAAACTGCTTTTTGCAAATTGTACAACGTCAAAAATCAGGTAAATATTAATACACTACAGTCAAATTGGAATATGTATTGCTAATTTATGTTTCATATTGGAACCCACAATAAGGTGAATAACTCTTTCGAAACATTTAATCTTATTACAACGTGACCAGTCGATTAATTTTTACTGGAAAATTACGAAAAAAGGAAATAGATACCTACATTTTATGGAAATTTTGACATTAAATAGGAACTAAAATATCGTTGAACTGGGATATCTAGAGGAAAGTATTCTACAAAGAAGAGTTATGGAAATAATGGTAAATTGATTATGTAAAAGAAATATTGGTTTTGTTTCAGCCGTACTACTGTATGCATATTTATCTTCTTAAATGCCCGATTTTAAACAAACGAAAAATTTTATTTAAAAAATTAAAACTAAAATCTCAGGAATGGACAAGATTAATTTGAAATGAAAATATCTATTTTTTCATCAACCTAACACAGTCTTGATACAAATTGAATGTAGCTTAGTTCTTTTTACCTTAATGTCAATAAGTGTTAGTCACAAAAGTAGTACAAATACAATAGCGGGATACAAAAAGTTGAATGTAGAAAATAAATTAATGATTGAGCATATCGAAATGCCTAAAATTATTTAAGTTGTATCACAGCTTAGTGAAAATAAATATAGAACACGAGATTTTGTGATAGATCGTTTTATTTTCCACTGACAAAACGAGATACTGTATCGAATTTTATATAAATATTGAGTATTTTAATATGTCTAGTAAAGAAGTAAATTGATAAAAAACAAATAGAAATAATATTTATAAAAAATGTCATGGACTAGGTTAGAAAATATGTTTGAAATGAAACATAAAAGTGGTCAAAAATTATCTGAGTTGTCAAAAAAGATGCAAGCAACCGTCTCAACTCAGCTGTCAGTTTATCCTGCACCATACCAAGCGAAAGATATACCGAGAGATTACCTCAAGTGTTACAAATTTCTTTCGTGAGCCAACTCAAGAAGAAATGCAAGCTAATATGTACAAAAATTTGCCATACCAACCAAGCCGTTTGAGTGTGTGACCTGCTTTAGTCAGTTTAAGAATATTAACGATTTCCAGTACATATATATTCCTTTACTAAATTATTCGTTTAATGAAATATTATACAGGTTTCCTAGCACCCCTATGCCAAGAATAGGTCAGTTGTATAAATGTCTGTACCATAATTTCAGCTTTTACTGATAGTGCTGAAGTATATAAAAAAGACCTTACTAAAGGTGGATTCATGCAACAGGAAATTAAAACTAAGATTAATTTAAAACTAAAACTAAGAAGATAAAACCATGTTATTTCTTAATTTTAATCTCAATTTCTTAGTTTCTTGCATGAGCATGTACCTGTAATGAGGATGTTCATGCAAGAAACTAAGAAATTGAGATTTAAATTAAGAAATAACATGGTTTTATCTCCTTAGTTTTAGTTTTAAATTAATCTTAGTTTTAATTTCTTCTTGCATGAATCCACCTTAATTTGCTAGCTTCCAAGGGGGAAAGTTGAAACTTTTATTAGGAAATGAGAGACAATGTCCCAAAGTTATTTTAGAGACTTAGTTAGAAGACAGGTTTTATAGAAGTACTAGTTAAGCTCCAATTTATCAAACAATAGTAGAATCCATAACTGGCAGTTCAAAAGATTTTATTAACATGACTTCAGTAGTATTTAGTTAACTGACAGTTGACAACTAAGCACTTATGTTGTACAGCCAGTACATCAAACAATAATCAATTAGAATACTTGAATTCCATGGCACAACGTGGTATCAACTGTCAAACGTTTAGAAGAATAGGTTGTTTGTGTCCTCTTTATGTATGACTCCCATAACAAATCATTTGTCATTCTATCTATGAAAATTGTCTAAGACATGTTGTTTTCCTAGCTTCAAGTAACATTAGCATATGATTCATACAACGCTGCCCAGAGCAACTGGTTAAGTCGCTTTTATTATCTGATTGTTCTTGTTCTCTGCTGCCAGAGAGCAAGTCCGTAGTATCATACCTACTAGGTGCAACGTTTATTCATTTTTGGTAAAGGGTACAGCAATTTTCGCTATGGACACATGACTGCAAGTTACCATTGAAAGGAAGTATAGAGGTCAAAAGATCTTTATACTGACAGTCAGGCAGAGCTGAAATCTTAAGTAAGCCACTAGATTAGATGTAGACTGGTTTAGGTATACTTACAAAAACTTTAAACCCTGGCCGACCACAATAAGGTGGGTTTCGGGTCACAAATGTACACCAAGCAACGAAAATTCACATGCCGTTGTAAAGAAATTCCCTGATCCCAAACTAGTATTGTGTTCATCAAAAACTGTAGTGCGGAGGTGTATATCTCGGTAGATTGAAACATAACACCAGTCATACTGGAGCTAAGTGCTTATGTAGACTCCCTTTTACATAAGAAAAAGCAACGTGAAGTTTGACAACTGTCTTGCGCAGAAATCAAAATCGGTCTCTATGACGCCTCGTAAATATGTTTTATTTAAACTATACATTTTTATTATACTAATTTTGTGTAAACTTACAAAATGTGAAAACGTTATTTATAAGTACTACTGATTTGAATTCGAATGACAATATTATAAAATGGCGCTGGTTTTGACAACAAGTTCGCACATACGACTGCAACTTTAAGTGGGTTCTTCTTACGTGAAACGGAGTTTACTGACTTATTGGATATATAAAAATCGGTATGTAATTTTATCAGTGTACGATATATCACAAACAAAAATCCAAAAACTGAAAACAAACACAAAAAATAATAATAAAAACTTTTGACATTCACTCACACCCCATATCAAATACCTACGTAACTTACCTTACAAAAAATCGAATCATTACACAAAATGGTCCTAACAGTCGTATAATAATAATAGTAAGTCAGACGATACTTGTGAGTTTGTTTGTTTTTTTTTTATCGAAAAACCACATTAACAACATCTTTAATAGTGTTATTCACTTCGTTGAGACATCGGGTGTTTTCGCTGGTGTTTCTCGAACCTGCCGAACGTAACTGTCTAGCTTGACTTTCTAATCTCGTTAACAACTCCCTAAATTGAAATTTCGTATGTGCCGGAACGACGTTGTCGGCATAATCCATACATGAACCGTGTAGTAAACCTATTTTGTCAGACAATTGGAGCCACGTGGCCGTTGAAACAGAAGAATTCGATTTGATACTGTTTAACGTCGATTCTAAAGCCTGGGATATTTCCAAAATATTATCCTTTCCACTCTTATCGCCAGAACTTAGTTTAGTGTCTTCTTCTGGTGTTTTGTTTTCGATATTTGCAGGTTTGGCCATTATTGGCGGTTTAGAATTATTAGTGGTGGACATAGGAGTTGCATAAATTGCGGATCCTGCTGGTCGACCTAATAAAGACTTTAACCCTTTCACGGCCGGTTTAGTGGGGATAACAGGTTTTTCTTCGGGTCCAGGTGGCCACGATTTTTTATCACTTTTAATAGACTTGACAGAGTCATCTGAAGTATCTACTGGCGAGTGTTCGATTATATCTTCAGTTTTATTGTTTTTTATTGATAATTTAGGGCTTAATTGGATGTTTCCGCACGTTTCCGAATTATCTTTATTTTCCCAGAGTTTCTTTAAGCTACTAATGCTTCCTGTGCTCTTTCTTTTGTCATCGCTATCATCTAATTTTAAATTTCCGCTATCGGAACTAGCTGTACTTTCTCTTTTGTTAGTTTCGACTTCGTTGTCTTCTTTATTATCGTTTTCTACTTTTCGTAGTCTAGATTTAAAATCTATGATTACCGAAGAGTCTTTTTCGGTTTTTTCTTTGGTAGTAATGGGTTTTTTAGCGTCTATTTTTTTGAGCTGTGACACAAACGTCACTCCATTATTCGTTGTCAAATTTCCTTGAGAGTTCTTTCTAGCTACGTTAATATCTGGATCTTTTTCTAAATTGAAAGATTGTGAAAGTTCGGTTACGAGTTGAGAAACTGGATCTTGGCAAATGCCACTCACAGCCAATAACGATTCTATGGGAGATTCTTTTAAATTTTTACTCTTCAAATTTTGACTTTCCTTTATTTCCGCAACCAATTTCAATTCCATTTCTTTCATTACCAATTTATTTCTGAACACTTTAGAGGATTTATTGTCATCTGCGTCTATGGCTTCATCTGTAACAGAAAAAGGTAAATTTAGTTATTTATATTTGGAGTTCTTCGTTTTTAACTAGGACTGTGTATATATTAATTTGCCTTAACGAATAAAAAAAACTGTGAAATACAAAAAAATCACTAGTAACTACCTTCAATTTGGAAATTTAACAAAAGCAAATTTAATTAAAGAAAGTGTTAGTGTAGGCCATATAATGCTAGTACTTCCTATAATGTTTACGATTTAAAGCAGATTATTTCCCTCACCATGTTATCCAGATTGCGAAAAAAGTTTAATAGGTCATACGATTCACACAAATACCGACAAGGATCATATGAACAGCACAACTTCAAAGAGAAAGACAAGAATTGTTCCACGCGAAACTCACAAATAGACCAGTTCCCTCTATCAAAATACAACACAATGGTTAAAAGCATAGAGTAATAAATTAGAGGTTTTAAAACATATGGAAGAAACTGGCACATAGTTTGTGCGCAGCCAGTAAACCTCGTCTCCCTCTACACAAATACAAAACTTTTCATTTTTAGTATTATTTCAATTTGAGGTTAGTCGATGTCATTTGTGAATTTATTTTCATTTGATCTACTCTTTGGTCCTTCTGCAAAGAAATTAATTATCTTCATCATTGGTACCTACTATCATCACAACATTTATCATCACTTATCATAGGTAAGATAAAAAAGTAGATTTTTAATCCTAGCCGTTTGAGGTTGGGTTTTCGTAATGGAAACATTATTTGTAATTTTATCGTTTTTTGGCAGACAAGAACGAAGGATTACCAGAAATTTGTGACCAAAATAAAACAATATGTATGTAGTTAGTTAGGATGTTATTGTAGGTACCTATTACTTATGTGAAAAAATGCTTTAATATTTTGAACATTCTATTTGTGTGCTTGCTCTGTAATATTGGTGTGTTTCAAGATGCCAAATTGTTTAAATGGGTACGTCAATTGAATAACTGCAAAAAAATTATACAAATAAGAAGTTTTTTTTTTTTAGTTTTCTGATCTAGATATTAAACGAAGTCATAAATGGTTTGAAATAATGAACTTTACTTATTAAAAATAAAAGGTGCGTGAAGATCACTTTGTTAAAAATAATTTTAAAGGCTCATTTAGATTGACAAAATTTGCACTTCCTTTCTAAACTTCAGAGTACAATTTCCATCCCAATTCAGATTCAGGTAGGTATAAACTGTTTTTGTATGTTATTTTGAATATCTTATTGTATGAAAGATGTTGAATTGATAATATTATATTTTCTAACTTGCAAAGGGTTTTTCTATTCTCCTACCGTAATTCCCTATAATATTATTCTAATACAATATTTGCAGCTGAATGATTTAGCACAATAATGTTATTTCTTAGTCTTTGAAGACTTGACTTGAAAGACTAAAAAACAAATATTGAAGTGCAAAATCATTCAATTGCAAATATTGTATAATATTACGCGTACGCTGAAAGCTTGAAAATTCGAAAAGCGCGCGTCTTGAGTGCTAGTTCGTACCAATAGCCAAGGTAGGCGCTAGTGGTAACTTTGTGCCACAAAACACTACACGTTTAACATCTCTCTTATTTATTACTATATGGTTAAAAGTGAAAAGGGTAATAAACACACGCCCACCTGTTTTGGTAGAGGGGGACTGATCTAATTGTGAGTTTTACCAATAGAATAATTATTGTCTCTCTCTTTCAAATAGTGTTGTTCATGTTATCTTTGTCGTAATAGACTATTCCAGAATGACGTCACTAACAGGTCTGCCATATGGTTCTGAGTCCTCATGTTATATTTCGTTTTCATTGTTTACTGGTACAAATTATATTTTATTACCAACAAAATTATTTCTCGTTGGTCTCAATCTAAGTTATTCAGGGAATATTATAGCCCCCCTCACTTATAAATTTAAATCGATTTAACTGTCGAAATATTTATTGTATAATTTTGCTTTTTGTATTGCTCAAAGTAATTTTTCCAAATTTGAAAATTGTTAATAATAAACCAAAGAAATCGGGTAGTTTTTGTATTGAAGTTTTTTTATTCTTTGTATTGAGAAACTGATTATCTTTTTACATTTCTGACAAATCATTCATAACACTCACCCTATTTAAAAATCCTCGTTAACTAACAACAAAAACATATTGTACTAAAATGAGTTTGCTAGGAATATTTGTTCAGAAAATTTTTCACATTCAAATTAAAAATAAAATGAATGAAATGGCAAATTATAAAAAAATTTGGTAACACCTTCTGTATTATACCATACTTTGATAATTGATGTACTTCCTTGCAGAATATATTACACCGGGTGGCCAGACAAGAATAAATGTTTACTAAAAAAAATAATTTTCAAATATTCCATATCAGGAACTTAACTAAATATTACTTAAAAAATGTTGACCTAGTTCCTAACAATAGGGAGTTTCATTATTGTATGACCACCCCGTATATTTAAGTTTTAAGATGCTAAAATAATAAACGAAATTATGGTATATAGGAAAAACATTTCTTGGAGAGTATGTCCCAATACTATAAATTATTATTTTTGATCTATTAAGATCAAATATTATAAAATGTCCACAGAATCTTCATAGGTACCTTTTCAGATGACATATTGGTAATTCTTATTCTCATTGAATTATCACTACTAACTAATGACTTTGATTTATTAGTTTCATTTCCATTATTTGGTCTAGCCATAGCTTTTAAATTTATATATTTAATTTAATGTTTAGAATTCTAACATTTTTGGTTAGCGAAACAACTATATTCATTTATGCCAAATTTTATGTTTAACCAGTTTCATTTACAGAAATGTTGATGGAATTAATTAATTAATTTGCTATTGGAAGAGAAGTATTCACACTTCTTACCAAAATGTTAAAAATAATGAGACATTTATGTTTGATTATCAATAATATATCTTACACAGTTACACTTACTCTAAAGTAGTTACATATATGAGAAATTATGTAAGTATGAACATTCACAGTATTGACAAATTTATTTGGAAATAAAAATATACAGGTAAACCCAAAGACCAAGGCAAGGAGATTGATTCTCTGTCTGTTATTAAAAATAGCTTATGAAATCAAAAACCATCAATGATTGGTCGATTGAGACATTATCTGCAAGAAATCTTTCTATACAGAATATCCTAAAATCAAATACACTAGAACCTACTTAATAAACATTTAATTAATTAAGGTAATGCTCATGCACAGTTGAAAAAGATATACAAATATCAGCTGGTCACTTATTTTAGGATGCTCTGTTTACCTCTATTTCAGACCAAGCAATAATCACTATAATTTATATTTCATTATACATTACAAGCAATAAATTGTTTTTTTGTAACATTATTCAATGATGATTCTATATTTTGCTTCAATTTTGCACTATTTTTAAATGTCAATGCACTGGACAAAAAAAACATTTTCTTTTCAGTAATAAGTATTGTTATTAGGTTAATAATGATATGTGTTTCCATGAAAAATAAAAATAACAATATTAATGGTCCACATACGAATTCTATTAATTACAATCCCTATAAATAATGTAAAGCATGATTTTACATACAGCGCATTGATAAAACGGTAAGTGATATTTAAAAAAGTCTTCGCAGTAGACCTAAATCTGTTTTATAGTTGAAAAGGATTACAGAAAGAAAAAAGTCAAGGTAAAATTCCTTCAGGAGAATGTAATAGGTCAAACAGAAGTACTACTAGTAATAGTCTCCAAGACTTTCCCCAGGAACTAATGAGTAGAAGAAAGGAGGCATAATAGATCTTTTAGTTCTGAATAAATGACACCCGAATATACATACATAGATATAGGTATATGTTTAAAAAGGAAAAATTACATATACTTTGGCAAGTTTATCTGAAACCGTGAAAGGAATGCAGTCGAAAACGTTCGACATTGCCACGTTTAACTATAAAAAAATAGAAGAACTGATTATGTAGTGATAATAATTATAAATGGGTCTTTTTATTATTAACAATATTAAAAATATGATTAAACGTTAATTTTATAATGTACTTGTTTCCTTGGATTTATTCTATTAACATTATTTTCCAATTTATGAATATTAAAAGAGAACACTTTTCCAAATTTGTTATGGGATTCTTAAAGCTCTGGCAACGTTGTACGAAAACCATAATGACCACACCCTCCGATTACATAATTGGTGATTTTTATCGACCAGGTTACTTCTTATTGGAAAGCGCGTGCGTATGTTCTTCCCTTTCACTTCGTCAATTGACTGATATTGATTTATCCAGTGGTGTTCGTATTGTCAGTTACCTTTGTAATTTCAGTTTTACTTGGTAAAATAGGTACCGTACGCCATTTGTACGTTTGACAGATATACGCCATGTTTTTCCTCGCCTCTTACCGACGCCCCGTAGCTACAGATAAACTTGCCAAACTATAACAGCATGAAATTCTAAACAGTAACAGTAAAGTACTATGAAAAAAATAAGGTTTTCAGGAAGATATACAGTTACGATTTTTTGGGAAAAAAGGAATTGAAAATTACAATTGAACGTAACGAAGAAAAGAAAATAGGTAGGTTCAAGAGTCAAGCTAGAGTAAAGATAAAGGAATGATCAAGCAATCAAAAGGTTCACTATTAATTTTATTGTAGGTATATTTATTGTAATTATTTGCTGCGCATAATGAACCAACATATTTTTTAAATACCAGCTACCGCTTTTTTAATACTGGCTATGAAAGATATTTGGTTCAACCAAATTTAATATTTGAAACACAAAAACTACCTACATAGTGCATTAACAAAATAAAATAAGCTACTAGATAATATACTAAAAATCCTACCTTAGGTAATTTGTGAGTGTTATGTATGTAAAGATTTTAAAATACGAAAAATTTGTAAGATAATATTCATGGCAGTGGTCAGACAAAACTTTATTTATGTAGTAAGCGTATGTAAAATAAACATATTTTTGCAGAAATTCTAGTTGCTTTTAAGTGTTGAAAATTCAAACAATAGTACCAACCCTTTACCAGTTTATTTTAATTTGAAAAAGGCTTTAAAAATTATGAGACAGACATTTAAAAAAAAGTAAGTAGGCGCGCGCAATGTAGTTTGTTGAAAACGTCGAATAGAGATGGTTTACCCGTAACCGTAGCTTTGTTTTTATAGAACCGTTTCAACAAAATGGAACTTTGAATCGAAAATTATTTTTTCTTGAAACTTTTCTCTTTATCTGTGTGTGTCCATACCAGTTCAATAAGGTTTAGTTCGCAATGATATGGTGGTGATTCAAATATTGCATATATTAGAAATTAAGACACAATCAGAAACTTAAATCATAAGATATAGTTGCTGTGTCTCTCCTCGACATATTTAGCAAAAAAAACTCTACATTCGAACGTTAACAAATATGTTGTTCGGAGTTTTTATCGATATTCTTTTAGTTTTAGATAACTAGTAAAGTTGTTTGATTAATAATTAAGCAAAATTAAATTTGGTCTGACGTTGATTAAAATTGAATTTATGTTCTGGGACAGCATCCAAAAAGTAAGGTTTTGAAATCAATTCTTAAGTAATCAATCATTGCAGTTGATATGTTAATGAATTTTCAGGATTATATTTTAAATAAAAATGAGTCGCAGAAAAAGTATCCACTCTTTCATACACAGATATTTTTTTGGAATAGAGTTTATGAAGTATTTGAGTGTTTCAACAAAATTTTGCTAATGTAGGTACTTATTACTGGAATTTTCAACATGTTTATAACTAATAAACATATTTAAAAAAAACGATATGGTAATTATCAAACTGCCTTACAGCACCGAAATTCTATAAATCTAATGTTTTGTATAATTTAACGGACTGCACTTTCTAGGAATCATACCACAAAACACAACCTCATTATATTAAAATTAGGTACAATGAATAATCACAGTATACAACTCGTTTGGAAAGTATTTTGATCCCAGAAAAACAAACTACATACCTACCGGGTATTCATATTTCATATAAGTTGTTAGTTATTGTGCAATTTTTACCTTTTGAATTAAGGAACCGCAAGGTGTTTTATTTTCTTTATGCATCATAGAAATTTGATAAAATGTTTGTCTAGTATTCTAAGAATAAAAAATAACTTCCTGTACTAACGGCTGCTGAAGCCATCGTCATCTATACGAATCAGTAATAAAGGCTGCTATATTGATAACATTCAATGAATTCAATATTTAATTTTTACAACTGCTTCTTGTGGTTCCCCAGCTCTAAATGTAACGACTCTAACGCCCTGCTGCCAGTTTCAGCTGCGTTCTGAATATTTTTTTTTATTAAAAATGATTCTTTTCGACTAACACTAATTTTGTTTAAATACTGATAAAATATCTCAAAATCATAAAATATAAGTATCCAAAATATTTAATTAAAACTGACTATTTTGATATGACTACAGTTGATTGTTGAAATTTTTTACTAACGAAATACAAAATTCCAACCTATATATCCAAACAAAACACCAACTCACCACTTTCGGAAATACTCGGTGGAGGAGGCAGAGGTTCCAAAGGGGAACCAACAACAGGAACATCAGAATCGGCACTAATGGAACTTTTACCATCTTGACTAGGACTAGTAAGGGTGAGACTGGCACGTTCTTTCCCATCCTCTTTATTATCTTTGTCGGTCTCCCTCTTCTTCAAACTAACACCGAATCTCGAACTAGCTTCTTCTACGGAAGGTTGAAGAGTACTAACATCGCTAGTTTCAGATGGTTCGGTTGGTTGAGATTCCCGAGATACTTTTTTTGTTGTTAATGGTGATATAGGGATAATTCGCTTCCTTAGTTCTTGTGATGAAGTCATTATGGAAGTACTGCAGTCTACTTGGTCAATACCGGACCCATCGAATTCTTCTGGAGGTGGAGGTAAATCTGTAGGTGGTGGAGGAAATTCCAAATCCGCTAGAGTTGGCTGAATTGATCTGAAAGGTTTAAATATATAAAGACAGCTTTATAGTTTTTAAATCTTAATCAAAACTCACCTTGAAGGACTTCCACCTCTAAAAGTACTATTTTGCGACGCTTTAAAACTCCTTAAACTGCTTCTTACGTCAGCGCTGTTATTTCTAGCGACGTTTCGATTTCTTGTTAATTTACTAGAAGTAGGAGAACTTGGAGGATGCGTAGAATGAAACGTAGTAACACCTCCGGACGAATTACTTCTGATCATCTGCGGTTGTGTTCGGATACTTGTTCTCGGCGACAGTGATCTCGGCGTTGTATCGGATTGGTCCAAAACGGGGTTGAATGTTTGAACGATGATTTCATCAGATGACATGTTGCTTTGCCGAAGTGATTCTAGGTATGCACCTATTCTAGCGCCTTTCGGAAGGGTTCCGTACCTGCTGATGGCTTTGCGAACGTTTTGGACTTCTAAGGCTGCCACGACCTTTCCAGATTACAAAAAGTATTAAAAAATTTATAATTAAATGTGGTAGTACTTTAAACAATAACTAGAGTTAAAATTAATTGAGAAACTTTTTAAAATGGTAACTATTCTATTTTATGCAGAATGCAGTACGAGTGTAAAAATAATTGCTTTCCAGATATGTGTTAATATTTTCTGTCAAACAATAAAAATATTTTTATAGTCACGAGCTTGGATTAAAAAAATGGTGATGACGTCATTACACGAAGGTGTTCAGCAATATATAATATTATAATTTGAAAAAATAGTCCTGTTTCGGGATTTCCTAATTTTATTGTTTATTTAGCTAATAATGAGTTTAAGCGTTACTTTATGGACGCACTGTAAAAATAGTGTATTCGGGAGGGGATGGATAACATTTTACAGAGCCCTATATATATTTCTATTGAACAAATGCAAGACTTTTCTTTGTAAATAAATGCTTTAAATTAATGCCGATAAGAAAAGATATATAGGGTGTTTTCAAATGACACTTACAACGTTTACATGTAGATACCTCTCGTAAAATTGGACAAAATGATGTAAGGATTGAGGGGTCCAGCCTATCCACTTTTCGAAATCCGGCGTGCTCAAGTTATGAAAAATTTAATGTTTTAATATGATAACTTTAAGATGGATGGATTAATTGGTTTGAAATTTGGCAGGTTGTTTTTAAATGTAAAAGGGCATATTATTTTGATGGAAAAACATGTTTCAATTCTTGATCCAGTGGTGTACATTTGGAAGAATATGTCACCTTTCCCCTCCCATTTTTTCCGTCACTGGCACTAGCTTTTAATAATTAAATAAGAAAATATTTTTCTTGTATTTTCTTTATAACTACCAAACTACTAATGGTTATAATATGTAACAGGAACTAATTTGTGAAACAGCAATGCATCTAAAACATGAGGAGAAGATTGTTGAAAATACTTGTCGAAACCTGTGTTTTTATTAACAAAAGAATTGATGACAATAAAAAATAAGATAATTAGGTACAAAGTTAAATGATATCCCATTCAAATATAATTTTTCAATGAGCAGCCAACAAATTACAGGAGATGGGACATTATTCAACTTTGTAGTTATCTTATTTTTTATTATCATCAATTCTTTTGTTTAAAATCAGTTTCGACAAGTATTTTCAACAATCTTCTCTCCGAATGTTCTAGCTAGATCATGGTTGTTCCATAAATTAGTTCCTATTACATATTCTAACCATTAGCGGTTTGGTAGTTATTGAAAAAAATACAAGAGATTTTTTTTTATTTCATCATTAAAAAGTGATCTTGCAGACTTCATGAAAACATTAAATATCTTGAAAACTACAAATTTTTTGATATGCAAAGGTTATGCAAAATGCAAAATAAAATAAAAACAGCTCCAAATGCCAGTGGCGTAAAAAATGGGAGGGGAAAGGTGACATATTCTTCCAAATGTACACCACTGGATCAAGAATTGAAACATGTTTCTCCAGCAAAATATGCCCTTTTACATTTAAAAACAACCTGCCAAATGTCAAACCAATTTATCCATCCATCTTCAAGTTATCATATTAAAACATTTAATTTTTCATTCATTCATTCAATTTTATTCATTTAATTTTAAAATCCCGTATTTCGAAAAGTAGATAGGCTGGATCCCTCAATCCTTAAGTATATCATTTTGTTCAATTTTACGAGAGGTATCTACATGCAAACGTTGTGTCATTTGAAAACACCCTGTATATATTGACATTCATAGTTTAAGAAAAATACCAAAATTTAGTACCATCCCAAAATTTTGTTCTGCTAAGTGATCGTCCTCTTAACGCAAAAAATACCATATTTATTAAAAATAATTTAAAAGGCTCTTCAGCCAAGAAAACACAATGGTTGGGAGTTCTGTTGATTATTAAATAATCTCAATATCGGTGATATCAGACACATCCCCAATAAATAAAATATTTGTATATTTTTAGTTGGCTAAAGGATTAAATTATTTTAAAATATCTTAACAACAATTACCTAATTAAAAAGTAAACAAATTTAATAATTATTGTTATTTTAATAATAAGTGGTATTATATAAATACCTTGTTGGTATTGTCGATATATTTATCACTATATTAACAAAACGTTTCAACTCTGTAACTCAACGATAATAACTGAAGCTTAAAACAATAATTGTTATCCAGACATGCGCTAATAAAAGATTGTTAACATAATTATCTCAATAACGAGTCAGGTGTTTGATCGTTTTAATAACCATGCAAGGTTAATCAAACATATTTTTAGAATTGATAAAATACAGTTTTGTGGGCTTTGGTCAACGCAATATGAACAAATCGGAAGAAATATACATACAGGGACGAATTTACTCTCAGTGCCGCCCTGAGCACTGTAAAAAATGCTGCTTTATTGTCCATATCCTACACAAAATACTCTTCCCGCTATAAAACACAATATTTTTCGAAAATTCAGAGGTTTCTGATTTCACTCCGACTTTATTATAAAAGTTTCATTGAAGTAACATCATCGTAACCATTATTATATATACAATAGACCGTTTGCAGCAACAATGTCCTTATTACAAATTTTCATATTTTCATTCTAACCAGTTTTTTATTAAAAAAAGTTGTGTCAGATGGTAATATTTTGTTACCGATTATCTTTTATTTCAGTTTTGACCATTTCTTACAATACGGAAGAAGCTAATTCCCAAAATAATCACATACATCATAGGAAAAAAATATTAAATACACATAGTCAAGATGGAAATGAACACATGAACAAAAATATACAATTATTGCTATTAATATTTACCGTGGGCTCCTTCGATTTGGTCTTCTTTCCTCTTTGTTCCAATCCTTTATTACCCATAATTGGGACTCTCTTAAAAGAACCTGTACCTGGTGTGAAACTGCTGGTGGTAGATATTTCCGGATAAGAATGAGCTCCAGAATCGTCGGTATCGGGAGTTTGATCTTGTAGATCGCTTTCGCTATCACATTTTGTACTTGATGTTAGAGTTTGAAGTTCTCTGGTCAGTCCTTTAAACAATAATTAATAACAAAAATTTGACTAATTTTATTGTCGTTGATATTCGGTGTTGCAATTATATATTTATCACAATAGTGTGTCATATTGATAGGAATTTTATCTATTCTGTTCTATGATTCATTAAAATTCTCTCGCTTCTCTTGGAATGTGAATATCTTTATACAATATCTGAGTACACATGACTAGAAAGTCAAGAAAACGTTGTTGTATTCTGTGTAAAAATTTTAATTTTTTCAAAACTGCAAAGCGCATCCGGCTATTAAGCCATCTTCAGTGCGATACCTGCAAGTAAATAATAATAGTTGGAAATATGTAAAATAAGAAATGAGTAAAGAATTACTTACTCGTCAAGTATATAATACAAGAAACCTAATTAAATGTGTTGTCGACCTTTAATTAGGTTTGTTGTATTATATACTTGACGAGTAATTAATTCTTTACTAATTTCTTATTTTACATATTTCCAACTATTATTACTTACTGGCAGGTATCGCACTGAAGATTGCTTAATAGCCGAAAGCGCTTTGCAATTTTAAAAAAATTAAAATTTTTACACGGAACACAACAATGTTTTCTTGAATCTCTTGGAATGTACAAAATTGTACAAGTTGTTCATACTTAACGTGAAGTGAACAACGGTCCGAATTCAATAACATATTTTTTCTACAAACGTCAAAAAATGACAAGGTTCGCGCATTGACAACAATATGTGAAGTGACCCTTTTTTTATTTTCCTTCGTTACCATGACACCGTGCGCGAAGTAGTGTGCGAAATACTTTATCTTCTATGTCATCGACTGTCATTTTAGTGAGTTCCTCACGGCGGCAAGCACCCGAAATACCCAGTATTAAAACAACCTAAAAGGAAATCAGTAATTTAAAAAACACATAAAACAATCATCAAAAATCTACCTTAACCAACAAATAGGTTTCATCATCTGCCTCTCTTATGAATTGTTCAACTTCCTCTCTAGTCAATACCTTAGATTTCTTAGGATGGTTTCCAACTGACAATTTTTTCAAATATGGAACCAACGTAAATTTCTTAAAATCCACGTTTTCTTCAACATTGAGTGTTGCTTTCAACATAGAATATATTGCCCATAACGTGGAAGACTTCAGCTTCTCAGACTTCTCTGCAAAATATGCCAACAGCACATTTTCGGATATTTTTCTGGCTTTATTTGCTTCACACCACTCTTTAAATTGTTGATATGCATTTTCATACTGGCGCCTCGATTTCTCCGGTAAAAGATTTGAAATTACTGAATTGGCCGCATCTGTCAAGTTAGGTGGGGTACTGCTTACTTCATCGTCGCTCGAAATTTCCATTATTTTACAGTTATAAATATTACGCACGAAATTGACGCGAATAAAAAGTCACTCCAAAATAATTATCAATAACTGTCACTTTGAAATAATTGTCAACAAATGCCATTTTATTTCCATAGTTACAGTAATTACTTGATTTGGAAAAACAGTTAAAGCCAGTTCAATACTATTTTTCATATTAAGCTAAGCATGTTACTTATTTTAGAACAATATTTTTGACGTTTGTAGAAAAAATTTTGTTTGCATTTCATGCGCGAAATACTTTGGTGATCTCGACTATTTTTTTTCAAATCAGTTCTCGATCACCAAAGTAGCATTTCGCGCACTAGATACAAAAATAACTATTGTTGAAATTATAATTTAGTTTCAAAATAAAAGGGGGATTTTTAGTGCTTGTAAAGACTGACACTTCACTATAAGTTTGACCCCAGAATTCCATAATAACTACATAAAAATATTTTTAATACCATTTAAATCAGTCCCATCCTCTCCTGTATTTTCTGCTTGTCCTTGGTCCTCAAATGTACTATCTCGAAAAGAACTGCAAGAAGATAGCAAGCTGCAACCAGAATTCAATGAAATTGTTACAAATGAACTGATGTTAGTATGAATTTTATGAAGTTAAATGAATTCATGAAATGATTCAGATACTGTAGAATGTGAATTGATAAATTTTGATACAGGATGTGTCAAATAAGATTCAAATTAATAAATTTTTTTTCTGTGATAATTTATACAGGATTAAACAGCTTATTTCATTTTCTCTACAATGTTCGATAGAATAACCTCTCACAAAAGACTGCAATTTTTTTATCACCTTATCCCAGGTGAGCCAGACCCAAAGAAAACTATCTCATATCAGATAGACAACAAAGCATGGTCCTACTATTGAAATAAGATTCCAGCTGTAAGCCAAGCAAAGGTCTTATAAAAACACCTTCACAACCAAAAGCAGAAGCCTTTCTGAATATGGAAGAAGATGGATAAGTGGAAAACATTCTGTGCCATTGTGGCTGCTGAACCAGTCATACTACAAGCTCTAGGAGTTGCATTTTTGTGCCTTGAAGATGCCGACAGATTATCAACTTCCTTTGAAATATTGAATTTAGAAGGGGTATGGCTTGAAATAATACATAATAGAAAGTATTGTCACAGTTCTGAAAATTTCACCTTGTCTCAGTACTAGTTGTTATCAAGAGTTGGTTCAAATTTAAAAGTAGTTCGATTTTCTGTGAAAGGTAGAATAATCTTGGCAGGGGTGCACAGTGAGTATTAATCCTACCTCTAAAGGTACAGACAGACACAGAATACTAGATTTGCACAGATAACACATCAAAAGTTGTTTCGGTTTGAGAGTATTTGTAGTTGAATATCTATATAAATTTCTAAGTTATAATTCGTTGAGCTGGTAGGAATGAAGCAAAGGAAAAAGTATACCAATAGTTCTAACGAAGAATGTCACAATTTTCCAAGCAAAAATGACTGGATTTTTCTCCTGTGTGGTAGACATTAATAGACAGGAAACAACATACTGTTAACTTATTATCTTCATGGATAGTAAGCAACGCTAACAAATTTAACCTAATTTGCAAAAAGGCTACAGAAAAGTGAGCAGCCTCTATATCCATGGAGTGGTGAACAAATTTCACCTGGACAGAGACAAGCGAAACAGTCTATAATACATTTGCCAATGTATAGGCAGGCTAAAAAATAAGTAAAGACAGTATACTAGCTGGGTAGTGTAAGCTTGAAGACGATTTAATTGACAGACAAGGCCATGTTCAAATTATGTCAATAAGAAGTAAGAAGCGGCACAAAGTATTTTATGCCAAAGCTACAGCCAGACAAATGTGTGGGTTTTTGAGCTAAGGCACGAAAAGCTAAAGGCCAAATATTAATGATTAAATCTCAAAGCTGGTGGACTTCATTAGGAGAGTATGGTTAGAAAAAGTGAATGTAGATAAACAGGACCACAATAGATCTGAAAAGGTGGCACTGGAATAGGCTAGTAGCGATTGGAAAAGTGAGGCTCTGAATGCCTGGCAAAAACTAAATCAGTATAAATTCACTTGTTGCGACTGCTCGTGTTGATTATATTTACATTTACCAGGCAGAAAAGCACAGCCAATAGAGTAGGTTTTGGATTATCTTCAAATAAATGGTTAGACCAAATTTAGGATTTTGTAATGGATCATTATCCTCACACCAAAATATTTCAGCTTGATAGTAATTCTTTTTTTGTTAGGTTATGTTTTTAGGTTTTGTTTTATTATAAACTAATAAAAAAATACAAATTTGAAATAAGTTAATTTTGAATTATCACTCTTATTTGTAACACCCTGTATTAAACAAAAAAGTATGATTCAAACTTTATTTATGCAAAGTAACACAACAAACAAGTAATTTGGATTAGCAATGTTACCAAATTTAAATGATTTGCTGAAATTCTTTAAAAAAATTCAGTAACAGATGGTGTAAAATATTCGTATATAGACCATGAAAAACGCCCATTAAATCATAATCTTGAGAGCAAGTTTTGAATTTTTTATACGATTTACTTCAAAGTGTCTACAAACTAAACATGACTATGTTTCAACCCCCGCAAAAACCGTTGGAGTTACAGAAAAAAGTTTCAAACAAAAATTGTAAGAGCTTTAAATGTTATACAAAAATGGTCCATATCATATTTTTGCCAAATGACAATGGGGTGGTTAAAAGTTTTGTTTGTTTTCAATTTGTTTATAGCCAAGATAAAACAATTTAAAAAGTTTAATACATTACAAAAAAAAATGCAATTATCTCAATTATTCTGTCAGTTACATTTTTTTTAAATTTAAAAAACCACCGCTTGACTTTTATCCACCCCAATGTCATGAAAAAGCATAACATCTTTCATAATAATAAAAGTTCAGCAGTTATTCCTGATCACTTACAAGATCCCGATCTTATAAATGACCATTTCATCTATGGCATAGGTGGTCACACTAATCCAGATGCTGACATTTTAAGCCACTTTTCCTCAACTAAACTGCCGAATGTCGATAATTTTAAATTCACGGAAATTGATGAGTTAAAGGTTTACGAAAAAATACATTCTATACATTCAAATGCTGCTGGTCCTAATAATATAAACACCAATATGATTCTAAATTGTTGTCCAATTATTTTAGCATATATTACTCATATATTTAATTTTTGTCTAAAAAATTCAACGTTTCCTTTAATTTGGAAAGAATCTAAGGTTCTACCCATACCAAAAACGGACAATCCTGCCCGTCAATGAGCTACGTCCTATAAGCTTACTGTGTACTTTTTCTAAAATCCTGGAAAAAGTGATGGATGAACAAATACGTCAACACATCATCAAATTCGACTTATTACCTGAACACCAGTCTGGGTTTCGGTCCAACAAACTTTGCATCTTAATCTTATTAGATTACTCTAAGGCATTTGATAAAATTAATCACTCTTTGCTTCTGTCATTATGTAATTATATGTGTTTTGATAAACAAGCGCAAAAAATGTTGCAGTCCTACTTAGATCAAAGATCTCAAAGAGTATTTCTAAATAAAAAATTGTCAAAGAAAATGTACCTCACACGTGGGGTTCCGCAAGGATCCATCTTAGGTCCCTTGCTATTTTCCCTATACACATCCCAATTTCCAAGTTACCTGAAATGTATGAAGGCTCACTATTACGCGGACGACACGCAGTAGTATATGGATTTTAATGAACCAGAAGTTGAAGACGCTTGTTTAAATTTAACAAAGAGTGTAAGTGTAAATTCTTCAAAATCGAAAGTCATGCTATTTGGTCGTAGAAATGAGAAAAATAGAATCAAAAGTAAAATACACTTGAAAATTAATAACGATAGTTTAATTTTATCCAACTGTGAAAAAAATCTTTGACTCGTATTAGATGACTCCTTAACATTTCCTCCCATATTTAATCAATAATTCAGAAAGCATTTTGCAATTTAAAACTCTTATTTTCTCACAGACAATTATTTAATAAAACGACCAGAATTATACTCTGTGATAGCCTGGTACTCTCGCAGTTTAACTATTGTGATGTGATATATGGACCGACACTTACACAACTAGATCAAAATCGATTACAGCGAATTCAAAATATGTGTGTTCGTTTTATTTGCGGCATCAGACGTCGAAATCCAACCTCCAGGCATCTTGCAGACCTTGTCTGGCTGAATATAAAAAATAGACGTATTCTTCATGGTTCATTACTATTTCACAAAATTATGTTAACCAAAACACCTTATTATCTATCGAAAAAAATTAAAAAGGGATCAGAAGTACACAATGTAAATGTGAGATTTAAAAATAAAATTAGTATGCCGAAACATAAAACCACGTTATTTCGATCTAGCTTCTCATATAACATTGCTAATCTGTACAACATGATCCCCGAAGTCTACAAAACGGTACCCATTTCTCAATTTAAACTTAATCTTAAGAAGTCTCTACTTAATAATAGCATAACATTGAAATTATAAGCTAAGCAGATAAAACTGGCCTTATTCATTTTAATATTTACAAAATTAGGTTACTTAACTTTTGTTATTTGCGCATGTAAGAAATTATTGTAGGTAAAGAATATTGAATCATTAGTTTTGCGGATGCGTGGAAGAGCGCCACTTAGCTGGTGGTTGTCGTATGAGAACATCATCTAAGAGCGAACGTCGCCTTTACATGTATTGTATTTTTATAACACAGCAATAAAGTCATTTATTATTATTATTATTATTATTTGGAAAAAGCGGTAAGGACAATTTGGTGCAAAATTTGAAGCTCTACAACTTTTGTTCAGAATTTTTTTCTGTAACTTGTGTGTAATTTCAAAAAAATACCTTATCAATTTTTTCAACCCCTCCCGGTTGATTGAAACATAGCCACAAGCTATATCATATAAAAAATTGAAAATCTCCACCCAAAATAACGATTTTATGGACTTTTTCTTGTATTTTATAGTTAGAATATGATCGTATTGGGAAAATGAGTTGTTAAAAGTTGAAGCCGCGCCATTTTCAGGACTTTCACAACTTTCCAGGAGCTTCCGCCAGTAGATAGCAGTGTTTTATTTCTTGTTAAAACCCAACCTGGAAGTGTGTCGAAAATGAACTTACCTTGTACGTTTGGGGGGAGCAGGAGCAGGCATTCCTTTTTTATTAGTAGATCGCCTCATTTGAACATTAGTCTTTGATCCTCCGGTAAAGGTAGAGAGTTTAGTGGAAGTATTATTCAGAGTATCTAAAAAAAAGTATTAGTGAATTGATTTTTCAAATCGACAGTTACTTTTAGTTTGATCATCTTACCACTAGATTCGGTTAGTCCAACAAGGCCATGAATATTTCCCGTACTTCCCGAATGCGACTTTTTAAAAGCCATATGTGGAGTTCCCAAAGGAACTGATGGAGAGTCATTGCCTTGCAGTTGTTTTTCAACCTCTGTTAAGAACAAAAATATAAGCAAAGAGCGTTATTGGTTTTAGGATTGTTAGTATATTGGGAAACAGAAATTAATACAAAAAAAAATTGTAAAATCACCTAATATTCTGTATTGGCGAGTTTATCTTGTAAATACACTCTGTATACACTGTAGCTCGAAATTAAAGATTACATTTTTTAATGCAAAAACTTTTGTTGCTGTCAAAGTGACAGTTGCACTGTGAATTTTTATTATATAAATTAAATTGTCATCGGAATCGATAAACACGCGATTGCGTGCAGTTATTTCCGCTAGAGGTGGGCATACGAAATATTGAAAAATGCAAATTATGTTAATGTTTAGTTATGTGTATCTTCAAAATAAATCAAGATATCGAGGTGAAAAGGATGGTCTTTGTAATTAACTGAGCGTAAACTCTACAAATTTCCCGAACTATTCCACGGGGTGTTAAGAAATTGGACCACAACATGGTTTGTTTTTTCATCTATCAGCCATCAACAATTTTGGAAAACTTTTTCTTTTGAATACCAACGAATTTCTCTACAATTTGTCGTAGAAATAATTGAAATCAATGAAAAATTACGAAAGTTTTTCGACAACGAACTTTAGCAAAATTTTAGGTAGCCGAGTTTTTTTTCGCTGAGTGTATTATTATCTTGAAAGCATTGTTGAAGAAAAAACCGGTCCTGTAAATCTATACCCTATTCATTTGAGTGGTTATTTGGGTTATTATTCCTGTAAAAAGAAAATAAATCGCCCGAAGAACATAAAAGTAATTTTGATTTGAAAAAATGTACTCTTTTGTTATGAACGACAGTGTATATGTCAACATAAATCGTTAGTCAAAAACAAAATAAATCTCTGGCAGTTTGGAGAGAGATAAAGTTACCTTCGGTAATGCTCGATTCTTGAAACATATTTTCTAAAGCGTGATGAATTTCCTTAAAAGTAGGTCTATCGTTGGCATGCCATTGCCAACACTGCCTCATGAGTTCGTAAATTTTCGGCGGACATCCCGGTGGGCATTCCATTCTATATCCTTTTTCCAACATATGATAGACGTCCGTTAGATCGACTCCTGGATATGGTGACATTCCATAAGTCGCTATTTCCCATAATAAAATACCAAAAGCCCATACATCAGATTTAGTGGAAAATTTATTATAAGCTAAGCCTTCGGGGGCTGTCCATTTTATTGGAAATTTGGCACCGGCGTGAGCTGTATACGTATCGTCTCTCATTAACCTGAAAAATAAAAAATAAATATAGTCTGTAAACAATATTTTGGAATAGGCCAGGATATTCTTAATTTCCTCTATTCTATATAATGGGTAACTTTCTAATGGCTCTAGGAATCATTTCCATAATCTATGAGATCTTGTAAACCAGCTCTTGTTTCTTCCAATCCCCCATTTTGTTCATAACAATCCGTACCAACTCTTGGAAGGGATAAATATATCTTCATATAAATTTTTTTCTCATCAATGGACATCAAAAATAACTATAAAACGTCAATTGCAAATGTAAATTGTCAAATTAATATAGACAGAACAAGTAAAATTGCATTGTTCCGTGTTTGACCATAGGTTATCTCTCTAAGATCTGGTAGTAAAATTATCAAAGGTTAACGTGTTTTTATTTAAATAAAATCTATATTACATTAACATTGTTCTACAAAGTCTGTCTCACAACCAACTGACTTATACCACATGTCAAAACACACAAATTTATACTCCAGCTGATCGGGAGACCCAGCACAATTTGGCCGATCTATCAAAGTCAGGTGTTCTGGAATGGTCTATGAGTGATAATTTAAATGTATTTACCTTGCAAGTCCAAAATCAGCGACTTTGACTAAGTGATTTTCACCTACAAGACAATTTCTGGCTGCTAAGTCTCTATGGATAAAACATCTACTTTCCAGATAGTTCATACCGCTCGCTATCTGCGTGGCTATATACATAAGTACTATGGCATTAATTTGATCCTTGTTCCCGTTTCTTAAGTAATCTAAAAGGTTTCCTTTGCTCATAAATTCGGTGATTATATAAAATGGAGGTTCTCGAGTACAAACGCCCATGAGTTGAACTAAATTTGAGTGTTTCATCTCCTTCATGATGGCGGCTTCTTCGAGAAAGTCTTTTAAGGCCATTGTGTCTTCTTTGAGAGTTTTTACAGCTACCGTCATGTTGTATCTGCAAACAAAGTTATCTGTAGTAATATCACAAGAGAGTGAGAATAAATTGAATATAATTTGACAGATTTTAGAAAACTTGTTGCCAGCGAACGTAAAGTTTATAAGACTGAGCTTTTAATATGAAGAGAGTACCTAGAAACAATTAGGAATATTTTTGCGAAGCTTCTTCAGCAAAAGTATTTTCAAGATTTTAATCGGAAAATAGACCTATTTAAAGATATAGTTTTTGAGGATGTTATAAACCATCTAGTTCTGGTAGATTAAAAATTATTGGTCACATGAAGGAGCAGTTTTAGAAGACAAATCAGTACTACATAATGGCTGATACATCAATTTACTAGGGGACATTGAATGAGACCTAAAAGGTGTTTGCCCCCATCTATACTTAGTTCCTGTGAAAAGTCTCAGAGACAAGTAGTTCCTTTAGACCTATTACCCAAAGGAATTTCAGGATAGTTACAAAGTACCATGTGATTTTTCTGATGGAGCATTAGGGTATGCTGTTTAACAAGACTATATGAATGAGAATTGAGACAATTGTAGTTGGGTTGTGGTTGAAAACTTCAGATCTAAGATCGGTAAAGAAATAGATAGTCTAAGCAATTCCTGGAGCTTTGTAAAACCGATCTGATGCTGGTCAAAGATTTTATCCCTGGTCGTTCACTAAAATATTTCTTACATCAATTGCAATCAATCAATAGAAGTGGTAAAAGGTTTGCTGAACCAATACCCTGAGATATGCTACAACCTCAAGAACATTCCTAAAGAAATTATCCAGTACTAATAACAAAAGTTATCTCGAGATGAAGAATGTTGTGAGAGTAGCGAACTAGGCTAATTTTGGTAAAGAGAAACTTGATTTTGGTTAAATTTGAGTACCAGAAAGTGGAAAATACAAACTTGGGACGCATCTATTCGCAGACAAGGAGCTCTCGTCCAGGCTGTTGAAACTGGGTAAGAGAAATTTGAAGACAGTTACCGACCTGGTGACTGGACACTGTACCCTGAGGAAGCATCTGCACAGGATGGGCAAAGTTAGTGAACCTATGTACAGAAAATGTGAACTCTACGATGAAACACCTACTCACATACTCTGCTTCTGTGAGAATTTACAAGGACTAAGACGGAAGCACTTTGGAGTGGAAATAGTGATGGTAACTGCTGAATATCCCTCCAGTTAAACTGGTGGCCTGTATAGAAGACACGAAGCTTCTGGAATGGAAGTAGGTAGATAACATGGGTTATGGTACAAAGATTCAGTTCAAGTGCCTGGGCTGTTGAGCCCAACCCAAGCGTATGAATGAATGAATGCATAATCTATTCGCAGAAAACGCTTTCTGTAAGTAGAAGTCTGCTAACCTTTTCCACATAGCTTCATACACATCTCCGTATTGTCCACCGCCTAACTTGTGTTTCATAACTATATCAGTTCTGTTAATCTCCCATTCGTCAGGCTCTGGACTCAGAGGAAATACCGTGGGTTTGTTATGTTTTGGTGCTGGATACAATAACTGCGTAATCAAACCGTCTGATATCATAGAATGATGATGTACTAATTCAGCTAGAGTATTGAATTTGCTATCGGCCGTCACGAACACCTTCCCTTCGGTATCTTCGTTGATTCTATAGTGGTAAACGCGTCCTTCGTACCTTAAGGATATACTTCTTTGGCCAGGGCTGCTTTCGGATTCTCGAACTAAAAAACTACCATTGATACCTACAAAAAAAGATAAACTTTTATATATTTATTTCCAGTTTTATTATTTTTGGCTTGGGCTTTAAAATAATTTACAAGTTACATACAGTACTAGGGAGCTGATGACATTAAATTTATTGAAAATGTTATTCTAACTTTGGTAGGCATTGTTGAATAGTGACGTGGTATTGGTTATGGCGACCCTGTTGAAAAGGGCGTGGTACACAATAGTATTGAAATATGAAATATTCCCAGGCCCAAGTGCCCTCTACTAGTAGGCAAGATAAGTTACTTACCAGAACTAAGCAAATATTCAGCTGCATTTCTCGATATTGGTCCATGATACCAGGAATGTTTTTCTAGAGAATTTACAGGAGTAACGTAATTAGATGGCACCCAACCGACTTGGTTAGAAGAAGAATGCGCTTCACACCATTCCCCGCTTTTGTTGTAGCTTAATATCCTAACTTGTTCACCTACAATAAAATGAAACAATTTGTTAAGCGGACAATTTCGTATTCTAGGCCAGTTCGACCCTGCGTAGATTCCTTAAAACCTTCTTTATTCAGTAATAGAGGAACCTGCTACTACTAGCTATAACGTTTACAATTATTGCGTCTTCTATAGTCTGTACAGAAAGTACGAGGAGTAATAAACCCTAATTAAGTATGCAAAACCTTTACAGGGAGCACCATGAAATTTTTGATAAATCTCTTACTTTAAATTACATTTCTTCCGTAAATCTAAAAACCAGGTAGATCGACCCCGTATTTGTTTCAGTTGTAGCAAATTTTAGGGTTTCTTCATTGTTAAAGGATTAGCATATAAGCAATAACGCAATGCAGTGGTGTGTATTTTGGGAAAAAAATACGTTTTAAATTATAATATAATAAAAAATGAAAAGAAATAATTATTGGAATACATTTATTACTTACATTTTATTCTATATCCGACTCGGAAGAGGAAGAATCGTTGTTGACATTAATAATAATAGGGTCGATTAAATCATCACAAATATTGTCAATTTTCCACATATTTGCCTCTACTTTGATAACATGCTCGATACAGTTTGTCCAATTTTCCTTACTAACATGACTTACAGCACTCTCAAACAATTTCACAACATCGTTTATTTTAAAAGTAGTATTTTTTTTTTCAACTTTCCCCTTCACCTGAGCCCATATTAATTCTATGGGATTAAGTTCACAATGATAAGGGGGAAGTCGAAGAACTGATATACCACGAGAAGAAGCCATTTCTTCTACAATGTAGGTTTTGTATTTATTCTTGTTCATTTTTGCAATTCTGTAAAGTTCTTTCCTTAGTGGATCTTTTGGAAACTTAATATTTTTCGAAATAAGCCACTCCAAAAGCTCTGCTTTACGCCAGCGACTTGTGGGCAATGCTTCTCGTAACCGTGAATGGTAACTTGCGTTGTCCATAACAATAACAGCCCCTTTTGGAATCAGATCCAACATTTGAACAAACAATTCCTCGAAGACATCCCCATTCATATCTTCGTGATAGTCCCCCGTGCGTTTTGAAATAAAAGTTAATAATCCACCATCAACAAAACCTTCAGAACTTCCAACATGGACAATGATAAGTCTTTTTCCTTTTCCAGATGGTGGCTGCAAACCTAACGACAAACCTTCCACGAATGCCTGCCTTCCGCTTTTAATGTTTTCATCTTGCCAAGATTTGGAAACTGTATATCCAGCATTTATACACACATATATACAAAAATATATAAAATAATTATTGTTACAGATTGGTTTGTTTTCTATTATGAATAAACTGTGTTGCCTTTCTTTATCAAACTTACTAAAATTTATGTACCTCTATCACTTTTTTTTATTAAAATTAGTACATCCCGTTACCTCTGACCTAAATCGTATATTCTTTAGCAACTCATTTGTTCAATACAAAATGTACCTTACGGTATACCCTCTTAAAATATATTTTGGTACGTCTATGAAATCTACCTAAATGAATGATTTATTACTCCTCGTACTTTCTGTACAGACTATAGCCAACTGAGAAGTTTAGGGGTTAATAATTGTTTCTATTGTTAATTTAGGTCAATAATGGACAAATTCAAATATTTTCAGAACCCTGGGATGCATCAGACTACTTGATTTCTGTTTTATTATTGGAAAATCGGATTTACATTCATGTGCTACTCAATTTTTATAAGAAAAATTTTTATTTTTAATTTTTGTCTCAAATTTGGTAGTAGTGGAAATAACGGTATATACACCATAGTGGTGCTTCGCAACTTATTCCGCACGGCATAGGTGAGTTACGCGCAATGGTTAAAATTTTACCTTATTTAATAAGGGGTGTCACAGGTAGTAACCATCAATGGATTATCTGTATTCCCGGAATACGTAATTTTGACGATAATGCTAAGGGGTGCTTATGCTAATAAAATAAGGAAAAAAACAAAATACCGTGATTAGGATATTTGTTGTAATAGAATTTCAAGACAATAACAAGCCAATAAATGTTCTGTTATCGGGTCTGCCTTAATAGTTTACCCTTGCGAGGTTAGGTGTCTTATTATTCCTGAAATAAATGTACAAATACCATTAAATACCATTTATTTTATATTTCCTTAATATCCTTAATTTTGTGTTTATCTTGTTGCGCGCAATTTGGCTCCTAATTTTGGTGTTCTTACTCGTATTCAGGTAGAAAATGACCGCTGCGCGCAACTCATCCCTGCCCATTCCGCACAGGGCAAAGCAGCTCGCGAATTAATTTGGTTATTGAGTCAATAATAGTAGTTTTTACTCTACTAGCTGTGAAGTTGACAATTATTGCTTCTTCTAGCCAACTGAGAAGTTGAATTTCTCTATTAGTGGTCATTAGTTTAAAATTCCCAATCAACCAAAAATGACTGATGACATAACGAGTACGTTCAAAATACTATATCGAAAACTTACAGTGTACTTCTCAGTCAGATGACGGAGTAAACGCGTCTCGTGGTGCGTTTGTGAATTATTTCCAATGTTTGTCTTAAATTTGGATAGTAGTGGAAAAAATTTTATATACACCTTGGTGTAGACAAGACATTTATAAACCTCACACCTTATTCCGTTCGGACTTCGGGGCAAAGCAACTCGCGAAATAATTTGGTTACTGAGTCAATAATAATACTCTTCAGCACCTTGGAGTGTAACATACTATTTCATAGCCACTACGGGAATGTGAACCACGTGAATTAATGTCATTAGATGAACGACCAGAAAGAAAAAATAAAAATTTTCGACGAATTCAGTGAGTTTAAGAATAAATACTCATTTTAGTAATTTTGCTAGGTATTTTGTCTTCTTATTCTCCACTATTTGAAAAAAAAAAGTTTTTTTACCCTTCTTAAGACTAAGTTGATTCTCTCCACCGGCTTGAAAATCGTACAACGCAACAAACAACTGTGGATCGTCCTCTTCTTGGGCTAGGAGATTTTCTTTGGACGTCCATCTATTGGCGGTCTCGAACGAGATCGGAGTAGACGGTGCTCCACTAGCTGAAGAATTCGATAGGGTGCCCAGACTGGTACTGATGGTATTGGCGTTGTGACTTCCTGGTGGATCCGATTCGGGAAGGCTCGGAATGTGTGGCAACGGTCGACTTTGTAGTAGGGCCT
Organism: Galerucella calmariensis; assembly: GCA_910591675.1. Lineage (NCBI taxonomy): Eukaryota > Metazoa > Arthropoda > Insecta > Coleoptera > Chrysomelidae > Galerucella > Galerucella calmariensis. The sequence goes on along the minus strand of CAJUYG010000014.1, from coordinate 447,860 downwards.
CTGAAAAAGGACATAAAAGAATGTATTACACGGTAAATAAGAGAAAATTAAAGAACAAATATAAAACATGTGAGCAACAAGTTGAACCTTTAAACAAGCTCACATATTTCCAACTCTTAGTAGACTGCAGTCAAAGACACAGTGAAATTGCAGAATGGTGGTGGTGAGAAGTGCACGAAACAATCACATTAAGGTCCGGCCGCAGCGCCCATTCCTCACATAATAAGCAATTAAGCACGTCATCATTGCGCTTCGTTATCCTACCTTGATAATAGATTAAAAAATTTAATACTTATGACGCCTTACAGAGTTTTTGAAAAATACTTTTCAGAGCACAGAGACCATTCACAAAGAAGCAGCAACTACTTCTCGGGCTATATGTACCCCGACAGACATTGAATTACACATCAAATTCCATTGTATATTTCTGTCTAATATTAAATCACCAACAAATGGGTATTAAAATAAATCTAAATTTTTTTTTAATTATAAAAATTTCACTTCCTTTTTAAAATATTGGGAGGGTACGAACGCTATTAGCATATGTTAGAAAGTTTAATGATGCAGAGGTGTACTATAGAATAGCTAAAAATACGTTATTGAAAATGTTGTAAGAGACTTTTGACAAACAATAACAGTAAATCGCTTATATCCTTTACCAGAAATGCTGTGAACGCCTATGTCGTCAACGCAGCACAAACAAGTGCAGAGAGGCGTGTCTCAAGGATAGGCCCCCTTAAAAAAAAGGAAAATTGAACGATCCGACTACAACCTCATTCGAAGGCATGCATTCCTTATTTGTAGATAAGCACGATTTACGATATGTTTGTTGAATTTCTTCTATCCTTCCCTTGTTCGATTATTTCGGCTCATTACCTTTTTCTGTAGTTTCATTACAAAAACATTTTTAATAGATATCCAGATACGGTTGTTTTTCATCTTTTCTACTTCATTAATTTCAAGAAGCTTCAGGAGATATGAAAATGAGAATCGCTTGTTTTGTAAGTTGATACATGTATTTTCGGTTATCCGTATTTTCGAATCACTTTCGAATATCAAACTTCGTATACGATTATAATCTTATTTCTGTTTAGTTGTGAGTTTTATTGTGAATATCATCTGAAATGAATAAACATGGGCATTTTTGAAAAATTTCCTTGTGTGTTATTACTGCTATTTATTTATGAATTACACATTTACAATATGTTTAAACACTTGCATTTTTTTATAAAGATGTACATCAGTCTAATAAAACAGACGTCTGTGGGGAAAGCTAGAAATTATTTACGGGTTTACCGCTGAAAGTACGTTCTTGCTGCTTCTGCCTTCCATCATGGCGCACAGTGCAGGAATCTCAAACTATCTGCATTTGTAGTATATTATACTATAATATTGTTTATAATTCTTTCGATACAGTTTAGTTGAATAAAGATTTATCTAGTATAATAAGATTTCTTCACAAAAGAAATTGACAACGTTCTTTATTATAACTATTTATCTGATACAGAATAGAGTCATATAAACGTTTTGGTATAAATTTGATATTTCAGGCTCAAGATTTTCTGTGTCAAATCTCTGTATCTACTCGACTACAAAGTCTCGGCAATCATAATTGTATTTTAAAAGCTATCGCGCCCACTTGACTCTCGATTCTCCGTCAATTAAAGATCTTAAAAACCGTTCATCGTTTAAGATATATTATATTTATTACCACTTCACTTAAGGAGTTAGATATAATTAAGTTAAACATAAATAGGTACGAGGAGAAATCAAATCATTTCGATGCTGGTGGACAGCTGTTCGAATTTTTGACAAATGGGTTTGCAGTGTAAATATTTTCGTTTATGAATTTCACCAAACTTAGTGAAAAGATATCGCAGAATAATAATTATTCTAACGCTTCAAAGGTTTGAAAAATATTTTTCAAAGATACTGACCATTCAACTAAGAAGCAACAACTACTTCCCGGGCTATAGGCCCCGACGGATATTGAATTACACTTCAAAGTCAAACGGAGGAGAAATGTGCAGCAAGCGAAAGTCCTGTAAAGGACAGCAACAATAATCATCAAAGAAAGATAAAAAATCAGGAATCGAAAAAAAAAAAGTAAAAGAAAACACCAAATTAAAATTGGAACGTGGGATCAAAACGTTGCTAGACATGGGCAAAATGGAGGAAGATATGAAGGAGTACAAAATAGAGGTGTTAGCATAACATGAATTAAGATGGAGTGAAGAGGGGAGAATAAACAAAGTGGAATTTATTTTACACTGTTTTATGTAGGAAAACAGAAGCAAGCCCATAATGGAACAGGTTTCATGGTACAGACAAAATATTATAGAATTTCACACAGTATACCTAGTCGAATAGCCCCCCGCATCAGAATAAGCAAGCTAACCTGATCATAATTAACGTACCTATATGCCCCGACAGAAGAGGCTGATGAAGACATAAAAATGGAAACCTATGAAAACCTGCAAAGAAACGACATTATAATGATTGTAAGTGATTTTCATGCAAAAACAGGGAAAGAAGTGTTGCAGGAAAGCATACAATTCTCAAAAATACCAATATTGATGGAATAAAACATGTAATATAGCAGCGGCTTTAAGCCTGTCGATAGTCAGTACCAAATTTTTAACATCATGGATGATTCCAGGAAAAACTACAGGAATTCAGATAGATCGATGACCGGGAAAAACCTACGTTCAACAGTAGGATTTCGGCCACTGTCAACTAAGAAAACACCTCCATACTATGGGAATAGTGGACACACCTCTATGCAGGATGTGTGAACAGGAAGATGAAACTGTCAGGCATGTCTTATGCGAGTGTCCGGAGTTTTCGTCAATAAGAGTGTGCTAGGTGTGTCTTGGCCTAAACCTGCCGATATAAAGGAGATGTCTCCTCTAGTGAGCTATCCACCTTCCTGGGAAGGACAGGATGGACGATGACCTAGGAGGACAACTCCTCGGAAGGATGTACAATGGGTCACATGTGGCCTAAGTGCTGTGCCTACACTAACTCTCCCTACTTTACAGATACAGATAGCTCGCATAATGATAACAAAAAATTGGGAGAGGATAGTATATAATGTAAGCGCGGATACTGACATTTTTTAGCAGTAGCGGCACGTGGTAAATTTTATAGGGGGGTCATAGGTGATATGACCAAAATCTTAAAATACGGAACGCCACTGACCAGCTCCCCTGAGGCCTATACACTGTACAGAGTTTTTGATAAAAATGCATGAACAAAATCTTTTAAAAACGTCGAGACTGTTACTTTTAACCGCGAATAACTCGAAAAATATTATTTTCACGAAAAAAATGTAAAGAACATTTTTTTCTTGGGCTATTCCCACCTTCTGTGAAAATTACGAGTCAAAATGCTTCATTTCCTGTAGATACTATAAAAGCCAAACGCACGGTCGAAGGAAAAAAATTCCATAAAATTATTCAATCTTAATATCTAGCGAGATCAATTACTTTGCTATTACGAACAAGGAAGATAAATCTATTAATAAAACGAAACGACCTGTACGCAATAATATACTTTTTAATCTCATCTGAACCTTGCTAAAGATACCTACTTACAGACAGTGTGGGAAGGCCTTTGAAAGAAAAACAATGGATCTTCACATTCCGGCATAAATATATTTTTCAGCGACTTGAATAAATAAGGTAGCTAATGAATTCTTCGACGTTTTTTCCAAAAGATTAGAGCTTCTTTTATAACAATAAGATACAGGGTTGGGTCAGTCACAAGAGATCTTAAATAAAAGTTCAAAATTTACTGTAGAAAGCGTAGAATAATGTGAGAATTATTGAATTGTAAAACCCAGTGGTTTTAAGTCTTGTTCCATAGGCGTAGGAAGTTAAATTGTTACTCGACGATACTTGAGGGATATTCGCTTTAAAACCAAATATAATAATAATAATTTCTTATAATCTCAACGTTTACGTGATTGGATCAAAGTCAATGGAACGGGGCTTGTATAATAGATTCTAATAAAACAATGACTCCTTGTACGTATGTTTTGACACCATCAATACGTTTAAAATTAATCGTAGAAACAAAACAACAGAAAATTTCTAAGTATCCAATTTTCAAAGTGAATGGAGGCGAATTCAATTACAGTTCCCCTTTATCATACTTATATGTCTTAACCAGAAATGTTGTCTAGCGATTTACTTAAGGAAAACAATGCTGGGGATAAAGTTAATGGTTGTATACGAGGGATACGGCAATTAATTGAATAAACGTCATTAAAGCTGGTAACAGGGATATTGATGATGAAACTTTGTGGGTAAATCTATTGACTTAGTAGTGTTAATTTGGACTTCTGTATCGTTTAACCACGAAACGAAACTTCAATCTGTATACAGCAGGTGAAAATCAAACCCCGCTGAAAAATTTCATCGTACGCCAATGGTATAGACATTTTTAGAAATAAATCAATCCCTTATTGAATGATGTGAATTTTTACGAATAAATTATCGTCACCCATCTAAAAACAGTCTAATACAAACATGATACAGTCGATGCGCAACACGTAACGTTAGCATATCGGTAACGTCAACAAATCATAATTTTTGCCACTACCGAAAATCGCTAAAGAAGTTTTCAGTTCAAAAACTTCTACTACGAGGACTGAATTATATAATTTGCATATAGAGCAAGTAAAAACAGCAGTTAACTTTCAAACACTATTCCCGGGAAGATGAATGCATTTTTGCAACCTTTGGAACCAATTATGGAATCTGTTATTTCTCTCACTTGTTGGCAGGGAGGGGGTTTGGGGGTTCAAACCCCCCCCCCCCCCCAAAGAAAACACAATAATTTTTTATTAGCATACTGCCGCAATATTTAAATTACATTTAATACGGATTATGTAATACAAATAATATATTTTTCATCAATATTGGATCTGAAGCTTTAAGAAACTGAATTTCTAAGTACTTATAGTAGTTGCGCCTGCCAAGTGTGAAAAAACTTAAGTTCAGTTGATATAAGTATTCCAAGAGTAACTGGAAGACAAATCAGCCGCAGTGATGTACCAGGGGACACAGCTGAAGTTTACTATCGGCGGAACATATTTTATCCATTTATCGAACATGTAGCAAAGAGATGTATTTCAAGAATGGGGGAAATATTTCTTAGTGAAGCTGAAAAGAAAGTTGTGGTAAGCGAGTATGAGCTTTGGCACAACCACTGGTGCAACCAAGAAAACCCCTCTATCGCCTTAGAAGCTATGGATCGATGTGATGAACTTTTTTTCCCAACGATTAAGAAGCTTCTTCAAATCTTGGCAACACTTCCAGCTTCAACTGCCACGCCTGAACGTAGTTTTTCCACACTTGTGTGTGTGTGTGTGTGTGTGTGGTGGAAAATGGCCTCAGACATAGTCTATTAGCCACAGAAAATTAAAAGTTAGTAAGAAATTGAGATATCAAAGCGTATGTCTAAATAGATAATTTAGACTTATTTATAAAATTCACTATAGCATCAAGTACACATACACTTAAACGGCTGAAAACGTATTTAAGGAACAAAATGGGAGACGAACGGCTTACAGGATTAATGCTTATGAGTATTCATCGGGATGTGGCAATAGAAATAGATTCCTCAACAATTGTGAATAACTTAGCTGAAAGAAGAAAGAGGTTAAATTTACTCTTGTGAGATTAGTTTTCTGTTTTAATAAAAGCTTCAATTTTCAATCATCTATCATTTTTTTAAATAGGTGCTCCCAAGTTAATATACAGGTAACATCTCGGCTGGTATGGGAATGTTCTCTTGGAACTCTCAAACAGCCTACTGACGTTGATTTTCGGATTCATAAGAGGTAAATGCATAATTCATCACCTCTGACATTATTGTATATTTATATTCTTTGAGTTTTCTCTAAGTTAAACTAGATTAAAATTTTTTGACACCAATTGACTAAATTTTTCTTGGCTTAATTTAAATTTTCACTAGTAATACCACTAGAGGTCAAAAAATTTCCGGATTTAATTTGACCTCGTGTGGTATTCGGTAAGAAAATTCCACACCAAATGTGTTTCCAACAACATCAATTTCCGTCTTTATCAAGTTCTCGCAAAACAGGTTTTGTCAACTTGATTATTCAGTTACCATGGCAACTCAGTGAAACTGTCAAAAATTTGTCCAAAACAGTACGACGTAGAAAAATGTCTCGCTTCGGTCAAGAAAGTAAAGAAAATATTCGCCAGAATATTAAGCAGTTGACACCAGCGAATACTAGGAAATCGAAGGCAAGTGTATGGAAGCAGTTTATAAACTTTTGCACAGAAAAAGCGTATGATTTCGACAGAGCGGATATACCTGTGGAAGAACTGGCGCTCATTCTTGAAGACTATGCCTTCAACATGCGAAAAAAGAACTCCGAAGACTACAAGGAGAGTGTTATTAAAGTTCTATGGAATTCTACAGCTAAGCAGTTGCAGGAATATTTTTTCGAAAGGTATAATCGCAAATTTAATCCATTCTCTGACATAGAATTTATCAACGCAAGAGCTGCAAAAAATGCTAAGCCTCGGAAGCTACAAATAGATCCAAGTTCATCCGTACTATCAGCGAATTGATAAAGATTATTGAGCTTTGGGACGAAAACACTCCGGAAGGATTGCAAATAAAGTTCTTTCACATTGCTGCTCATGAATTGGCCTGGAGAGGAAATGAAGGAGCGGCAGCAACAATAGAATATTTTGTGGAGGAAATTGACAATCAAGGGAAACCAACAGGACGCATTGAGTATAATCCGGTTTTCTCCAAGACCACTCAAAGCGGTTCAAAAAGAATGGCCGACAGTAAGTGGCTTGTACCGAATACAGTCAATGAAGAATTATGCCCAGTAAGACTGTTCAAAAAACTAATAACCAAGCGAGACCAACTCATCAAAACGAATCGTTTATTTTTAACTCCAAATCCAAACTGGCACCACCCCAATTCCAAAGGTTGGTACAAGAACAGCCCGGTTGGACAAAATACAATATCTTCCTGGTTCAAATCGGCGGCATCAGTGATTGGAATCGATGTCAACAAGATCAAGATAACAAATCATTCTGCGAGGGCCACTGCTGCTTCAACTCTAGCCAAAACGGGAATTGGAGAACAGCAATTAATTAAAATAACAGGGCATGGTAGAGGTCATTCCATGAAACCATATCTGCAAATTGACTCGGGCCATCATCAGGATATAATTGACGCTATGAGGTATGCTTCAACTTCTGCAAAGACAGTCCAAGAATCTCCAAATCAAGAGCAAGCAACTTCGAATCAACCTGCCATAGTATACAATAATTGCGTTTTTAATATAAACATCAATCATAATGGTCAATGAATTTAGAAAACATTTAAGCTTGTATAGTTGAAATGAATCAAAATTATCATGTAAACAAAGAAAAATTAGATTGTCAAAAAAATATTCTGTCATTATAAACGTCAAAAAAATTTCCAGTATAATTCGCTGTTGGGTACCAACCAGGAAAAAATTTCCGATAAAATTCATCCGTTGCTATGGTGATCTGACAGAAATACACGTTCTGATTGGTTAAAAATCACAAGTGTGGAATTTTCAACCAAATTTTTTTGACGTTGGACCTTTGTTGACAGCTCACAGGCGCCAACTAAGCTGCTATATACAACCCTCCTACTAACTATACCAATAATTTTTTCTCTTCTGTACTGTGTTTATAAAACTTTAGAAGCTTCCAACCCAAAATACCTACACTCTATTTTAATTTAATTATTTTTTCCACGTTTACACTCTTGATGTAAATACTTAAAAATATCGAGTTGTTTTCGTTAACGTTCAAAGAACTCGAGACACACAAATCTTCCAAAAAAAAACAGGATGCTGCTTATTATTCTTAAGGCTATACAAATTTCGTATTCCGAATTTGGCTTGTGACCTTCTTTCCTTTTCAACGCGTTGGTTTCAAATCACCGACAGGTTGCGAGTTCGGCTATTATTGTTAGTACACTAACCTTTTGGTCTGTTTCAGTTTCTAATGTAGGTATTTCATAATACGGCAGTTTCTCTCCATCCCATCTACGTCGAGGTAGTAATTACGACGACATAGTCCTTGTCAAGGTATATTCAGTGTGTTCACGTCGCTTTTATTATTTTTTTTTTCATAATTAAAGCTCCGAAATACTCGTTCGTAAAATGAATATCTAGGAATATCTAGGATCTAGAACTGTTCCAAAATAATGAAGACGTACAGTTTGCAGCAAAAGAACCGGTAGATTATTTGTGCTATGGCCAATTTAGAAGTACAATAAATGCATTTTTCGAATACTTACTCAAAAATATACAGTTTCGGCAAATATTTATCTTCCGTATGTAGAAAACTCATATAGGAGCAACAGTGAGCACTTTTACATAAAATTATACAGGGTGATTCATTAAGAATGTCCAATCTCTGAACTGTAGATTCTAGACCTCAAAATATGATGATTCTGCTCAACATGCCTTATGCAAATATTGCTAGTTCAAAGTTTAAATTTTGATTTTCGAAAAATTTTTTAATGTTTTCACAATTTCTCTTTGAAAATTGCAATTTTACGTTTTTTGGCATGAGGAATCATAATTTGCACTTTAATTTAACATTGCTAATAGAGGGCGCTAGTTACACTTGTTTGTGTTAATTAAATCAAAGTAAACTTTTTTTGGGCTAAGCTTACAACTAAAATAATAAAAAAATATTAAAAAGCGTTGAATTCTACAAAAAAAAGTTACTCTTCTTTGATTCGTGTAACTCAATCGGTTATCGAGTTATTTGCTTCTAAAAAGTTCAATAAATTTCAATTTTTTCATAAAAATTTTTATTATTCCTTAAATATGTAACAATAACAAATTTGTAAACAAAAATAAAAAATTTCATAGCAATGCTCAAAATGCCCACCATTTACTTCAATACACTTTATGTTAGCCCAGATTTTCTGGATACAATTCTTTAACATTAGGTGTGGTGTAATATGTGGGTATTTAATAGGTCCTTTTGAACTGCCAACCAATTTAAATGGACCTCTTTATTTAGATTTTCTTCAAGAATATTTACACGAATTACTAGAGGATTTACCTATCGCTTTAAGACAAAGGCCTTGTACACATGAGGGCGTTAGACGCCGCGTTGAGCGCTCGTTTGTCAAACGCGCGTTAGCCAAATACATAGAAACAAATGGGATCGTACACATGCAAACGCGCGCTTTGAATCAACGTCGCCAAAACGCGACGCTTGTAGTTTTTACTTCAACCGCTACTTTTGCAGCGCGCGCTTTTTCTCGGTTTTGACGTGAATTGTGTCATCTGTGAGTGATCTAACCATTGTTTTGATCTTTTTGTGTATGTACAATGGATGCGGAAGCGTTTGACACAGAATTGTTTATTGATGAAGTCGAAAAAAGTAGATGCATCTGGGACATGGAGTGTCCAGATTATAAAAATAACCAAAAACAGGTAAACTCCATGTGTTCGCATTGAGTACGCTGGTCCAACTGCCGGATGCCGTGTCTTGCGCTGTCAGCCAACGTGCACTCGACTCGGCATCCAAGGCCCTCATGTGTACGGTTTCACAATTTGCCAACGCGCGCTCAACGCGGCGACTAACGCCCTCATGTGTACATAGCCAAAATATGTGGTTTTTGCACGACGGAGCACCACCACATTATTCTTCGTTCGTAAATACTTAAACGAACAGTTTCCGCATCGATGGATTGGTAGTGGAAGTGAGTTTGCTTGGCCACCAAGAGGCCCTGATTTCAATCCTTTGGATTTTTCAATTTGGTCGCAAATGAAGGCATTAGTTTACAAAGAAAAAATTACTTCTCTTCCACAACTGCTACGGAAAATAGAAGAAGCCGCGGATGTAATTAAAAATAATAGATAAGGATTATTTGATATTAAGAGATCTTTACGAAAGCGGATCATAAAGTGTACTGAAGTAAATGGTGGGCATTTTGAGCATTTGCTTTGAAGTTTTTTATTTTTGTTTACAAATTTGTTATTGTTACATATTTAAAGAATAATAAAAATGTTTATGAAAAAATTAAAATTTATTGAACTTTTTAGAAGCAAATAACTTGAGGTACACGAATCAAAGAGGAGTAACTTTTTCTTGTAGAATTTAACGCTTTTTAATATTTTTATATTACTTTAGTTGTAAGTTTAGCCCAAAAAAAGTTTACTTTGATTTAACTAACACAAACAAGTGTAACCAGCGCCCTCTATTAGCAATGTTAGATTAGAGTGCAAATTATGATTCCTCATGCCAAAAAACGTGAAATTGCCAATTTTCAAAGGGAAATTGTGAAAATATAAAAAATTATTGCGAAAATCAAAATTTAAACTCGGAAACTAGCAATATTTGCATAAGGCATGTTGAGCAGAATCATTATATTTTGAGGTCTAGAATCTACAGTTCAGAGATTGGACATTCTTAATGAATCACCCTGTATATGTCCAAGAGATAACAAAATACTTCCCCTCCATTAAACACTCACCATTCTTAGACTCGATTGGTCTCTCTCGATACACTCTACGAAGAGAAAAATGCAACATTGTCTCTATGCTGTTCTATAACTTTATCTCTTTCACTCACAGAATATACACTGTTTTAGACTCTTTCAAATCAAGTTTTAACATTGAAATCTTGGTTCACAGCGAATAAACCTTTGTTTTTTCTTTCTTATTGGCTAATAATACATCTTCATTAACCACCTCTACATTATAGCTCTCGTTTTATCCAAGTACCTGCACTATTTTCACAAATTAATATTATAAATTTCAATCTCATGAAAAGTCATTCGACCCAATTGCAATAATAATAGAATCGAGGATATATTTTTTTTAGATTAAAAAAATCAATCAGTTACTTGTAGTTATTTTAGTAAAACAAGTTTATAAATACTGTTATGGAATAGTTACATTTAATTGAGTTCGGTTTTTTTTATATATAAACTCGACAATTTCCAGTGGCGATTAACAAGTAGTACGAATATCTGCGTCCGCTAAATTACCGTAATCTAGACGATCTTCAGTTAACATCCGTTTTTCGACAAGACGTACAGCAGACGGTCCTACTTCCGTTTACTCAATGTTAAAAAATGGAGTACGTGTTGCTTTTTTAGAAGAACTGCTAATTAAACTTTGTAATAACTAATAACCAACATATTTAAAAATATACAGCGTTGCTGAAAAGTCTGAAACGGATGAAGAGAAAGTTATGAAATTAATTTTATGGTGATGCATGCATATGATGCATATTTTAGAGCAGATGTCAAATGTCTTATGAAATATCAGTTTTATTTTTCTAAATTAAATTGTACTGTACTAATAATATGACCTTGTAGGTTTTAAAAAAAAACAACAGTAGGCATTAAAAACGTCAACCACATCATGATTTATGTACCAATTGCCAAAACTGATATAGTACAGGGAATGAAGCATTTCACCTGGCAATTTTTTCGTCCAGCTTGGATTGACTTGAAATTTTAACAGAAGGTAGGTGGCGCTAAAGCCTTGGGGGTGGTTGCCACCCCATCTCGGGTGTGAAATTTTTTTATTACATTTTAACCACATCAGGAATCGATTGAAAAAGTGATTCTAAGCAAAAAATGTTTCATACATTTTTTTGTAAAATCAATATTCTCTAAGTTATTCGCGATTGAAAGTACCGTTTTTAGAGGAAAAAATCGACGTTTTTGATATGTTTTTCGCGGATAACTCGAAAATTATGCATTTTATCAAAAAAACTGTGAAGAGCAAAATTGTAGCATTTAAAAAAACAAGCAAAACCCTCTTTTTTTAATTTTTCTAAAACCAATAGGAACCGAGATATGGTCCATCAATGATTAGCTTTTTTTCCCAAATGCAAAATGTGATAGATTCAAGGTCAAATACCGGAAAAATGTTGCATTTTTCGTAGAAACTCATAAAATCTTTTTCAAAGAGCATAATTAGACCTTCCTTTTAAAAAAAAAAAGGTCTGTAGCATCAAAATTGAGTGAATTATGACAAAAATAATGTCACTACTGAATTTTTTATACAAAAAAATCGGTGAAAACAACCCCCTAACAACCCCCCTAATTAAAATTGATCTTTACCCTTGTGCAATTCTCTTTGTACATGTATGGTTAATATGTCCAAGAAGTTTAACCAATTTAAAATTCATAGTTTTCGAAAAATTATGACAAAGTAAAAAGTTATTTTTCATAATTTTGTATTTTTTACCCTTTCTTTCAAAATAACTCCGAAAATAGAGGTACAAGCAAAGTTGAAAGTAGATTTTTTGTACAGTTAATATTTGACGAGATATAGCCGTTTAAAACGTCTATTTACGCACGCGCACCACCTTTTTTTAGCCCTTTAAACTCACCCCATCTAAAAACGAAAGAGATTTAACTTACAGATCCTTGTAGTTCTTGAAAAACCCTACAAAATCGTTTTTGAATAAACTTTTTATCATCAAAAATGAAGAAAATACGTTAAAAAACCAATCGATTTTTTTTTTCGAAAAATTCCAATAGAGTATAGTACACTTGGAAGCATATTAATGTACAAAGCCGGTTTATTCGGCAGTGGGGCGTTATATATACGAAATGTTCCGTGTTCTTTTTTTGAAATACAATAGGAAGGATTTTTTTTACAACAGAATTATTGAGCAAATCCCTATTAGCATAAATTATTTTTCTCTTGGCAAAAAATTATTTTTTTTACATATAACACTGATAACAGTTGATTTTTAAGGGTTGAAAAAGTATAAAATTGTATTTTGAAATTTAACAAATTCATCATTTTACTAATTCAAACCAATTTTCACCTATCTTAAGATTTATAATGCTATTTTTTAATTTTTGAAATTTAGGGGTAGTTTTCACCCCTAAGAAACAATCAGGGTTCGTCGGCATGACATGATAAATAAAGCAGAGGGTGAGTTGAGCCTAATCCCAAATTTTTATGCAAATCAATCAGAGGCGAAATCATTTTTTAAGGATTCGTGATTTTTTTTACATTAAGCTGTAACAGGGGCTGCTTTTTAAGGGTTGAAATATGATGAAATTGTATTCCAAAGCTCAAAACAATCATTATCCAACTTATCCAAACCAAATCTTACCCATTTTCAGGTTTAAAATGTTATTTTATGATTTTTGACAAATAAGGGTAGATTTTGAACCTTCGGCTATCACCTACCTCCTGTTAAAATTTCAAGTCAATCCATGCTGGACGAAAAAATTGCGAGGTTTTACCTTTTTTTGAGCTTCATTCCCTGTACTAATACTAATTTTCAAATTAGTACGAAGTTTATAAGTAAATTAAGAATGATGCAACATTCAACGAATCGAAACCTTAATAATGTTAGTTAGATGGTGATCGCCTTGTTGCGTTAGTTTTCAGCAACGCTGTATAAACACAAGACCAGTAGGTTTCAAATTAAAACTAGCTTGATTAATATACTATGAATGTTTCTAAAATTTTTCTCATTTAATTTGACTAATGGTATTGCGACCCCCTCCTTGTAAGAGGGGAGAAGGAAATTCGGTAGTTTTATTAATTCCTTCCAAACACTCCTTTTTCGAAACGACAAAGAAAAATAAGTGAAAAAGTTACCTTATATTCCACACCACATACATTCTGCATCACCATACTTTTCTTTTCCATACACTGTTATTTCGCAAAATCGTACAAAACTTATCGTTTGTTACCAACTCAAGACCAAAACTTGTACAGGTCTACAGTGGTTTCTCTACAGATAGCCTGAAGCAGGAAACAACGTGAATTCGAATTTAGGTTTCTGTGGGTTTCTTTATAAGTTAAGTTGCTCCAGCTTTTGGTGCCCTCAGCCTTTGTTGTGCTCTTTTAACTAGGTCCTTCTTGGAGAAATTCCCTTGGATGCTCTAGTCCTATAAGTCTATATCTCCAATGAGATAATGCACAGTCAAAGATAATGTCAGAGGCTGTTTCCTCCTCTTCCATGCACAACCGACAAATAAGTAGGGTACAGTGACCGGTGAGTAAACCAGTCACTGTCTTTATCTGGCGCCTATTGAGCTGCTCCGAGGGTTTTTTGACCAGGAGATTGCTGTGTTCCTGTTTTTGCATGTGTCTCCAGTACGACTGAAGTTTAGTTTGAGTCCACCGAGATATACAACCACGTGCAGCAGTTTTTTTTATTCCAAATACTGGTACAGAACCAGAGAAAGCAGTTTCAGACCTTAGCTTTGCTAGGATGTTTGTCTTTACATTTCCTGCAATACCCTTGTGCCTCGGGACCCACTTAAGAGTTACTCCGTTATGGTTAACCAGGGTTAGTAGTTTTTGTAAGCAGTTCCAGACCAGTCTAGATCTGATCTGAAAACATGCTAAATATTTTAGTGCCGCCTGCCTAACCTAACCGAACTCATGCAGGCGAGTCGTAGAACTGTTTGCAACTGAGTTTTTACTCTTTGTTGCGTTGTTTTGTTGCAGTGGCGGAGAAGTTGAATCGGACCTGCAAGGCTGTATCATTTTTTCTTAAGATTGTTGTTCGTTTGCCGAGAATCGTTTGGTATTCAATAGCTAGGGATTAAATAGAGTACACGCATATTTCATACTTTGCTTGGATATGTATTAATTTATAATAGTAAATATGATATCAAAAATTACTAATAATAGGGAATAAACCAGTTTCCATTGGAAATTACTCCCAAATTTTAAAATGAAATTCAAATTTCAATGCACTTTCCGATCACTACCCGAGGATTTCCGAACGCTACCGATGATACGTGTGATGTCATATCTCTTGTGTTTACTTATGTCCATATGGCCGGTATTGCATTAGCTTATGTGTAGTTGTGAGTTTATATAGTATTTTAATCAACTATTAATTGCTTCATCGACGTAAAAATATCATTTATATGTTTGTTTGATACCATTACGTGTTTGTGTGGTGTGCTTTTTTTTATTTCTAAAAGTCAACGTAAAGTGGAAAGTGGACATAAATATTCGATATTTCCGAGGATATTTTAAAACTTTTGGAAAATATATTTTATCTACTAGTTCAGTGTTCAGTGACGATTCTTTCATATTTTGTGAGTAAAAATATGGTTAGCGAAGGTTTTGTAAAAGCACAAACTGATAACTTGCCCAAAGTAGACTCATTTATGCTGCTTGAATTTATGAAGTCAAATAGCTGCTTTAATGCAGAGGAAATAGGAGGAGTTAAAGCATTATCGTAAGTACGATTTAAACTATGTTTTATTTATATAATATAAACCAACCATATTTCGATGTGTGGTCGTAAGAAAATGATGTTTTTATGGTTGATTCCTAGACATATAGGTACATAACCTCAAACTATTTAAGAATAAAAATTACCAGCATAGAAGTAGATACTTACATAAAAATGGTCTTCACAAACAAAAGTAGTGCCCTTCTCTGTGTATTTTTGCTGGCGCCACCAGGTAAAGTAACAAATATTTTTTCTGGAGTTTTAATAGACGTTGATTTACACTATGAAACAATGCAATACTTGGAATACAAAGTTTTTTTTTCGGCTTTATCCATTTTTAAAGCTTTCAGAAACAAATTAGGTCACAAGAACTCAGATCGTGATACACGAATAAGAATGTAAACAAATGACGTCACACCATGGGGCAGCCATCTTTATGACGTGAAGCGCATTTTGGCGGACTTTCAAATTTTATGATTTTTAAAGCCGTTTTAAAAGTAAAGTTTATATTTTTCTGAAAAAATAGGCATGCAATGTGTTAGGAGACCTGATAAAGCGTCAATTCCCACCAATAGCAAAATTTATGCTTGTACCCTATTGTCCTACTCCGTTTAACTTAGAAGTGTCTATCTAATTTACATAACTTTTAAATGTTTCTTTACAGTTGGATTACTCAGCAACTAAAAATGATATCTTGACAGTTTGTTGCATTGCATTCGTGAATAAATTTGAGAAGAATTAATTAATAAGATTGCATTAGTATTTCGCGTCTTAAAAACAGCGGTTTTTTCGTCTGGCCTACTGCTGTCACATCGAAGTTTTAGAAGTTTTTAGGCTAACCCGACTCCGACTGGACTACAACCCAGTGCAGCATAGGTATAATTCTTTTCGAGATCTAAGAAACTGACCTGACCTGAAATGGGATAATGACATGCAATAAAGCCAAAAAAGTATTAGCCGTGACAGGATCGTACTCATTTTGTTGGCGAATAATTTCCTGAAAACTCTATAAGACTTTTGGGTCTTTCTTCTTATAAATATTTTATATTTCATCAGGCATAGTGCGGCTCTGTACGGTAAAACCGAAAAGTTTTATGGTATTATTGCATCTCAAGTCAAGTCAAGTCAGTTTCTTAGATCGTGAAAAGAACTATAAAAACTTGCCTGACAACCGTTATATATGACCAGTAAATCATTTTCACACGTTCTCTCAAAAAATATACGGTAGGTTCAGAGAGCCATTACTGCTCTTGAAATGCCAATATAAAAAAAATCGCGATTGCTGCAATATTATAAAGTTGGGACTATCAGTTCTCGACTGGTAAATTTAATCAACAACATTTTTTTGAGTAGATTGTGGATCGAATTACATCGAAGAAATCGTAACCGTTGAAATACAATTGCCTCGACTGTAATTACATCAATATGCAGGCAATGATTCCGTCTGGGTTTGTCAATGTAACAAAATATTATTGTTTGTAGAAAAGAAAACGTCTCAGTTGCACCTGAAAATCCAAACTCGAACCGGATACAGGATGTAGGTAGTCCGAAAAATTGGTTTGACCTCGACGCTTTGTATTTAAACCAGAATTGTTCGATAATGCATAAAGAAGAATGACCGGTCTAGATATTTGATATTAAAAATATTGAAAAAGGTTCAATGAAATAAGTCAAACCACAAAATGTAGAATCTAACGTCAACAAGGAAGTTTGTGTAACTAGTTTTGATAAGTAATTACCATCATCAGGCTAGTAGAAAGTACTCATGTTTCACCAAAAATAGTAGGCATTTCTCATTAACGTTAACTTTTAACAGTTTTGGAATTTCGTGTTGGGGTTTAATAGAAGAGGTATAGGACAAGTTTTTAATTTACTTCAAATACCTACCCAAAAATTGGTCGGGGTGGACCTCATTTACTGAAAGTCTCACTGTTATTTTTATAATCTGAGAAATACGTCCTGTAGTTTCTTAACGTTAATACCCCTATTAATAAAAGTACCTCCATGTTAGGGTCCAATATGTAGCAAAAACTTTTTCTAAAAACGTCAAAAAATTACAAGGTTTGCGCATCAATATGCGAAGTGAAACTTTTTTTCGGATTCTCACGTTACCATGACATCGTGCGCGAAATACTTCGAGCACTAGGGTGCAAAGTATTTCGCACACTGCATGTAAATTAATAAATCTTTTGTATTATAATCTTTGAAAAAATGAAGCCAAACCCCAAATTATTATTTATTTTTAAATGAATAACAATTAAATACTTTTAAAATAATGTTTAGTTATTACATATTTACAATATTAACATCAATCGTATAACCAGTACACGAACAAATATCTATTCCTAAGCCAGATAATTCAGATTCAGCTCAGGATATTGGGGTTTTGGGAGTTGAAACACTACTAATTTTTGAGGTAGAGGTGATACCACGTGATACCTGAAATTTCACAATCTAAAATTTTATCTATTTGGATCTTATTATTGATATCCACGATGGAAGATTTCCATACCCCCTATCTCTTCAAATTACATATATCACCCCCAGAATTATTACTTAAAATAATTATTATTGTTGTCAACAATAGCCACTTTGTTTCCATAGTAACAGTGAAAATTTGATTAGGAAAGACATTTTAAGCCAGCTTAACACTATTTTCTATAATAAATTAGGCATTTTATTTATTTATAATATTTTTGAAAGATAGATTTTGACCTTTGTAGAAAAAATATTGTTTGCATCTCGTGCGCGAACTACTTTGGTGGAATAATTTCTCGATCACCAAAGTAACATTTCGCGAACTAGTAACAAAAATAACTATTTTTCCCTACTACCATAAACACTGTCCCATCAATAATTAATTTAATACATACCAAATAATGTATAGTCATAAACTCACAAAAAAAAAATAAAAGTTTTCATAAAAATAAAAATTTCTTTTGAAATTCCCCCAACACAAACACGACTACAAATATTGACAATCAATATTCTGGATGGTATATATATTTTTGGATTATAATAATCTTAGAGGGCGGTACGTTTTCTTGAAATAGAGTAAACAACCAAAAAAAAACCGAATGTAAACAGGAGACATGGCAAGCACTATATTTTTGATACTATCAATACCTTCGTTTAATACGGTTTATATCCGGTTTCTGTTTACAGAAATAATAAACCAAGCTACAATTTCCGATACAAAAGTAGTATTAATTGGGAAGAAACGGTTTGATTAGACTTTATATACTTTGTTTTACACAAAATAAACTATTACTTAAGTGTATTTGTGAAAAAAGTGAATTTTTGAAAATTTACGAATGAATGAAGATATATTTACAATTTATTTACAGTTCACATTTCTATAATTGCACCTCAATCTCTATAGTCTAAGAGCTGGCTACAGAAAAAACAATGTATAAGGTACATGATATTTGACTAGCTGGATAAGTTCGATTAAAGTTCTCAAACACTAAGCACCCAGTCTGTCTGCGTGGTTAGGAAGATTAAGTACGTAATAGCCGATCAAAATCGATAATTTTTGAAAGAAAATAAATGATAAGACTCACGGATAAAAGTTGTGTCAATATGTAGGATTTGTTGTTAGGAAATGTGTTAATTATTGGCAGACATTTTCATGGAAGTAAAATGGTCGGCAGACGGCAACAAAGTGGTGTTTTTTTTTGTGAAAAAAAAATGATAAGCCTCATGATTAAAAGTTACGCCAAATAATTATTTAACATTAATTAAAACTAAATCCAAAATGGCAGACAAAAAAACGAATGATAACACCGAGGCAGACGCCGATGAACATCGTGGTCCCGAGCGCGCTTCACCCGCTGTTTGAGGTTTTATAAATTATTCAATTTTCAATGAAAACAATTTAGAGAGGGATCATTTTCTAGCTAAAAGCATCTTTCTAATGGTGTGAATTAAAACATTAAAAATAATTGATATAACCATAAACAATTTAAGTACAAAATATACTCTTTAAATCTAAATTAGTCAAATTTAACTGATTCTCTGTTGCTGACTTTTAGCTTTGAAAATTAGTGAATATTAACTAATTTAATAGTTAAATAATAAAAAAACAAAAACTAATAGTCAAAATTATATAACTATTTGAAAAAGTGAAATTTCTACTTAAGAATAGTTAAATTTATCCTGGAAAATAGTGGAATATTCACTTTTTAAAGGTTGAATGATATTAAATTATAGTAAAACTTAGGATTTAACTGAATTACAGTTGAATAATTTACTAATTTTTTTTCGAATATCGCATAATATCAAATATCAATGAGCCTTTCCAAAAAAAGAAATTACAATGTTTAGAAGCTTCATCAATACCTCCTTGTGAAGCTGAATTACTACCACAACTTTTCAGGGCATTATACATCGCAAGACTATGGACCCACGCTCACAAAAAAATACCGACTCACATGCAACCTGAAAACCTTGGATGGGTAAAAACAGATGAAAAATATGAATTCATGTGGATCACAGGACCTCAGGTACCACTCACTGTGAAAGATGTTATTATTGATAAAGAGCAGGATGAAGGTGAGAATATTTTGTGATTCTTTTAAATCTATATTTTTTGTATTCTTGTTTCATGTTTAATTTTCAATTGTTTTTTTCAGAATCCAACGACGTGGAGTCAGAAAGTTACATTGATTGCGAAAGTGAAAATGACATGGAGTATGATGATTTAGACACGTGTAGCGAAACCAATTAAATCAGCATTTCTCTAAAAATATTTGCTAATAAAATAAATATTTTAATTATCTACATGTCTGAGCATTTCGTATGATTATTATATTTTATACTCAAATTGTTCATGGTTATTAATTATTTGTAATGTTTTAATTTACACCATTAGAAAGAGCATGCTTTTAGCTAGAAAATGATCCCTCTCTAAATTGTTTTCATTTAAAATTGAATAATTTATAAAACCTCAAACAGAGGGTGAAGCGCGGCGTCTTAAGCGTGAAGCGCGCTCGGGTCACGGCGTCTGCCTCGGTGTTATCATCTGTTTTTTTGTCTGCCATTTTGGATTTAGTTTTAATTAATGTTAAATAATTAATCATGAGGCTTATCATTTTTTTTTCACAAAAAAAAAACATCACTTTGTTGCCGTCTGCCGACCATTTTACTTCCATGAAAATGACTGCCAATAATATTCACATTTCCTAACAACAAATCTACATAATGACACAACTTTTATCCGTGAGTATTATCATTTTTTTTCTTTCAAAAATTATCGATTTTGATCGGCTATTACGTACTTAATCTTCCTAGCCACGCAGACAGACTGGGTGCTTAGTGTTTGAGAACTTTGATCGAACTTCTCCAGCTAGTCAAATATCATGTACTTTATACATTGTTTTTTCTGTAGCCAGCTCTCCGTCTACTATTCCTATTCAATATATATTATATTGTTATTTCTT
>CAJUYG010000014.1:404759-422183 GCA_910591675.1 Galerucella calmariensis | reverse complement strand
TCTGTATAGTTTTTATTTTAATTTGATTTCTGTACGATTGTGCCCATATATCCGTAGATGGACACAAAGCTATGTCTCATAAATATACAACGTATTTACACATTCTACGGGTTACTTGACATATTTGTTACCAAATAAATTAGGTGATAAATAATATTTTATATATCAACTCCTAGTGGGCGTAAACAAAATATTTATGGAAGCTGTTAATTTCAAATATATATCTTTCATTCTAGTAGGAAAAATAATGATCATGTTCAATAATGAGCTAAGGACTTAAATGTATAATAAAATTTCCAGTTGAAAATATTTAGCTCGCCCTGCATAACAGTATAATTTTATAATTAGATAGGGAAACTTTTTGAAATTTGAAACCCATTAGAGATTCTCAGAGTTGTTTTTTTTCAATTTTTTCAATTTATAGCCATATCAGAAATGGAATTTGATCTACGAAATATTATATTTTATATTTCTACCGCATTATACTTAATATTTATTAAAAGATCCATTAACAAATCACTTTTCTCGTTAACAGAGTTTGTTTACCATCTGCAGGTGGTCAGGATTGAAGGGGAAGAGGGGGGGATAAGTTGAGGGTGCTTAAAAGTGAAGTGGTCTGTTTGGAAATGGGATTATTTGGAATGTTTAGCCTATGTATAACCGTGATATAGAAATAGTGCAAGCGACAAACGTGATATCGAGCGATCGCGCAAATTAGTTTTAATGCCTAGCGCCAACAGAATTGGAGGACAACTAATGATACGCCTCTGTACAGAGCATTTATACAGATTGCGATGGACATTCTTCCAGCCTCTGGAACTAAATGCGCCCATTGCCAACTGCCCACAATTATTCTTCTCTCTCTTTCAAGTAGTTTTTCTCATATTATCCTTGTCGTACTTGTGTAAATCGTATGACCGATTAAACTTTTTCGCAATGTGTATGTCTTGCAAGAGCTGTAGTGGGAGGTAACATTGAAAATGAGTTTATGCGCATGGGGGCGGGCTCGCTATCATGTTTGGTGCTTGCTATAGTAAATTTTAATTTTAGATAGTTCAATACTATCCTTGAGTATAGAGATATATAGAGATAGTGTATATAATCAAGGATACTATCTAGTTTTATTCAATTCAATTCTTTTTGAATCTCACAGTTCATAAATATGACCCCATAATTTGATGTGAAAGTGAGATGGGCGTACGCACTAACTAATATAATCTAAATATCCTAGTATTTTATTTGTAATGAATATGTAATTAAATTTGATAAAATTAGTCTTGTCCTTGTTTTATTTCGATATCTGTGAACGAATTTATACCGTTATGTGGCTTTCTTTATTACCGAGATAAGACCGATTTGATTTAAACATTTTAAACATACATACATATGTTTATACGGTCGTTGAATGATTTTTTTATCAACCTCAGTAACAGGTGGCTTCTTATGTCCTGTATGATACATTAAAATTGATTATAGATTTTATTAATGTTATGTAATATGGAAACTAGCATGAAAGTTGATTTATGAAAGGCATGTGAATAAGTTCTAAACCTTTAATACTACATAATTTGGAATAGTATAGCTTTATTCGGGTTTTTGTTTGTGGACAGTCCGTAAACCAATCTGGAATTGCGCAGAACTAGTTGCGTACTTTATTCAGTCCTAAGAACTATTTTAGGAACGTTTACAATTGAACGGAGTTTGGAAAAACCCGAACATCAAGAAGAACATCGTCTTCACTTGATGATGACGATGAACTATGTTCAAATATTTCCATAGAATCATTAGCATCCATTTGGTAAATATTTAATTTGAAAAGTAAAAATCCAAAATAAATAAACCTCTACCTCTAACCTCTCGAATTTACAAAATAGCTCCCACCCTCCTCCTTTGCAAATGATAATAATCTAAATAATCCGAAAATCGTCCTAGCTCGAGACTGGGGACTAGCTTAGTCGGTTTTCGAACCGTCCAAGGACTGCTCTTAAATAAACCCGAACGCCAAACTGCGGGTGTCAGAACCATCCTGTTAAAACCCGAACAAGCCAATTTCGACTACGCAAACTCCGGACAGTCTTAGAACAGTAATTGCATGAACCCGAATAAAGCTTATATTACATTACAAGGGCAGAAACTTGAGATTCCTGGAATACGCGCTACCTAAGCGAAGCCGAGGACATTATGGACTTTTTACAGTTTTACAATTTGAAGACATGAAGAAATTACAGGGGCAGGCCCATGACTATTAGTTGCACGAGCACGGAATACTGTAACAATCGGAAGGGTCTCTTGTCATAGAACAATAAGTACGCGCAGCTTTTGTGCGCAGTGACAGTCTGTCGAAAATAGGATAAAATTTTGACGTTGCCTAAAGGCCGATTCATGCAACGTGCATTATAATTACATTTTCATTACATTATAACTTCACTTAAATTACATTATCACTGCCTAATCAAACCAGTTCATGCAACGAATTAATTATGAACTGACAAGACTGGCAATTGATAAACGTCATATTATTTGAATCGTTTGTGGTTGTGCTAGGAGGTCAGTTATTTGCAATTATTTGGAAGTTATCAGGTTCTCTCAGCAAAAACGTGTTGGAATATA
Organism: Galerucella calmariensis; assembly: GCA_910591675.1. Taxonomy (NCBI): domain Eukaryota; kingdom Metazoa; phylum Arthropoda; class Insecta; order Coleoptera; family Chrysomelidae; genus Galerucella; species Galerucella calmariensis. Next base: position 419,573 of record CAJUYG010000014.1, on the reverse strand, counting down.
TAAGTTTCTCTACTTTTGAAAGTATTAGTGGCTGCTCGAAATAGAAGACCTTGGAATGACAGCTGTAACATTGTTGGCGCATGCGATTTCATGGTTTTCAGCGTTTTCACCATAGACATAGACATTTTATTATATTTCTCTATGGTTTTCACTAAAAATATAATGTAATTATAATGTATAGTTGAAAGAAGACCAACTTCTTAATGCAATAGTGTAATTGAAATTCAATAATGTGGTTGCATGAACATCATATAGGAAACTATAGTAATTAACTTTTTCTAATGTAAATGTAGTTATAATATAATGAAAATGTAATGATAATGAACGTTGCATGAATCCGCCTTTAATTGTTGTTTGTGTTCATGTTGTTAGGAAGTGTTAGGAAGCTGTTGCCAGCTTTAATTTTAGGATCACAAATTTGAAGTGTCATTTAAATTTCTGTCTGACATGGATCAAAAGAGCCGACGGAGACAGACCCTTCCGATTGTTATAGTATTCCATGGCAGGAGCGAACGTAGCTGATAATTAGGGGCTGCTAAAGCTGCATGTGTGGCACACCATTGTTTTTCGCCTACCCAATGAACCACAAAATAGGAAAATATTGACATACACTGACGTTTAATTGAAAAATGAAAAGTCAAAGTAATCAAGTAACAAATGGTAGAAAACTTTAAAAATCGAAGCGTTAAGAATTTTCCGCCCTTAGACTGCTAAACAATATTTTTTTTTATTGGTGAACCATTTTACCTATTCAAAGCACGCCTCAGCGTGTTTAAATCGAGCTTTAAAACACGCGCGTTTTTTAAAGTTACCATAGCAACATCAACAACTCGAGAAACGAAGTCTAAATGACAATTTTTCTATTATTGATCTGACGGAAGTACTTTGTAACGTCAAAACCTTCATTCGAACAACATTTAACAATTTCAATTTTATAAATGAAAATGGTACTTAAATTAAAATACTATTAACATTCTCAGAACCGTCAGAACTCAATGAGGTTGAACCATCAAAATGCAAATTAGTTTATATTTTCCTCATTTCCATGACAACGCAATTCAACCGTTTTACATTATTAGTTCTTATACCCATTTCTTGTTGTTGTAGTAGTAATAGATACCAAAATTTATAATTTCAAAGTGCACCAATAATAAAAATAGCGTTAAGTATTCGTGGATAACTGGTCTCTAAAACACTGTGCGCGTGTTTCAAAGACCTCAATATCCACTTATACTTTAATATACTATTCCGCCCTATTTTTTGTGTTCATATAGTTTTCTGGTAAGGGAAGCGAAAAAAGAATTTTTGGCGTGATCTTTTTGAGTACACATGAAAAGGATCCAAGAAGCAAATATTTTGTAGATGAATATTAATTGCCCTCAATCAACACAGATATCATTCCCTAACCTACAGGGTGTCCAGAAACTCGTCTGCCAAACGGAAACTACAGTTACTAGAGGTAATATTAAATCGATTTAGATCAAATTACCTTAATCCGAAAATGCTTCCTAAGGGAGCTACAGCCCTTTGAAGAAGGCGTCCTCGAGTTTTTTTTTAATCATTCAAAAATACCGTTACTTAAAATATTTCAACTTGGTGTTATCAATAAACAGTAACTGTTACGAACCAGTCGTTCGCTGTAAATAAATTTTTTTAGATCTATCACAAGCGTGTCAGTCGGAGGGACCAACAGGTATTTTTCTTCTTTCAAATCGATATCAAGAACCGTTTTCGTGAAAAATGAATTCAAACTTTTTGTGTTTCTTACATAAAATCATGTTGGATTATAAGATTGTATCTGTAATATCAAGTTGGCTTTGAAAAATCAACAATTTGTACAGATACTGGTAACAAAAGTCGTAAGTATTAAGTTGCTTACATTGTTTTGGAAATTTTAAATTAATTCACTCAAATCACCTCCAGTTAGTAGCTGTAGTTTCCGTTTGGCAGGAGAGTCTCTGGACACCCTGTTTAAGCTGAATAAATTGGAATATTACATTGGTCGGAAAAAATCATATTTTTAATTATTGCAGATGTTTTATGGGTTCTACAGTTCCACCGATAATAACCTCTCATTTACGTCATCAAATTACCATAATTTTAATAAGTTCTATAAAACATATAATTTGCTTTTTGCTGGTTGATTATTATATTTTCTACATGAGTACATACTACCGAAGTTTATCTATACTAATTTCCTATCTGTTCGAAGAGGTAGTGGCTCTGTTTTCAACTTAGTTATTCAAAAGCTATAAATTTCACCACTAAGATAATTGGAGATCTTTGATAAATATTCCGTAATCCAGTTTTAACGTTCAACGAGACTGCAGTTTGTTAATAACAATAAAAATAACCAGAGGCGTCCAGATTATAAATTAGAGGAAAGTTATAAAGTTACTTTTTTGAATGAAACTAACTGTTTCTTAAGAATTCCATTTGAAGAAAAAAAATATACAATTTATGTCCCCCTAAGTTGGAATCATATGGAAAACTTTTTTATCATTAATTTTAGGAAAAAAAGTTATTCTTCATAAAAAGTTCTGCATTATCTAAAACCTGGAATACAGTTATCAACTATCAAAATTTTTTAGTCGTATACGAGGTTTGTCAAAAAATATTAGTTTCACTCAGGAATAAAGTACCTTCAAATTTGACAATATCAAAAAATGTTATTAAAAAAAGTTGATCAAAATTGAAACTTCAGTTTATTTTATTTTTTACTGTTTCTATTTTGATTCAACATTTATCTCTTGTGAATGATTACGAAACACATAATTATCTTTTAGGTTTTCCATGTTTTTTTAATATTTTTTGCATTTAAAACGCGGAATATGTGCATATTCATTTATTTTGCAAATAATAAAATACATTCAAACACCAAGTTATAAAATTAACATTATATCAATGTTGGAAACAAACAAATTTAATTTTCACTCATACTAATGCTTCGACATATCCAACTTTTTTAGTAACATTTTTCGATATTGTCAAATTTAAAGGTACTTTTCTCTTGAGCAAGACTCATATTTTTTGACAAACCTCGTATACGATTAATACAATAAATATTACAAAATAACTGTGTTTTTATAAACTTTGGGTATAGGGATTGCCTGACAAAAATTAAAGTTACATAATCGAAGATTCTATTTTTGCTATAAAATAGGTTAGTTCGTGGTGTTCATATATTTTATGTTGTCCAATTAATTATTAATTTTTTCTTAAGGTCGACGGAAAAATTTTATATGCACCTCATTCATACGCTTGGGTTGGGCTCAACAGCCACAACAGGTTGTGTTATTTCCATCAAGTTCTCACAGAAACAGAGCATGTGAATGGGTGTTTTATCGTGGAGTTGACATTTTCTGCACATAGGTTCACTAACTTTGCCCATCTTGTGCAGATGCCTCCTCAGGGTACAGTGTCCAGTCACCAGGTCGGTAACTGTCTTCAAATATCTCTTACCCAGTTTCAACAGCCTGGACAAGAGTTCCTTGTCAAACTTATTCAGTAGACTCCTAGTATGGAGGTGTCCTACTGGCAGCCTCCATTTGAGTTGGTGTTCCTTAACTAGCCAGTTCCCGACCCCCTCTTATGTAATCCTTTGCGATTCTGGACCTGTGAAGGCTCCTTTAGAGCCTTCCTTATATGCACCTCGACGAGAAATGTCCAGTGTCTTGCCTGCTAGCTAGACTATATCATTTTGCAGGCTCACCTATAATAGACAATTTTCTATACAGTGTGGAAACCACTTATGGATTGAAATATTCATGTCATTATTTTAGAATATTTTAAAAAATGCCGAGACATATTAACTTTTGAATTGAGTTGTGCCTTATGTAAACATAAATGTACAGGGTGATTCACGCAAATATGCCATAGTCGGTGTTGTTTTTTTTTAATGAAACACCCTGTATATTTGCATATTTTTGAAATCCTCTTAATGAACCGATTCCAACAAACTAAATAATGTATGGTCAATTATGAATTATACAGGGTGAAATTTTTATTTTTACAGTTATTAAACACATACATAAAATACCTGATATATTTGATTTTAATACATTAAAATAAATGCTCAAAATGTTCTCCACCTAGTTGTTGGCAATAGCACAGTATCCTATAGAACTCATCCTTAACTTTGTTTGAAGTTTAAGATGAAATATTCCGTATTTCTGTAGTTATCCTGTATTTGAGGTCTACAATGCTTGTTGGTTGTGTTGCATATACTTTGTTCTTGAGATAACCACACAGAAAAAAATCTAACGGCGTAAGTTCTGGCGATCTAGCTGGCCACTCAATAGAACCTCTTCATCCAATATATTTATTGGGGAATATTTCATCTAAATAAGTTCTTACCATTAAAGCATAATGGGGTGTTGCCCCGTCTTGCTGGAACCAAACATTTTCATTCGGTAAGCTAGGATCTATTGCGTTGGGATAAAAGTTTGCCAACGCAGGAATAACTTCATTTCTAAGCATATTCAAATATTTTTCAGCTGTCAAATTTCCATCTATAAATATGGGACCAATAATATGGTCGCCTATGATACCGGCCCAAACGTTCACCTTTTGAGGGTACTGAGTATGTGTCTCACGCATCCAATTAGGATTCTCTGCTGACCAATATCTACAGTTCTGTCGGTTTACCTCTCCATCCAATGTGAATGTTGATTCGTCAGAAAAAAGAATGGTACCAAGAGCTATCTCATTTCTGTTCAGCTTATTCATCAATCTTTCGCAGAAATCCATTCTACGATCTGGATCGTCTTCTGTTAACTTCTGCACAAAAGTTAATTTGTAGGGATTGAAGTTTTTCTTTATGAAGACATTTTAGAACAGTTGCATGTTGTTGTATTTTCACGGGCAATTTGACGTGTACTTGAAGTTGGATTCACTTCGACACTTAACAAAATATCCACTTTCACATCATCTTCAACGAAGTGTGGTTTTCTTTTCAATGGTTTGACATGTCCAAGTTCTCTGAATTGTGCATGAATTTTAGACACAGTACTTTGTGAAATAATAGACAATTTGGGATACCTGTGATTAAATAAGTTTGCCACTTCAACTTGACTTCTGCAGTTATCCCCGTACCCGATCATCATTAAAATCTCAATTCGGTGAGTCTCAGTTAAATATTTCATTGTTATGTCGACAAGGAAAGAGTGTTTGACAAAGATTTTACTTTTTCAGTATAAACTGTCAACACATCAACAATTGACAGAATAGAAAACAATCCACATTATTTACCGATTTAAAACAATCCACATTATTTACCGATTTTGTCTAATTATTGGCGTTTCTAGGCAATTTTTAGGTATTTGAGATAAAATTCATGGGCGTAGCATGTTTTGTTTAATATACAAATACGTCTAATCATTAGTTAGTTTAGATTTTTGATAAATCAATATTTAGCTAAAAAAGTACCAATATTTCAAGTGTAATAAATTATTAATTTTAAAATTTCACCCTGTATAATTCATAATTGAACATACATTATTTAGTTTGTTGGAATCGGTTAATTAAGAGGATTTCAAAAATATGCAAATATACAGGGTGTTTCATTAAAAAAACACCGACTATGGCATACTTGCGTGAATCACCCTGTATATTCAAATTTATGTTTACATAACGCACAACTCAATTCAAAAGTTGACGTGTCTCGGCGTTTTTTATAATTTTCTAAAATAATGACATACTTAAAGAATTTTATTCCATAAGTGGTTTCCACACTGTATATATTATATATAATCAAATTTCCTTCTACCTAGGTAGATTTCTTAAAATTTCAAGTTTTATCAATAGAAATATTCTATTCTTTTCTATTTCTGGCTAATGGCTAATTGTTTTCCCCTTTTTTTTTAATAATTTAGCTATTATGTAATCCCAGGATTCTTTTGGTCTACCTCTTTCTCTTTAACAATTGCCTTCCCATACATTTTTAATTATTATTCTCCACCAGTTCAGTTGTCTTTCTTCTTCACATTGTAGCATGGATTTTAATCCTAGCTCCTCTCTTATGTATACATTTTTTAATCTGTCTCGTTTTGTTATTCCTTCCACAAATATCAGGTATTTAATTTCTATAGCTTGTATTCTGCTCTTCATTTTTTGGTTCAGTAAGTACGTTTCGCTGCCATAAGTATCGATCTAAAAACAGTTTGGAATACTGTCATTTTGGATCTTTCTGAGATTTCCTTCTTCTTAACAAATCCAGGTTTCAGCATGAGGTACATTTTTATTGCCTTTTCTGTTCTTCCCATAATATCCCTTTTCTGGTTACCAGTGACCAGTGTTGTCAATTGTTGTTTCTAAGCATTCAAAGTAGGAAATTCATTCGATTATTCTTTCGACAATTCTTGATTTTTTGCTATACCAATTATTTTTGTATGTAATACCAGTACATTATTCACATATACATTATTAAAACAGTTTATTCTTTATTAACAAAATATAAACTTACGTTTAAAAATTATTTGGTTGTAGGTATTTACATAGAATTTGCAATTCTAGAGGGTTCCGCTGATAGCTAAAAATAAAACCGTGATATAATGACAACTTTTCTGGTTTGAATATTGGGAGAATTCACAAGTGTACATCTCACTACAGTCGTATGATCGTTTAATATGGTATACTATATACCAGGAAATCAGATAGGTATAAACCGCATTTGATTGGCATAGAACAGTTACAAGAAAGCCAAGCCACAAAATGAAATCAACCATTTATCAAATTGCCAACAAAATTAAAAATCATATTAAAAAAATAGCATTCCAACAATTAGTATATATAGGAAAAATAGTGATGCTTATACATAGAGGTTCTAGGAATGGTATTGTATAACTCGTTAACTATGTAAACCGATTGGTATTTGGGATAGGCCCATTAAATGAGAATAAGGCTCCACACGAAATCTATCGTTTAAAAAAACTGATGGCTTTCGGATATTCATTGTGGATGGATAGAAAAAAAATATTACAATGATTAATTACTGTAATTTAAAACTAACGAGGTCAATTAATTAACTACACGGACATTTATTTGGATAGGCTGAAGTTTCTTAAACTATTATTATTTTTTAATAATATAAAAAAATGTAATTATTATTTTCGAAGCGATTCAAACAGATTTAAAGATACAAGTACAGGTTTCGTAGAAAATTTCGTGAATACTTTTTTACCAGACCGTTTTAATTTGAGCTTAGAATAGTCTCAGTTACAAAATGTTGAAACGTCAGACAAAAGCAACGAAAATAAACTAGTCTTAGACGGTCCAGATCTTTACGAACGTCGTAGAGGGACTTCTTTGCTATATTTTCGTCTGACCTGCAGAATACCTGCACAGATGGGAAATGTGACTAGGACAGACGTTAGAGTCAAGCTAGTCCCAGGTTGAAATCCCGACTCATCTTTTTATGGAGTGCCAGGCCTTCTTCTGGTTAGGTCTTCTTGGCTAACAGTCTCGTCACTCTTTCGAGAATCTGTTGTTTCGTCGGGGTGGGAGTCATCGTCTTCTTGGAGGTCGCTTAAGCGTTGCTGACTCCTTGCTTCGTTCCTTTTGAGGTTGTTATCTCCTTCGTCCTGTTATTTGGGGCCTGTGGACATCCCTTATGGTTTGATGGATGTTCTCCACGAGGTGGCAGGTTTTATTTATTATTGAATAATTTTTTTATGTAACATTTTTTATGCACAGCTATTTATAAGACGCGGCATAGGGATTCCTGTACGGATTCCTGTACAAAACTGTCAAATGCGAGCTAACTTTTTTTTTTATCAAATAGCGTTCATAAATAGTTATTTATGCAACAAGTGTAAAAAGTGAGTGTTTTTTGCACGCGACGTGAAATTGTTCAACGAGGCATTTAGGCCGAGTTGGACAACACGTCGAGTGCAAAAAACATGTTTTGCACGAGTTGCATACAATATTTTTTCTACATTCATGCAAAAACTGGAAAATTAGAATATAATATGTTAGGAGCTCAAACTTTATTAATATTAAAAGTAAAGGAGCAATTTGTGCAATTTTCTAGTGATGAGCAAATGCAAGACCAAGACCAAGACCCGGTTAGTCTTGGATGATTCCAAAACTCACTCGCTGCGCTCCCTCGTTTTGGAAACTTCATCCGCGTGAATAATAGCCATCATTCTACACTCGTTGAAGAATATACTATTACCATGTCAGAACTCAGAATGTATTTTAACCGTTCTTCTTTTTTTTTGTATCTTTATGGCCTCCACCTTGTCAGTACTTAATCATAGCTGGTTTTCGCTTTGACAATTTGAATTTTAAATAATCAAAGATTTTTGCAATAATTGTAACTCGACTAGGTAGTAAGATATACATATATTATTGCTGTATTAGAGCAGGATCAGACACTTGCTCTGGATTTTTATTTTATTTAAATGTTTGTGTTTGTCATAAATCATCACAAAACTGACAAGAATGACAGATGAGTGCAACAAAATTTTTGTTGTTTTTTGTGTGTTTTTTAAACATAGCTATCCATTTTTTATTAAACCACACCGAATTAAAGAAAATGAGAAGTGCATTTCAACTTATTTTTTAACGACCTTTCCAAATCTGTTATTATTTTTCATGAACGCTATTTGGTAAAAAAGTTACCTCGAGTTTGAAAGTTTTGTACAGGAATCTTATAAATAACACAATTATATTTTTTACATAATAAAAGCGCGCGTGCACCGCTCAGCCTTGCGGGGGCCCTGCACATGGGTACATTTGAATCGTTACTAATCCCCTTCCCCTTCGAGGAGTGAAAGAAATACTACGAATCAGACATTTTCTACGCCAGACGGTTTAAGAAGAACCGTAAACAAATTTTAGAGCATACAAATATGAACGAACGACCGTTGCAACGTCATGTTGTGAAAAAGGGGTCTTATTGAATTTTTTGTTGCTTTTAAGCTCAGTTTATTCTCGTTATTACGTCGGGCGTATGCTGCGAAAACCCGTAAATAAATGAGTGGTCTCCGTAATTGGAATTTCAGTAGAGGGGAAATGGAATATTCCACCTCAAACGCAAATCTAATATTTAGCCGAGACTGGTTTATGTTAAAATGTTTCCAGTATAGTTGGAAACAAAAAAAAATTGTATATTAAATATTGATAAATATTCAAAATCATATTTGTTTTTGAGTCCCAAATTTTATTAACCCTGGAACGCTACATAGGATACATGTATATCCCATTCGTAACACTTGGCATCATGGCAATTCACCAATTGAAGTGCGAATTGTCATTGAGAAATATAGAGCAAACACTATCTTCCTCTGGCAGGTGTACCTTTTGTGAAAGGAATAAATCAAAGTCTGTCCGGACTGCAGTTAATAAGTTTCAGTTTTAGTGAAAACAGTTTCAAAGGTTACTCGTTAATTTTGTTGGGAAATTAAGCCACGGTAATTTTAAATAAGAATATAGATTCTGTGACATTTACCTAAGTTAAAGCTTACAGAAATCCTAAAATTCCTCCGGGAAATGGAACTTTCATCAGGAACAAAGTAGAAGTAAGAGAGCACAATAGATTTCACCGAATTTCACCCCAATATACATACATAGAACCTTAGAGAACTGTTACACTGGAAGATGTTCATAACTTGTTTTTTTAAGGGACACCCTGTATATTTATTGATTATAGTAATATTTACGTTATTTCAAACAATTTTTGTTGATGTACCATGTACCTATTTCTGTTTAGAAGTATATTGTTACTATAACCCAGCCCAGCTCTACGCTACTGTGTGTATCTTTATAAATTATAATAATAAACCAAAACAATAAATTTTTATTAATGCCGCATCAATGATGCGTTTATACAGTTATGTTTATCAACAGGAAACTGGAACATAATATATCGTAACATTTGAACGCATGATTTTTGTTATCGAGATATTTCCAATTGCTAGTAAACATTCTTTTCAAAATTAACATTCTTATTCATTAAATTTACATTCCCATTCATTATATTTAATGCCGGTTAATTTGAATCAGAACACTGAGAAATTTCAAGGTTTTGAAATTTACGCCTAGAAAATTTTTTTCTAACTCAATTTGTACGTACAGTATTTTCTTATAAGAATCAAGATATTCCTCAAAGTTGAAGATTGAAGTATTGACGTAGAAGAACATAATATATATTTATTTACAAAGTTCAGTATGTTTGGCTACTTAAACTGCCACATTTTTTTTTTCGACCAAAAAAGATATTTTTCTGTAAATTAAATACTATAAACATTGAACGGCAACGGCGCATTGGTCATACACTTCTCCGACAGTGAATATTGGGTACAGGGTAGTTGCGAGTTGCTAGGGGACGAGTGGCACAGGAAATAGAAGTAAGGAAAAAACATTATTTGGAATTAACATATAACATTATTCAGAGTTTCAAATTGACTGAATTTATTATCTATTATACTTATCGTAGACTGGAAATATGTTAATTATAATGTCAATGTCACAAAAAGGGCCAATTTCACTTTTTTGGCAAAATCATAACTTGAATACTTTATAGCTGAGTACACATGACTAGAAAGTCAAGAAAACATATTTGTATTCTGTGTAAATATTAATTTATTAAAATCGCAGAGCGCTTTCGGCTGTTAAGCCATCTTCAGTGCTTACTCGTCAGGTAATTTATACAAGAACACGTATTCGTAGTTCAGTCTAAGAAAATTTTAACAAATTTAAAAATGTTTAATATCTAGATATAATACACCCTAAACAGGGGATCATTTTAATTTTAATGTTATCCTAAGATCTTTTACTTTGTGACGTCAATGTGTTGTCAAAGTTTCTTGTATAAATTACCTGACGAGTAAGCACTGAAGATGGCTTAACAGCCGAAAGCGCACTGCGATTTTAATAAATTAATATTTATACAAATATATTTTCTTGAAAATCATAACTCTTTTCTTGGGTATCCACGTGCAAAAAGTCTCATATTGCTAAATTGAGAATTGAAAATTCTTAAACGCTTCATCACACGCTACCCCTTTTTTATTTAAAATTTTTTCAGGGGCAGTTATTACCCTCAAGGCCAGCGAATATTTTTTCAAGCTTTTTCATTTGAGTTCATAATTTCTCTCTCAGTCAATATTTTATTCTGATATATCAAAGAAACAAACCTCTTTCGGGAAATAAATTTCCAAAGACGAAAGAAAATAACATATTGATTTTGTGACGCGAAAATCCAATATTATTTAAATGTAAATATACCTTCATTCAGATGCATCGTGATAAAATTTCATTTTTGTATGTTTTTTCGTCTGTAGGATATGAAATAGTATTTCAATTTTTCAATAAAAACATTTATTTGGGATTATGAACACTTGAAATTTTCATTTCCGAAAAGGTTGTTTTTATGTATTTGAAATAGTATGTGAATAAAACTATACAGAGCAAATGAAGTAGGTACACGTAACATTTTTTATATTATTTCTTTACTACGAAATGTTTTGTAAAATATAAGTTTTATTGATTCAAATAATTTAATATTACTTTGAAAATGATTTGCCCCACATCATCATCTGTGTACAAATTGTCAAAAAAAATACTCATTTCTCAAATAGATAGCACAGTAGTATTTTGTAGACACAGCTCCTTCATTTTTAGTGATAGAAAGTTGTTTAAAAAACGATTTTGTAGGGTTTTTCAATAGCTATAAGACTATATGAGTTAAATTCCCTAAGATCACGTCATTTTTAAATGGGGTGGGTTTAAAGTGCTCGAATAAGTTGGTGTTCGCTCGTAAATAGAGGTTTAAACGGCTATATCTCGCCAAATATTTACTGCCCAGAAAATCTACGCAGACGGAAAATTTAGTTATTAAAAAAGCTGCAATTTGGTACTCTATAATTTAAAAGACCTTATTTTTATCATACCTCGCTAAATTATCATGCTAGATGCTTTTTTTGAAGGTACAATTATATACTTTTCTCGAAAAATGCTATGCATTTGACGGAACAATTTAACCATTAACATACCGTATCGCGCTTCGTCTCTATACAGTTTTTTTGATAAATTGTAAATTTTTCAAGTTATTCGCAAAAAACCGTTTAAAAACGTCGATTTTTCCGTCGAAAAACTGCGAATATTTCGAAAAATATTAGTTTTACGAAAAATAGAAACAACCGAATATGGAAAAAAATTTGCATTATCAATCATACAACTCGGTCCTTATCGAGTTCACAAAGATAGTGTAGAGCACAACTCAACCTACCAGCTTCAGTAAATTTGTTTTTGCGCGATCGATCTTTTTTGTTTATTTACAGCATTGGTTGTCAGTACAGTAGGTTGTGTTTTCTGGTTTCTAAGTCTAACACGTCGGTAAGTGATTTACTTACCGTTCAGACGTCGGTAAGTAAACTACGTCTTAGCCCTACATACATTTAAGTGGTCCTAAATAATATACATATTACTTCATTCATTACACAAGAGAAACAAAAAAATAAGAAGATTGATATTTTTTAATGAACAGAATCGAACAGAACAATATAAAAAGTAATAAATAGCATGAAAACAATTTCACCAAAATGCTAATTATATTTTAAACTGATCGAGAAGTATAAATGTCACTTTTGACATTTCGTTCATTTCTAAGAAATTTAAATTATTCCATTCGAAGCTTATTTCAATACGATCGCGCAAAAAATGGTATAAGCATTTCGAACGTTAAGGTTAATGTTAATACCGGTCTCCAGCAAAATTGGAGGCTTCGTTACGCTCAGCCTCCAAACATTGCTTTCGACCGGTAAACAACCCTTACCGTTCTTGATACTTAATATACTATATTAACGTCGTAGCTGTAGATCTACTTATAGCAGAGCATTCAAGATTTAAATCATTCAAAAAAATATAATATATTAGTAGTGGAAATCAAGTATTTTTGCTCGCAATTTTTTGTCCAGCTTGGATTTACTTTTTCACAAAATTTTCACAACGTATAGGAATAGCTCAATGATCATTTTCTATATCATACATACGTTGGCTATACTTTAGGGGTGGTTACCACCCCATCTCTGAGTTGAAAATTTTTCATTACATTTTAACCACAGGGATAGATGATATGAGATTTTTCGAGTTTGAAGTAACTAAAATTTCCCTGTGCGTAGATTTTCTGGGCAGTAAATGTTTGGCGATGGTTAGTATTTGGATGGGTGACGACCATGCCAGGGAAAACCATCGTATAGGGCCCGTACAGCCTGCAGCGGACTAGCATATCACAGCTCGCAGGCATTATACCAATGAGCACGAGGTATAATGTAGATATGCCGTCTTTCGGAAGAGACATAAAACCGAGGTCCCGAGTCCATGGATGTTGGGCTCGTTAAAGAACGCTACCACTGGTTGGAACACTAGTGGGTTCGCCAAAATTTCCGGTTAGGGGTAGAGTACTCCCGGCGTCGGTGATTAGCCTCAGTCGCAGAAATAGACCGACGTTAAATAACAGAATAAAAAAAAATGTTTGGCGAGATATAGCCTTTTAAACCCTCTATTTACGTGTGAACACCACCTATTCGAGCCCTTTAAACTCACCCCATTAAAAAACTAAGAATTAGAGGGTAAAATGAGCATAATTTGCCAAATTTTTATGCAAAACAATCCTGGACAAAAAAATTACAAGGTTTTCCCATTTTTTGAGCTTCATATCCTAACCTAAAACTGCGGGACACATTATCTTCAATTGCAGGGCAATCGTTCGCCAACGCCTTATATTCCTGGAACAGATCTACTATTTGTATCTCTTTGACTTAAATGTAAATGTAGGGCTTAAATGATCTTAATAGGTCGCAGTGTAAGGCCAACCGGTCTAATCAACCTCCTGTGATCTAATCTACTGTATTACCTCCCAAACCCTGATACACCCTGTATATCATATTGCTTATCAATAAATTAAATCTCTCAGATTCGCATATGCCACAACCTAAAACATATATTCCGTCTCTATCAGACAGAAAAATTGTATTTATCTACTAATATAATACGACACTACCCAAATAACACATCATGCATACAATTCTGTAAGATAACAAGTTCGCTCATTTGAATTACATTAGATGAGACTACCGTAAACGAGTTTTCAGGTTACGATTAAAGTGCTAGAAACACTACAAGCTATACGTCGATAACATTAACAGCATACACATAGACATACACTGTAAACTTCAACTATTCAATTATAATTATTTTTTTGTTTTTATTTTCCATTCAAACGATGCAATGATATAATGGTATAAGAAAAAGATTCGTAATTGTTATTGTGTTTGTTTCAAGTGGAGTTGCGTACGGAAAAGATTGAAGTTGTTTTGTATGCAATTTTTTTTATAATAATGACTATGGTTATTTACTAAATATATATTTTTTCAAATCAGTAGGATTATCAAATGCATCAAGTAAAAAGTAAGGGACATTGTGTGTGAAATGTTTGTATGTTTTTTTCAAATTGGACTTAGGGACGGTTTCATAATAATTTTCAAGAAGACTTTGAACCGAAAAGCATCCTTTAGGTCATAATAATTGCGATTCTTCATAGTCAAAGCAATGTAAAGTCAATTTAACTCGTAAAATGTCTTTATAGCCTAACCCAAAACAGCATGCAACAAAACAAATTGACTGAATGAAAATTTTTTTCGAACTAAAGTGACTGCCTAAAATATATAGAGCACGTAACCGATATTTTGAAAAGTATAAAAGATTTCAGTTAACAAAGTCGACAGTTGTACATATTTTAAAGCAAATAGGACATCGTCTGGCTTGTACAAATAAGGGTGCAGCAATACAGCCAATGTAGCAATTATTGTT
>CAJUYG010000014.1:380551-399759 GCA_910591675.1 Galerucella calmariensis | reverse complement strand
TACGTCACAGATGTGCAAATGACCAAAATCGGTACAACGCGGCAAAACCGCATATTATATAGCAGTAAAGTTAAAAACATCGTCATTTGAAGTTGAGTTAACTTTACATGCGGTTTTGCCGCGTTGTACCGATTTTGGTCATTTGCACATCTGTGACGTAGCACCCATGAAGTTTTAAACTAACTACTTTATATTTACACATAATCACAGAATATTTATAAAAGTTCGTATGCGTTCGTATGAAAGTTTTCAAAAATCGGCGCTGGAACAATAAATTGTCACGCAGAACAACTCCGAATTAGTTTCATCGCGTGCTGAAACATACCTATTATTTTATAATAGTTTGTCTTTGTTACCTACGACTATTACCTGTTGTTTTAGGATGTTCGAATGATTTCTTAAGCATTGTTATATAACTCTTAATACTTTTTTTTTGTTTTTATAATAAACCTTTTTCGAACTCTTCAATATTCCCAATTTTTTCCATGTTTGTAGATGATTCTAGTTGCTTGTTATCAAAATATGTCAATAATTAGAAAATAAATCTCAAGAGTGATCAATAAATTTACTAGTTATATCGGCATATATAGTCGGTCTTAATTGAATTTGGAATTATGACAACATAAATAAGTTAATCTTATTAAGTTCGATATAAAAATGATTGGTATAATGGCCTGTAGCGCCATCTAGAAACGACTTTTCACTAATTAGCAGCAGATAACTATAGTAGAATGTTGTTATAGTCTGTATACTTTTGAGCTGGGTAATAATTCTGTCTACGAACGGTCGATTTCTCTGGCGTACCCTATTTTGTAAACAAGTCTAGATTTAGCGCTTGGATTGCTGATAGCTTTAAGCAGATCCTGGCTGCCAGTAAATATTTTAATTTTTTGTTCGCTATGTCCTTTCCCGATGTGTTAATCTATAGAGGCTATAGCGGCAATCGTATATGAAATACATACGTATATCGACCAAGACTTAAAACATTTTGTTATGCTTTGTTAGTCCCAATATCATAATATAAGATAAATATAGGGCTTATGTGCTTCTAAGAACCTCTTCACTACTACCTTTGTAGATCTATTGTCATCATCTATTGTTTGTGCCCTCCTGTTATGCTAGAGTTCCTTTCCTTGTCTAAGACACGTCCTCATTATTCTATTTCGAACGCCAAACCTAAGGTGCTGCATATATTGGAAGAGTCGAGGTTTTACCTCCCAAATCGTTGAAAACCCCAGCCTAGTCATGCCTTCGCAGTAGCACAGTACGTATGCTGAGGTTTCTTCATATTTTTGGCAAAACGTGCACATGCTGGTGTCTACCAATCCGATGATATTTGTCAGCGTACAGCCAGCCCATGGCGCCCATTACCAACGAAAACATCGATAATAGACGATTACTGGAGTGTATATTATAATGAGTTGAGGTCAAATTTTGATTTTACGACCCTATTACTAAAGATATATGTCAAGAGGACTGAAAGGCTAAAACTTTTGTTATCTCATTAGGATGGAAAACACATAGCGAAGTTTAGGTTAAGAAAGAAATTTTAGTTTTAGGACACTCTTGCCCAATTTCACCAACCATTTCCTAAAGTTAGGTAATACCTAATTCAGATTTTGGAATGACAAAATAGAATTTACTTTTCACTATGTGCTAAGAAACGCCTAAACATGATAGAAAATACCCAATATTGTCACTCTCAAGTAATTCTTAGCGCGTGGTAAAACGAAAATTTCACTTAGCAATTCCAAAATCTGATTTAGGTAATATTACCTAACTTTAGGAAATGGTTGGTTAAATTGGGCATCTGTTTTTCGTATTGAACGGTTGTTTGCCGTTCCTACCGAATTTTGTATTTAAATACATAATAGAATTTAATAATAAAATAACAGTTAATTGAGAATTCTGGAGTATTCTTACATGTTTATTGAGTCTACAATGCACAACCAGGGTTCTGATTGAACTCTCATTCTGGCTCAGTAGGTATTTCGTAAATTTTGGCGAGGGTTCTTTGATGAACAACAGAAAGGTTATGTGCCAATGGAAGCACATCGTGTCCCTTCTCGGGCTATTGAGTGTTCATCGCAGTGCGTTCTTCTCGAAAATTGTCTCCACTCCATATGCCTCCCGATTTCAACCTGAGAATAGCCATGATCACCTCCGCAGAGCAGGAAGGCCAAAAAGGGCTGCCCGATCTGCGTGTACCAAATTTGTACAAAAAAGAGTTCTTTCCACAGTAGTTGTAGAAAAAAAATATTTTATTACTGTCTTTTCGAGGTCCAAGTACATTATATCTAAGAAAGAAGAGAGTCCCAAAGCTAACTCGGAGCTCTACATCTCAATACCATATATTAGTTGTAAATATACAATTTCGTATACATTCTAGCTATTTCGTATAATGTATTGTATGAGACACTGGTCACTGGGGAAAACTACCGTACGTAATAATTTAAGGACATGGGGGAAATGGGAAAGCTGCAGTTGCTTTATGGCAAAGAAGGCTCGAAGGTTAAAAAACAAGAAAAATAAATGTTGTAGAATATGGAATCAACAAAACGAAATTGATAATTTCTTAATTAAATAGAGGATTAATTTGGGAGCAAAGGAAATGCAAAAATGCTCTGGATCAGATAGGGATATAATTCAAAGAAAAATATGAAGAGAAAAAGTATGAGGGTATTGGTGAAAATGAAGGTGAATTATTGTAACAATACTGAGATCTCTAAATTTAAAGATGCCACGTGGAACCACAAGATGAAAGAATTTAGAAGGATCTTAACGCAGAAGAAGGTGTTGAAAATGAGAAAATATTAAGGTATTAAGGTTCAGAAGATTTTTTTTTAAATTTAAAGAAGAATGTATCACTTGCAGACCTGTTTCGCTATAATCGAGCCATTATCAGAGAAGTGCAGATGTTAAGAGGAACAGCATCACAACCAAGCTGCTTGTTTAGGATAAACATACTCACTGACAGCCAGGCAGCCCTTGCAGCTTTAAACAGACGCAGACTGGTAGAAGAATTCCAGGAAGAACTAAATGAACTAGCAGACCACATTAAAGTAAGATTAGTGTGGGTGCCGAGACATAAGGGTATTTCTGGAAATGAGCAAGGTGATGAACTCGCGAGAAGAGGTTCAGCAACAGCATATGTTGGACCAGAACCAGTTCTTGGGACCACAAAGAAGGTAGTCCGAGGGCGAATACAAAAATGGGTACAAAGCCAACATAGACTTCAGTGGAGGGACATTCCAAAGCAGGTACACAGAAAAAAAACACATGTGTAAAACGGGCCGAAGAACTACTGATTATCAATAGGAATAAGCTAAGAATTATTACAGGTTATCTAACGGGTCATACCCAGGTAAAAGATCACCTGCATAAAATAGAGTTATATAACGGGGACCTCAGCTGCAGACTTTGTGGCATGGAGACCGAGACCGTAACCCATATCTTATCTGACTGTGAGGCACTGGACTCGAGTAGACAAACAATCTTCGGAGAAGCCAATATCCCACCTGAAGTAGATATATATGGCACACATCCAATGGACCTATATCGTCTACTCGAAGGTACGGGGATAACTGGATGGGTGGACTAAATGTGGGAGTAGAGTACAATAAACCAATAGGCTGCAGTGCTCCCGGCATCAAAAACACAAAAAAAGGTGCTTGTTTTTAAAATAAAATTCTGATTCATATATTTTATTATAAAGCAAAATTTATTTGGTAATTAAATAATGTTTACCTCAATAAAAACAGGAGTTCAACATATTTCTGTCTGTCTAAATTAACCAAAAAATATATTCTTTTGCCCCATTATTTCCAAGTTGGCTTGGTTTGGAACAAACACACTCATAACTGCCTTCTGAGTATATAGTAAACATGGCTAACAGACCTCTTTTGCTCCACTTCGTGTCTCTAAGCGCTAATTAAAACGGAATGAACTGAAAGTGTTGCTTCTTGCTTGTCTTAGCTTGTCTATTGACAATTATTATCACTTGCTTCTGTTTTTAAGTGTCGCGTTCGCACTTGAGACTGCATGGATCTCCCCGTAGGTATTTTTTTCTCTCTACCTTACATATTTCTTCTCTTTCATGTAACGAAATGAGTTCAACTGTGACACGTCTTCGAAGCTTTGCCCCAATTTTCACTTGGAGTCACTGCCCAAGATAAAAAATAAACAAATAATTTAGTCATCTTGGAATAATTTTCTATGATGAACAACAGAAATATTTATAAAAAATTCAACTTAATATAATATAATAGCTAGGTACCTACTTATAATATAATTCACAAGGTCAACCGAGTTGTTATAAAGTTTTCTGAACCGTAACCATTAAAAATTCCAAATATCGAAACGATCAAAAATTCCTGTTTCACTACCGAAACATTCTTCGCGAATTTAACGTTTTTCTCTATCGGTAAATATCTCAAATGGAAACCGCATCTTGTCAAAAATTTAATTTAGATTCCTCGCGGTCTAACCTTCATTACCAATTTAATTTCTAAATCGATTCCGCAAATTAAGAAGACAACCTTGCGCTCAGTTTATTTTGAGATCGTTTTATTACATTTTGTAATTTGTGAATTCAATTCTAGAGATAAACCATACTTTTTAAATGAGACTGAAGTACTCAGGATTCAATTTTATTACAGAGAAAAATGAGTAGTCCAATTTTGGGTATTTTGGTAATGCTGATTGAATCGAACTAACTAAACAGAGTCATTGAAACAACGATATGCTAAAAGGCATTCGTTGCTTCTAAAACTGCGCATATTCAAAGATTTGAATGAGACTTTTTTCAAGAAGGGGAAGGGAAAGGTTGAATGAAATAGATTTTCTTAAGAAGGGGAAAATAACCTTCAACAAGGAGAAGGGTTAATAGAATGGTTCTCTTGATACAGTTTTTGCTAAAAATGTTGAAAACAAAACAATTTGCTCAATAACCGCAATCTATCGACCGTTGAAGCCACTGAATAAAGGGATGATATAATATTTTATTGTGCATTGAATTTCCTTTCAAAGCGGATCAAAACAGTTTTATTGATTCAGCTTTCTCCCTCACCTCTACCAGTAATTTTACAAGATAGAGGAAAAATTACTGTAACAAACTTACGTAAAATAATCTAATGATTACGAATATTTATATTTAGTGGTACCATATCGGTTTATTTATTATAGAAAAAATGATGTTTTTTTATAGTACTTACTATACTATGATAACGCCTTACAAATTTGAAAATCAAAAATTAGACCGATCACTAAGAAAAAACATCTACTTCTCGGGCTATATGCCCCGACAGACAATGAATTACACTTCTCAGTTTAACGGGGCCAGATATAACCAATATATAATTAAAAGGGACAATATTATTTGCACTCCAAAATGCCTTGCTAATTAATTAATAATAAATTATATTTATAAAAATGGTCGTTCAGCAAATTGATATAAAAAAATTAAATACTGCTCTACACATCTAAACCAAGGATTACAGAATAAAAATATAAGATGTTTCACTCCAGGGCGGTTTGATTCAAGTTGCTGTCCTAAACGGACGCCGCTCTCATAAATTATGTTTACGACTCGCTTTTGTTGTCAATAACGAGACCGGTAGATACCAGATAAGTTCGAAAAGCTTATTTTATTTCAAGCTATACAGGGGTAATTAGAGAAATATATATTTGAATCAATAGGATTCTTTATCACAAAGGTTTATCTTTAAATGTTAATTATTTCGAAAAATGTTCGGGATATGAATTTGAAAAGGTAAGTGAAAGATAAACTTGAATTTTTTAAATGAATCAATTCACAGTTTTTATCCAGCATCTTAGTAATTCTGTGATACTTATTGATAATCTAGCAGATATTTATCACAAATTCAATTAAATATACTCATTAGCCACCAGAATAATAGGGCCACTTAATCTTAAATTTTGATCTTAAAATATATACGGACTCTGGTATAGAGACTGGCATAATATTTGAAAGGAAATTGATCACATGGATGATGAAATGAAAATTTAGTAAATTCGTTCAAAAGGAACTGACCAATTCCCCTTTGGTTAGCTATAGAATTGAATTGTTGTTTTCTTGCTTAATGTACTTGTTTATATAATATACTTATTATAAAAATAAATCCGTAATTTTGTATTAGCAAATATTACAAAATATTTGGTGTTCAAGCTTTGCTATTAAAGAGAAAAATATTAATATGACTTTTTGCTAATTTCACCAATTAATTAATAAATTTAAAAAATCTATACAACATAAATATAAAACACGAACAACCAATAAAAACCGTTCTAAAATAACAGCGCTCGACGGGCGACGTCCGAGTGAAACATCTTATATTTTTATTCTGTAATCTTTGTCTAAGCAACTCAAATCAATGCCAATGGCGGGTGTAACTATTATTGTTTATCATTTTAACGACACAGTGAGCCGCATAAAAACAAATCGACATTAAGGGTGACAATGCAAAATATTGTTATTAGGTCACTTTAGTTCTTCTTTTGTTTCAGCAGCCATGTTTCTATTGTAACCAGGCCGTAGTTAAGGGTCATATATCCTAATAGAATGTCATCCCCATCAAACATTCTCCATAAAAGCCAGTCAACAACGAACTGAATAAGCCAGTTTGGTGTAGTCGACTTTGTTTCTGAGGCAAAACCGCTGCTGGATGCGGTAAGCTGCTGAATTTAATACCGACGGCAGGGCCGCTTATGCTATTTTATGAAGCCTCGCTTTTAGATCCCTACTCTTTACCACTCCTAATAATTTTTGCTGAATAAAATAAGGAAATAACGAATAGAAAAATCTTGATACAATATACGCTCGCAAAAGTGGTATTGATAGGCCGACTAATTCTAATACAAAGAAACCATATTGCTTCAAAAAGGAAGGGTCGAACTGAAATATTGTGATTAATCGATTACTAAACACCCTCTTCGAAAACCTCTTTGTGGGGTCTACGGTCTACACAACAAAAAATATATAAAAAAAAACAAGTCGTTAAAATAACCATCTAAACGCACTCAGTTTCTAAAAGATTTTAACGATTAGGAAATGTAAACTACAAAGTATCAGATTTCAAAAGAGTCCCGCTATAGTGCCGGATGATATCATAATCTTGTTGAATAATAAGGATTAAAATAATAATTAATACGGGATTGGTTCAATATTTCACGTTAAGCTCTCTATACACGGTCCGGTGTATTCTAATTACAATCGAAATAAAAGATGATAAAAACGAACGATCCCCCGAGCACCTAGTGCACCGCAACCTGGACCTGAACGTCTTCTCCGATGGTTTTACGGATACAACCGCAAAAAACTCTGCGAAATCGTCTCATAATTTGATACATTCATCCATGCTTAACTCCCCCTGGGGCCCTCGAAAAAGTTCATCCAGTCCTGTATGAATGACGAGAATAATCTCCGGCTAGATCTCCAAACCTGGGGGATCGTTTTCGATGTCAAATTCTGCTTTAGCGACCCAAAAAACCCCCCTTAACGATTTTAGGTTCGTCTTTTTCGAATGTGTCTGGAAAAACCTCGGAGAAGACATTCAGGTCCAGGTTGCGGTGCACTAGGTGCTCAGGAGAACGTTTTGGATGTCAAATTCTGCTTCAGCGACCCAAAAAACCCCCCTTAACGATTTTCGGTTCGTCTTTTTCGAATGTGTCAGAAAAATTCTCGGAGAGGACGTCTACGTCCAGGTTGGGGCGCACCAGGTGTGTGGGGGGTGTTCGGGGTGTTGCACCATGACATTTATTCTTGAGTTAACGCAATAATTAATAGTTAAATCTAATCCACAGATAAGGTAGGGTTTAAGATATATAATTATTAATTAAAGTAATGTCAATATGACAATCAACTGAAATACTTGGCGAATTTGCGAGATAAATTGCTATTTCAATAAAATATGGATTTAATGGATTTTGAAGAAGATGAAGATGACCTGGAAATCTTGGAAGATATCAGAGGAAAAATTACTTTTAAGCAACAACTTTAAGAAAAAGGTTTCTTCCTTTTTATTTGTGTAAAATCGTTTTAAAACATCTACAGATCTGTAACTATCTGATTGAGCATTAAACTTTCCCTCAATCTTTGTCCAGGCCTGTCCCTTATCCTTCCAGCTTAACGCACCAGTTTCCTTGCATTCTATTATGTGCTTGTAGGTACTTTCTTATTAAATTCAAGCACATTATTTTCTCACTTGCAAAAAAGAAGGTTGTTGATCTTTTCCTCTTTCCGCTCATTTTGAAAACTCCTACCTTTTGTTTGGGTAATTTTACAAATATAAATATCCAATAGTTGTCATATTTGACACCACTATTACCAACAAAATTGCTGTTTTTTAAATTATTCCTAAATGTCAAGATACCAACTTGCACCTAACAAATAATTTACTAACCAGTACCTTAACCACAAATGGTGCAAAACACTTCACTTTTAATCAATGGTTAAAGTTAATCATGAGTTACTAAAGCCAAAAGATAACTGCAACCGGTGCAAACAGCAGTTAGTTAATTAGTTTCTGCATTTTATTTTTCGATTTTGATATGAGTACAATATCGTCTGCGTATAGAAGATTTCTCTAAACTTTTTTTCCTTTTCCTCCTAAATGAGAGATTATTAAATACTATTAAGTTAAATAAACTATAACCAGGCCCGCCCTTGCCTTGTTTCTCGATTGTTGTTGGGTTTCATTTCTGGTGAAATTCTTTCAAGAAAGTCGTAAATGGTCGTATTTAGATGATTGCTGGCAAAGGCTAAGACGATATAACCACTTTGATACAAGCTATAATAACCGTTCAAAGAAATTTCAAAACTTGTTTTTTCTAAAAACAATACCATTATACAGATTTTGTTTAAAGTTCCCTTTATAATAATTGGGAAAAAAATTGAATGTATAGTTCTTGTCACGAACTAAAAAACTGACTTGACCTGACATGTAAAAAAGCCATAAAAGTATTAGCCGTGACAGGGTATATTCATTTTGTAGCGAATAATAAATTATTATTAAGACTTTTGGGTCATTCTTATTATGAATACTTTATTTTATTGCAATGTTTAGTACGGCTCTGCACGGTAAATCAGAAAAGTTATATGTTTTTATTGTATCTCAAGCCTAAGGCAGTTTCTTAGATCGTGAAAAGAACTTGTTCGGCTGCCAGTTTTTGTATCATGGAAAAAATATTATCTGTATACAAAAAAAAAATTATCGATTATTGATTGAGACTTACGTCTGGTAGAAACTATGAATAGAACTGTGTGAAGTTGAGGGGGTGATTTACGAAGAAAACAGTTACTGAATTTTCATATTAAGTGATTGAAATGGCGCTGTGAAAACAACCAATTTATTCCTCAAATTAGAAATTTGTTTATCTACTTCGTGCAGCGAGCAAATATAGAAAAACAATTCTATTTCAGTTCTAAATTGCTACTGAAAAATTCTGTCATGGAAATTGAAATTTCTCAACATTATTCACAAAGTGTTATACAGTGTATTTTTATCATAGGTATTGATAGCTGAAGAGCTCATTATAAATTCAAAAACGTGTCTGAATCACTTCAGGGTGATTCAAAGAATTGAAGAGAATTGTAAGCGCTTCTTCATGTAAATAAGTGTTCAGTTAGCATATTTCGCTAGATTAATCCTGTATAGTAAACCGCAGGTAGCGAGGACAATTGGGCGGAATAGAATTCAATGAGACCTCTGGCGGAAAAAATTATAATTGTCGCAACGAGTAAAATAATTCGTTTTGCATTGCTTTTGTATTATATGCAAGTCATCGTAATTACCGTAAATTCGTACTTTATTTGTTTAATTTTGTGTCAGTGACAAGTTTAAAACTGTGTTTTTCTATTTAACTCAACTGTCATCAATTCTGAAGTAATATTCTTATATAATCAGAGATATTATGGAAGATGTTATGTTATTCTATTTTTTGTTTTCATTGCAGATCAAAGAGAAAATAAGTCGGTATTTAAGATTTAAAATATTACTCAATACAAACGTATCTTCCCTGCAACTTTTGTAGATATATGACTATATCAAAAATAAAATAAAAACACGAAATCAGACCTAAAACTAAACAGTTAATTGAACGCTTGTTGTACTTTTCACAAATATCAACCATACATATTACTCCAAAAACAAAAATGTTAGGAGTCAAAATTTAGTTCAACAGCACGAAATACTAAAGCACAACCAAAGGTAAAGCAAAAGTTTTACAAAACACACACTGAAAATGAAACCACTTAAATATCAAATGGCTTATACGGCAGCTGATTTGTTTTACTCGTTGCTAAGATGACATTGACATTTCAGAGCGCCATCTATCGAATTCTACTTTTCCCAATAGAACCCTAATACCAATGAAACGAAAAATGATGTTTGAATAGACGTTTAGCGCCAATGGAACGAAAAAATGTTGAATGGTTTTAAAAAAAATAATGATGGAATATACTGCAGGTTCTTACCTAACTAACAGATTAAATTTGGAGGTAAACTAAGCCAGTTCGCAGGGCTTTTTTACCTTATGAAACTTAAGAAAAAAAATTAATTTTCAACAGACTAGGAAAAAGAAAAAGAAATTTTAGGGCGCCACTAATGGTCAGCTAACTTTTAATCTGTTAATTCAAAAAAAGAACTTAACGTTTCTGTGTAATAAATAAAACTATCTGAGTAAAAAAGATTTATATAATCTCTGTCGTGAAATTTACAATAGAATTTGTGGGGTTAGTAATGATAGCAAAAAAAATATCAAATATTTTGCACCAAAAAAAATATGTATGTAGGTGAAGCCTAGCTCTGTACTTTAATTCTGATACTTTCTGATTGGATTTCTTTTCACCATGAGACTGGAAACATCTTAAATCGACCTTGCTAATGGCAGCCGTTACACACTGGAAGGTATGGAACGGTAGTGGACTTGTAAAACTTAGCTCCCTGTCCAAATACTAGGGAACCTGATTTGTCTCACTCACAAATAGTAGTAGTCCTAGAAATCTTCTAGAAACCTCCTAGGGAACATTGTACTCCTTGTAATCCAAGGGACTGTGCAGTAATCCAGATTCTTATGAGAAATATATTTAGAAGTTATAAATTTGCCGTGATAGTGCAGTGAATTTGGGTAAGAATAAGATCATAGATAATTTGTAGTAAGCAATTTATTGGTGAAAAGTCCAATCAGTTGGGAGCCTTTACTGCACCACTAACTCCACTCAATCAAGTACACGATCTTTTGCTTGGGGGCAAAAACATAGAGGCCAAAAAACTGTGTTTTGCGCGGTTTTTAAATAAAAGTTTCCAGTTTAAGGTTTCATAAAAATTATGTAGACTCTGCAAGAGAATCTTTGAAATTCAATCTTCTGTTTGCTCACAAACGAAACGTTTTATTTTGTACCTGCGTTAGTTGTCCAAACCCAAAATTGGCATTTCTTGAGTTGTTACTTTTCTTGACGGGATGCGATTTGTTCACTCTGTAAGTTCTTGGCGGATTAAAATGAGTGACGTTCCAGTTATTTATAAAATATAGGTACTAACAATGAATAATTACCAATTAAACCAATTTTTTATTAAAAAATTTCAAGATATTAAACAGCTGTTTATTTATTTAGATGAAACGCGAAATTTCAAGTATTGATTATAAAATATTTTTACTTACTTATAAATTGAAGAAAACGCATCATTAATATTATGCTATAAACGCACAAAGTAAATCCACTTAAATCGAAAGTTTATATAATTATATTTTCCATTGTTTACCGCAAAATAGACTTTCAACACTTTAATTCATTATTAAATATACTTTAATCCAAAGATGTCTTTGATTTGAATCGACTTTCTAATGTATACCAACCAACGGTTGTCTTTAAATATTAATCGGATACCGCAACGGTCGTATTGACACTGATTTCTAACTACTTAACTATAGTATTTTAAGGTGCAAATTAGACCCGAAACTGTTGTACGAATAGAAACTAAATGATGTCAATACCAAAACTTACAATAATTATGGGCTATACTTAATTCTATACTTCAAAAGCCATTAGTCTAGTCATATCCTTTTAAGTAACAAAAAGTGAATTTGCGATTAAGGGAGGTGGAGAACTCAAAGGTTGTATTTTGTCTGGAGTCTGGAACTATGAGAACCGAGACCATTTGCCAAACCACCTCGTATGATAATGTATATTTTGGCTCAAAATATATTGTTGGCTTCTACTGCCATAAATAACTTACCCACTTAAGCCTCATTGTGTCACCTGAGAAATTTAAGCCGGGGCGGATTGCTATTGTAACATATAGTTTGGCAAGTTTATCTGAAACTACGGGGCATCGGTAAGAGGCGAGGAAACATGGCGGTATCTGTCATTAACGTACAAATGGCGTACGGTACCTATTTTACCAAGTAAAATTGAAAATACAAAGGTGACTGACAATACCAACGCCACTGGATAAATATTTTCTCTATTGCTATTTCTAATAGGTACACAGAAATAGAAACCTATAAAAATGTATTTATAGAAAACAACAATGAAATTACTCGTTACCTACTAAAACTTTGGACAGAAACGATCTGCTGACATTTCATCAATTTGTCGCTGGACGTCATAATTTGACAAGCCGTAGTCTTCGTGATTTTAGAGTGAACCTAAACCTAACACGAAATATTCCATTTCGCATTTGTTGTTAAGCAACTTGCCTAGCAGCCGATGCAAAAATGAAATTCTGTACAAAATGTGCTTCTGTATCTGTAGAGTGGGGAGGGTGAGTGTGTAGGCTCACAGCACTTAGGCCACATGTGACCCATTGTACATCCTCCCGAGGAGTTGTCCTCCTAGGTCATTGTCCATCCTGTCCTTCTCAGGAAGGTGGTCAGGTCACTAGGAGACATCTCCTTTATATCGGCAGGTGTAGGCCAAGACTCACCGAACACACACTCTCTTATTGACGATAACTCCGGACACTCGCATAAGACATGCCTGACAGTTTCATCTTCCTGTTCACACATCCTGCATAGAGGTGTGTCCACTAACCCCATAGTATGGAGGTGTTTCCTTAGTTGACAGTGACCAGTCAGAAATCCTACTGTTAAACGTAGGTTTTTCCTGGTCATCGCCAAATATTTCTTCGGCGCCAGCTTTCCAGGGTCGCCCAGGGTGATCCTGGCAAGACTGCATCCTTTGATTCCATCCCATCTCTTAAGGGATTGGGCATGGGTGTAACGTTTGGCTAGTTCCGCAATTGTCGAAGTCGTTAGGCCGTAGGTGTCACTGGGTCCTAGAATTTTCAGTCCAGCGGCTTCCCTGGCTAAAGAATCAGCAATGCGATTTCCTTTACTCCTGTCGTGCCCTTTAACCCACCTCAGGATAATATTGTTATCTGCCGAGGCGTCAGCTAAATCTTGGTGGCACTCTAGTACTAGCCTCGATATAACACGTTGTCTGTTCAAGGCTAATAGGGCTTGTCTACTATCAGTGCAGATTGTTATGTTTTTTCCAGAAATTCCTCTTCTGGTTAGTTCTTTTGTGGCAATTGAGATACCAGCCAGTTCTGTTTGAACCACGCTGGTATTGTTTCCCATTCCCCACTTAATCTTGAGGCTCAGTGCTCTCGAGTAAACTCCACATCCTGAGCCTTCTTTCATTTTTGAACCATCTGTATAAATGCGTATTGCATTTGCAGCGTCTGGTTCTGTGTTCTGTTTTATTTGAATTTTGTAGGGTTTGTTAAACAGAAACCTGGGTTCAATTGCATCGTTGGCTGCCTGCAGCAGAGGTAGCGCAGTGAGCGCTTCCTGCCATAGGCTCAACCTCAATTGGCCCACTCCTACTTCGGGGTTTACACCAGCCGTGCGCAATCGTACCATGGCCATTAACGCAACCTCCTTGACGTGCAGGTCCAGAGGGGTCAGACCAGTAATTAGTTCCATTGCTGCGGTTGGTGTTGTTCTCATGGCTCCTGTGATGTTCAGACAAGCCATTCGCTGTATTTGATATAATTTTTGGATGGCCGTTGCTTGTAGAACTTTCGGTCCCCATGCAATTGCTCCATACGTTAACATGGGTCTTATTATTGCAGTGTAGATCCAGGTGACCACACGGGGTGACAGACCCCATGTGCGTCCCACTGTCCTCCGACACTGCTCATAAGCCACATATGCTCTTTTTGCTCTGTTGTGTAGATGAGAGTTCCATGTTAGTTTCCTGTCGAGGGTAATACCAAGGTATTTCACCTCTTCCGAAAAGTTTAGTTTGCTTTTGAAGATTTCGGGAGGTTTCAAACCCGATAAACTTCTTTTCCTGGTGAAAAGGACCATCTCAGTCTTTCTGGGATTGATCGACAGTGAGTGTTCCTTACACCATTTTTCAATTAATTTAAGCCCATCCTGCGCTCTGTCGCACAGTGTGTTCACAAATTTGCCAGTCTGCAAGATAACTATGTCATCTGCGTATGCAATTGTGTAGAATCCATTGTTGTTGAGGTGATTAATCAGGGTGTCTAGGACTATGTTCCACAGAAGGGGTGATAAGACTCCTCCTTGTGGACATCCCCTCATGACCAGTCCTCTTACTGTGATGTCTTCTACATTAATACTTATTGCTCTACTAGAGAGCATCTTGAGTATCCATTCTCCTACTACCAGAGGTACATTCCTGGAGTTGAGTTGTTGGGTAATTGTTGGAAAGGTTGTTTTATCAAACGCTCCCTCAATATCTATGAATATACCCAGGGTGGATTCTTTGTTGTCCAATGATCTTTCGATTCTGCCAACCACTTGGTGAAGGGCCGAATCAGTGGACCTTCCCGGAGTATATGCATGCTGATTTGGATGAAGTGGGTTGTGAACTAGCACTTCATCTCTTATATACCGCTCGCATAACCTCTCCATTGTTTTTAAAAAGAACGATGTGAGACTAATTGGTCGGAATGATTTTGGTAAGGTGTAGTCCATCCTACCTGGTTTGGGTATAAATACCACTCGTACTTCTCTCCACTTACTGGGAATATACCTCAGAGCTAAAGAGGCTCTGAAAATTCCAACCAGGTGCGGCATAAGAATATCCATTCCCCATTGAAGTAGGGCTGGTCTTATTCCGTCAGGTCCTGGTGACTTGAAGGGGGAGAAGCCCGATATGGCCCACCTTATCTTGTCCTCATCAATTACTGCACTAGCAGATTGCCAATCGTATTGTGAGGGTGTTGTTGGTACTTCCGTCCAGTTTGACGTTCCAGGAAAGACAGAACCTGGGAAGTGAGTTTCCATAAGAATCTCAGCGCTCTCTTGAAGGTTGGCGGCCTTGTCGCCATTTTCCCTTGTCAGGATGCCGATACTCTTATGGTGGTCGTTTGAGAGTGCCTTCTGTAGCCTAGAAATTTGTGGGAAGTCTTCGACTGCCTTACAATAGGCTCTCCAGGCTTCTCTTTGCTTTTGTCTGCAGACTTTTTTGAACTCTTTGAGGTTGGCTTTATACATTCCCCAGTCCTCTTCGAGTTTTGTTCGTTTTGCCTTGTTAAAGGTCGTTCTCGCTGTCTTTCTGAGGTGTTCCAGTTCAGGGCACCACCAGGTATTGGTCGTGCCACCTGTCTGAACCATCCTCATGGGACAGGATTCCTTATAGGCAATGTCTATTTTGTTTTGGATAGATACTGTGTACCTTTCCAGTTCCTCATTATTGCTGGGAGTCAGGACCTCTGTTTCCCGCAGAGCACCTTCTAAGAGTCGATTGTAGAGAGCTACATCCGTCCTCTTCGGGTCACGGGATTTTACAGTGGTCCTGAGATCCTGGCTTACCGTATAGGTCAGCCAGCGGTGGTCCGACATAGAAATATGATCCGACACCTGCCAGTCCTGAATTTTGTTTGATATTTTGGCTGTCGCCAGCGTAATATCTATTAATGTTTGGCTACGGGCGTTAATAAATGTCGGCTCCGTGCCTCTGTTTAAGATTGTTAGATCTTTCCTAATTATATATTCATAAAGAGACTTACCTCGGGCGTTGATATCCTTGCTGCCCCAGCTCAAGTGGTGTGAGTTTGAGTCGCAACCCAATATCAGCTCCACTCTGTGGTTGAGGCAGTGATCCACTAGTACCTCCATCTCTTTAGTCGGTGGTAGGGTGGCTGCATCTGAAGGTAAGTACCCCGATGCGAGTACCAACGCCGTATATTTGCCTTTTCCATCTGGACATTCCACAAAATGTGCTTATTTATGATTGAAGTTATAGTATATTAAGTATTAAGAACGGTAAGGGTTGTTTACCGGTCGACAGCAATGTTTGGAGGCTGAGCGTAGCGAAGCCTCCAATTTTGCTGGACCCTAACGTTCGATATGCTTGTACCATTTTTTGCGCGATAGTATTGAAATATTCGAATTTCGAATAAAATAATTTAAATTTCTTCGAAATGAACGAAATGTCAAAAGTGACATTTATATTTCTCGATCAGTTTAAAATATAATTTGCATTTTGGTGAAATTGTTTTTATGCTATTTATTACTTTTTATATTGTTCTGTTCATTGAAAAAATATAAATAAACTTAGTTCCTTTTGTGTAATGAATGAAGTAATATATTATTTAGGACCACTTAAATGTATGTAGGGCTAAGACGTCAGTAAGTAATTTAATTACCGACGTCTGAACGGTAAGTAAATTACTTACCGACGTGTTAGACTTAGAAACCAGCAAACACAACCTACCGTCCTGACAACCGATGCTGTAAATAAACAAAAAAGATCGATCGCGCAAAAAGGTTATTAAATGAACATTTATTGAGGTTGTCGTAGAATAAGTCATTTTTCTAATTATCATAACTACATACTTAGCACTTTAGCTTTTTCATAGTTGAACAATGAATGTTTTCAACTGCATTCCTTTCACGGCTTCAGATGAACTAGCCAAAGTATAAGTTATCTTTTTGGAAAAATAAAACTAAAAAGTTACACCTACCACTGAAATGTATAGATATTAAAAAGGATTAACAGCGACCTTATATTGAAATATGATAAATTTGGGATATTTTAATGGGATTTATATTGCAGTGAAAAGCCAACGGTATATTTTGAACATAACAAGAAATACCATATGACATTTTGAGAATTTGGAATATTAGTATGAAGAAAACTATATAATATTACTTTATTACTATTGCTAATTTACCTTTTTGGTATATTGTTAATTTTTTTCCAGGTCTCAACGATTTAGATAAAAAAGATGATCATGGATAGATTGGAAAGAGACACATAGGTGAGTTAATATTTATAATTACTTTTAAATACACTTTGTTGTATTGAACGATGTTGATGATCGTCAAATATATTTATTAAATTCAGGATAAAAATCGTACAATTGACAAAACATATTTTGTAAAGATATCTTCATATAAAATGGCTGTATAAAGCAAAGTATAATAAATTGCAGCACGATATTTTTTTGATTAAAAAATAAAGTACAAAAGGGAGGTAGAGGGAACACGATGAAAATCACATTAAATCAGGCAATGAGGTCATTCATTCATTCAATGGTTTGGGTTGTGGTCAACACTTGAACTAAATCTTTCTACCATTTCCCATATCTACTTCCATTCCAGCATATTATGTCTTCTATATAGGCTACTAGTTTGACTTGGGGAGATTTTGAGTACTTGTAATAGTTGTATTACTTCTTCTCAAAAGTGCTTCCGTCTGAATCCTTGTACGTTAGTTCATGTCCATATCTACTTTGTTTAATAAACTCTACTAGGTCTCAGTGAATGACACCCCAATATGCTTTAGAAGAAATTGCAATCTCCTCATGTCTCGGCATCCAGACCGTGTTGCCTCTCGCCGGCCTATCAAGGGGTTCTTTACAGTTTTTTACAAGTCTAGACTTAGTTGTTGGACTTTCTGATAGCTTTAAGCAGAGACTGGACGATGATAATGATGAGGTCATTAAAATAACAATAGGGTTATTAGAAATATCTTTTTTCAAAAATAAGAATTAATATTGATATATTCCAGTTGAATATATTACCCTTGTTTAGAAAATAGCGCACGCCTGAAAAGTCGACCATTTGAGGACGGTTCTGACAAAATTATTACTCCAGCTCAAAAATATACATACTATAGATTCTACTCAGTGGTGTATTGCAGTTAATCTTCCTTGACGAATTCTTTCCTATTTTGAGCTAGGCCCTTGCTTCTTTCCAGCATCTTCCTCTTTCATCCAGTAATCCAACAATTACCCTATCACCAGTTTTTCTTGGTATGTCTTTTTATGGTATGTCTTTTTATTTTTTTCTGTACTGTACCTTCTACCAATAGCAGCTATAGTTTTTTCATAAATACGGCGGAGCAATAAATCGATCAATATTAACGACAAAGTTATTACAACATGAATTTGGAAAAAGTGGTATTTTCATTAATTTTTCACGTAGAATGTAGACAAATTTTTGAAATTCCAACATGGTAAACAAAAACTAGGACTCAAACATATTGCACAGTGAAAATGGAGTTATAGCTTCTGAAAGTAATGTAAAATTGTGCTTAATAATTTGGATTGTTGGCAAAGTAGTCTATGACAATACGGTTATTAAAATTGCCTGCAATTTTTTTTAAATACGTTTGGTCACTGCTCCAGTCTCAATAAATACTTTTTTAATTTTGTGCACTACAAAGCAGCAAATACGACGATCTGGATGTCTCGGATTACCTATTTCTATTACTTCTCGTTCACTTCTGTCATTGTAACCACAAAAAAGTACAATTTCAACTTAGTCTTGAATAGTTAAATAGTTGAATATTTGAAACATTTAGGCCCGGTTGTACATTTGAAGCTTAAAATTGAGCTCAACTGAGCTGGGCTTAAAATATAAGCTTAGCTCAACCCTAAGCCTGTTGTACAAACATGGTTCAGTAGCAGCTCTACTAAACCTATATTTGCAAGTGTTGGCAGAACTTCTTCCGAACTGACGCATGCGTATGAAGTAAATTGGTCACAATATGTTTGTCAACTAACCTAACTAATGTCATATTTGCTAACTATTAGTTTTACAAGAAATCTCATATATATATCATATATATATACCGGGTGTCCCAAGTTATCGTATGCATACAATATCTCGCTTATTTGACAAGATAATTTAAAAATTAAAAAGCTGTTTTGAATTGTATTGAAGTCCCTTCATAATGACTTATGAAAAAACTTGATTGCATT
>CAJUYG010000014.1:355992-375551 GCA_910591675.1 Galerucella calmariensis | reverse complement strand
TCAGCTGTTCCGAAAAATTCTTCTTATCTAACATCTTTTTAGACAATTAAATGAAAAATCTCTGGAAACGGACTCTGAGGTATACAGCATTTTTATTATTTAAAACTATGATTTTTTTCAAATTCAAAATTTTCGTTTATTCTGGCCGTAAAACAAAACGAACTAGTCGGAACAAGTGAAAAAAGTTTCCGAATCAATTTTAGATGGAAAACATGTCATGATTCCTGAACATTTACGAATATGAATGTTTTCGGAAATATGTATAGAATGCCGTGTTCGTAGAATGAATTTATTAGAATGATGGTACGTTGTACGGAATTGGTATTTTCAAACTCTTTTTATTTTTCATTCTACCTACACAGTCCTATGTACCTGGTGGACCAATAAATTCAAGATAAAAAAAATTTCTTCGTAAAAGTGGCTATTATAGATGATAATTGTCGAAAACTTGACCACTGGAGAGCGTATTCTAGGAAGAAAATTTTTAAATAGGAACTCCTAAATACGGTAATTTGTAACGGAAACTGAGTAACTTTGTAACAAAATGGCGTAAACCACATGTCGATATCTTTTGTCACGAGATATAAGTAAAAATGGATAAGGGGTCATCCATTAATTACGTCACACGTTAAAGAGTGGGAAGGGTATCACCAGAATGTGACATTGTGTGACATGGGGTCAAAAGCTTTGTGCACATGTTAAATATTTGACTTTGTGTAGATTTTATGAAAAATCATTAAATAAAAATGAGAAAAAAATAAAAACATCTGTTTTCTTCCGATTATTTATAAATATATTTGTAAAATTAAAAAATCTGTGACGTCACATCAGGGAGGAGGGATTCTAAAAATGTGACAGCTTGTGACAAGTACGGGAGGAGGGGTTAAAGTCTTAAAATTCGTGTGACGTAATTTATGGATTGCCCCTAAATATTATAGACAGTTGATTATATCTTTTTTAAAATACACTGAAAATATTGCTGGACATGACGGTACTAAAATACTGTAAAATTTTAACTCTTTTTATTTATACATATTAAAAGGTGCCGCATTGACAATTTCTATTTAAATTGCATGGAAACAAAATTGTCTTGTGATTTTTGGAACTTTAGTTCTAGGTTATGTTTGAGCGACCGGGGGACGCGACGCAAAAGATCTGACCGTTACGCTACGTTATGTTACGTTGCTTCGTTATGTGCCTTGCTTGCGTGCGTGTGCTCTCTCCTGAGTCTCTCTCTCGTTTATGAAGCAGCGATTCATATGCTTCGGCCGGAAATCGAACCCGGGCCGCCCGCGTGGAAGGAGAGCATTCTACCACTGAACCACCGATGCTATATTAAAATTCTATGCAAAGCTGGTATTCGCAGTGCTGGTGATCTACTTGAATTTGTTCGGATAAATTTTTTCTATTATTTCCATAATTTTTTTTGCCCGATTGATCTTTTTTGTTTATTTACAGCATCGGTTGTCAGGACGGTAGGTTGTGTTTACTGGTTTCTAAGTTTAACACGTCGGTAAGTGATTTTTACTTACCGTTCAGACGTCGAAAAGTAAACAATTTCACCAAAATGCAAAATATATTTTAAACTGATCGAGAAGTATAAATGTCACTTTTGACATTTCCATCATTTCGAAGGAATTTAAATTATTTTATTCGGAAGTTATTTCAATACGATCGCGCAAAAAATGGTATAAGCATCTCGAGCGTTAAGGGTAATTACAACGTTTGCATGTAGATTCCTCTTGTAAAATTGGACAAAATGATATGAGGATTAAGGGGTCTAGCACATTTACTTTTCGAAATACAGGGTGTTGAAATTTTGAAAACTTGAATGTTTTAATTCGATAACTTTAAAATGGATGGATAAATTGATTTGACATTTGGCAGGTTGTTTTTAAATGTAAAAGGGCATATTTTGATAGAAATAGTAGTTTTTCTACACCCACATGTATATTATCCATTTCCTGCACAGTTTAGAGAATGGAAATGTAGGCCATATCGGTTAACTGAACGTATATGATTTCATATACATCCTAGAACGTATATGAAAACCACCAATCAGCATTCGCGTTTAGTACTCGTCATCATCTTTTTTTCAATTTGAAGAAACGTCAAAATAACTTGTCAAAAAAAGTCTCTCCCAGAAATACTGGATCAAGGATATTCATTTACAAAAGTAAACTTGAATAAAATAAACCTTATAAATTGATAACAAATACTAAAAACAGAATAAAATGGGTATTTAAGGGACTACTGATGGACGTCAGCTCTTATGAAAGTATGAGGTTCATATATAATATATCTCGGTAGCCGAGTGGATAACATACCAGACTCGAACGATTGAGCACTCCGCCTAAGGCGTCGTGCTCAAAGTCCGTCCTCATGCGATATGGCCATCATATCCACACTATTTACACAAACTACTATTGTGCAACTAGTGTGGATATGACGGCCATATCGCACGAGGTCGAAGTTTGAGCACGACGCCGTAGGCGGAGTGCTCAATCGTTCAAGTGGGATATGGACAATCCACACGAGTCGAACAGCATATTTTTTCTACGACCCACTTTTGTAATATAACTTCAAATTGAAAATTCAACAATTCAATTTTATGTCTCCACAATTTTTTTTGTGGTAAACGTACAGTTCTTGAATGTCCAATTTGTATAATGCTACGGTTTCCCTTTTCAAATATACGATGCTGTTATAAGTAGATGTTGCCAGTCGGACACCCTCATGAAGGGTACCGTACCATTATCTATAATAATGAATATTCTGCTAAATATTTCAAATGTCTACCTGTTGTCGTTATTAATATCAAGCAGTATAATTATTTAAAAATAAAATTAGCAAAAAAAACTTCTTCACGGGGTATCGAACCCGGGTCTACCGCGTTAGAGTATGGTTTGCTTACTACTCGACCACCGAGGAATATTCAAATTGTTTTTCTATAACGTCAGATGTATTACATAATTTTTGCTTAAAAGGAACTAAAGTTCCCACCGTGTGTCCCGCGACACGTTCTACCTTTTTTGATATTTTTACTCTTCTCAAAGTTATTCAAGGTTATTGTTGAATTAGTAATAAATTTTGCCGTTTTTTCGACTTGATTGTAGCGTCGAAAAATTGAAAAAATGTCAAAATTTATTACTAATTCAACAATAACCTTGAATAACTTTGAAAAGAGTAAAAATATCAAAACATTTTTCTTGTAGAGCTACCACAATATATCTCTGGCATTTCGCAGTATTGTTTCCTACGTGAGCTATAAAACTCCAAATCATAAGATAATTTTGTTCCCATGTTATTTGAAGGGAAAATAGAGATTATCAATGTGTGGGAGTTTCCAGCTCAGGTTGCGTTAGAACAGGCATTGACATACGAGTGGCAGCAGATATTCCAATTTTTTATTTATTAAAGATTAATGTTAAAGGACAAAATTGCAGCGTACATCATATAAGCATAATTAGGTGCAATTTAACTGTATAGTTTATATTATTCAAAACAATGACAAATAAACGTCAAAGAAGTAAACATTCTCCGGGCTACATGTCTCGACGAGAATTGAATTTTAACTCTTAATGCAGTATTTGTCCTCTTATGCCGGTTTGTGACAGATGACACCCCTTCTAATTACACACCAAAGAAGGTAATAAGATTCCTTTCGTTCTGGTAATGGAATATAGCCCGGAGAGTAGTGGTTTCTTTGGCTTCAAACAGGCACAGAAAGTCACAGGATTTTAATCTATACAGAACCTGTAAATAATTATGTTCCGTATAGCCATTCTGTGAGTAGCAAAGTATGAAGCTATAGAATGAAAGAAAAACAATCTCGAAAACAATGTATAGAAAAGTAGAGGGAAAGTATGCTGTTCTCTCTTGGACATATATAATTTTATGTATAGTGCTCACTGTTGCTCCTATATAGGATAAAACATATGGAAGATAAATATTCACTGAACCTGTATAGGTATTCAAGAATTTTTAGACATAGAAAAAATATTCCGATCAAAACTGACAAGGAAACGATTTATTTTTATTTCAATATTAATTTATAGATTATAATAATGAGATGCGATCATAAACCATGTGTCAATCTCTCAAGTGTAAGCCATTGCACTTTATTTTTTTATAAATCCTGAATAATGAAATCTATTATTTCACTATCATTGTTCGAAATGAATAAACCACATAGAAAACACGTGTCTTAATTTTCTTTGTATTAGTTATCTCCCGCGTGGATATTGTATCATATATCAATGCGAATGAATGTATCATCTGGAATTTGATAAAAATAGATCGCAAGGAATTGAAGACCGAAAAAAAATGTATTTAGATATTTTAAGACAAAATATGTAAAACATAACGATACTAACCGCCTGATAACTAGTTGAAAAAAAAGACCAATAGATGGCATTAGCGAGACGTTACATTTAATTACCACACCAGGGGCACCGTACAATTTTTTTTTGTTATCTTTTACCGTACATAGACTATGAATAGTCATCGTCATCACTCATCGGTATTTTCATGTAGCGCTGATAACAAAGATTACAAAAAAAAGATCTGATAGAGAGTTGACGAAACAAAAGGGTTGCGCGAATTACTACCTTCATTTCTTGTCGATTATAGATGGAGTCTTTGCTACGAGGACTGATAAAAATGTACGTTGTTAGAAAGCTATGTAAATTCACTATGTACTAGAGTATTAGTATTTAATTGGGAACATCAAATTATAAGAAAAGAAACTAGAATCATTTATATATGAATAGCTTTTACTAAATTAAATAAATAAAACATTTTGTAATTGGGAAAAAATGTACAAATATATATAAATAGAATGAAACAATTACAATATAAAAATAGAAAACATTAACAACCATTTAAAACCGTTAAATATTATACCAGATTCTGCAACATTCTTTAGAATTCGTTTTGCATATAAAACCAATGCTGAATAATTTTATTTTTCGAGAAAATGGAATGCCAAACAAAACATAAATCCAAACAAATAATAACTAGAATAATAATGATTACAGATTTTGTAATATTTGTAATTTTGTATTAAGTTTATAAGATTTTTTCAATTCTTATTACGCGATTTCCTAATTTTATTGTGTAATATAAAAATTGAGAATATTATAAGTCAGTACCTACTTTAATTTTTATCATAGGACTGAAAAGATATTAATCAAAAGTTTGTCCAAAACAGTTAAACCTCCAGGTCAACTCACTTGTCGACTTTTTCGTTAAACATATGCCGACATACGACAAAGACTTTTTATCTGGAAAATCATTCATATTAAGATAACAGAAGAAAATTATAAAGGAAGTAGGTAATACATTTTTCCTACGACCATATAGGAAATTAACATATATCGCACTCTCTACTCTGGCGGAAAGTTTCTCATATCATAGTGACGCGAACGGTGCGCTATGATATCACCCTAGTGTGATATCATTAACGTGGTTTTCTTATTTAAATTTACCTACGAAGGTAATAACTACAAATATAGCACAAAACACAAAATCTGTTCAAAAATTATTAAGATTCGCCAAATTTTGAAACTATTTTGCACTACAAACTGATTATTTTAAAAATAATCCTTTGTTGTAGGTAGGTACAGTTATTGATGTTTTCAAATAAATAAAACCATCATATTTCGTAAATTTATCGCGTGATCCTAAAAAATATATACTAATTATAAAAGTGAAAAATAATGAAATAGGCTTATGTCAAAATTCTCAAATTATAACACAAAGCATAGAAATTGTTTTTGTGAAGTGTAAGTGAAATATTTATTTATTACATAAAAGTGTAAACGAATTATAATTGTGAGATAAACTAGAAATAAAAAGTGTTAGTCTAGGTTTTTTATTATAATGGAAGTTGATGCTGATAGTAGCGAAAAACCTAAGGTACTTTTTAAATATTTATTGCCGTAAGAAAAATAGTGTACATAACTCGTTGCAAAGTGATTTTTCGCACTCGTTACGTAATATACTATTTTTAAACTTTTATGACTTGATCTTGTTATGTTTATGTATAGGAAGCGCTCGACGAAGCGAAAATTTTTTACGACAATTACTTGAACATTTTTTATTAGTTTACAATATAGAATGGAGCTCGGAATGGAGTTCAAGAAAAACAATTGCAAACTTGTTGAAAAAAATATAATAATTTTGCGTTTGAAGAGGAGCGCACATACCCTAAATGAAGGGCGGACATCAAATTTCAGCATTGAATAAAAATCATAGATAATGAAGGTTCCGAAAATTAGGACTTAATTTTCTCCTCTATAAATTTTTTTCTTTTTATGTGTTAATAAACGCTCTCGATACATTTTTCTGGACATAATTCCGATTCACTATCACCATATTTTTAGGCACAGTAGCTCTATTTTTCACCATTTTTATCTTGACTAAACTAAATTGCGGTTCCCTAATGCAATAGGTAACGTCGATAGCGTTCGGCTGCCAGTTTCATCTTTCACCCTTATTCCGAATGTTGCCTTCAATGAAAAATCGCCCAGCAATACTATCCTCATAAATTTTTGCCCACACGTTTAATTTAAGAGGATGTTGGGTATGTATTTTGCGGAATACACTAGGATTTTGGTCATCCCAGTAGCGGCACTTGTGTCGATTTACGGTACCATTTAGGAAAAGGAAACATTCATTCGAAGAACAAAAAAGTTTGCATTAGTATTTATCGAGGTATTTATTTTGTCACAAAATTGTAGTCGTCTGTCTGGGTCATCTCAAGTTATTTTCCGAACCAAATGTATCTTGTAGGGATAAAATTTAGTATCTTCTGTAAGTTCCTTGTGGCATTACTTATTCTTTTTTTTTCTCTTATTTTTTTGGGAATCAAACCACAATAATCTTTTTTATTTCGACGTTTCGGTAGCTTTCCAGCTACCATTGTCAAGATTAACTAGTAATGAAATAATTTTTGGTCCCTATCTGACGCAACGAAAAAAATTTATTATGTTTCAAATTCCTACGAACGGTAGTGCGCGAAAAACCAGATTCTTCGGCCTTCGGATCTAAATTAATATGACCAAAAGTTGCTACTTCTGCCGTTCCAGTCCGAACCCTATTTTCATAGTTCCCTTTTTGGTTAGCTATTGTCATTAGCTGTAATACGTATGAGTGATTCAGTTGCTTGTCTTCATGAAGCTAATTAAATAAATTCGCTGTTCTTCTTGCACACTTTCCGTTTTCAAAAAATATGGAAATAATCTTAACTCGTTTTGCAATAGAATATACCATTTTTGAAGTATTTGAAAACTAACCAATAACCCCATTCTATTTATTCAATTCCCCTTTTTTCTGGGAATATTTGAAAAAGATCCGCTATTGGCAGCACCAGTGGGGGTACATGTTTTGAATCCTGTATTGACAACAACGTCAAAGGTACTGAACTAACTGAATTAACCGAAGATGTACCTGGATAAAAATTGAAATTTTAATTCTAGAGAGAAGTGAGTTTTTGAGACATGCTTGGTTCAAATATACCTAACATCATTAATTATACAATTACTAACCTTTCATACTTTTTTTTTCTGTCCTTGGACCATTGGAATAAATAAAAAGTTTCATAGGTACAATTTTTTTTTCATTTTTTCAACAGTTGAATCGGTTTATCGCGATAAATGAATACACTCCAAATACTTTTTTCTGTCAACTTGAGATTTTACGAAAGGTACGAATTTCACCCCTCCCTATTTGTAAAGACAGGTACAATTCGCGAATACACAATTCCTTCTATTTTCTTTTAAATAATATTTATTTATTCTCATAAATAATAGGATGTTTGACGTTGTTGTTAATTAAAAATAAAAACATATCTATGTACCAGCTACTGGTGAATCTTTTTTAAATTTCTCCAGGAAAAGCTAATCATCGCAATTTTTATTAACAATCTAATATTTCACTATTTGTTTTAAAACATATTCGTCGACCCTCGTATAAATTAACATGTAAACAAATCATTTGTTTCTGTATATCGATGTTTAATTTCATTGATTCAAGTAATAAATCTGTTGTTATTTCAACACCAAAATGTTTATCAACAAATATTTAAAATACATTCAAAACAATATATTTATATTATTAAACACCCTAAGGAAAAAACAACAGTATACTTGTGAAAGTAAACGGATCATTTTTCAAGGATGAACAACTTGAATGAACTTGCAAGGCCTTTGAACGATCAACCCACCCTCAAGAGAAGTAGTAAGCCGGCTGTAGTCATTTTCACAATATTACAAAAACAAAGGATATTCTACCGAAATTCTAAAATATATAATCACTTTTAGATCGATTTTTTATTGTATTCGATAAGAAAAATGTAATAAAACGATATTCAATAATGATTATTCATAGGTATGTAGAAGATAGACGAACAGGTTGTATATATTTTTACGTTAATTTGCTTTCGAGATACTTGATAATTTCATTCATTTTAATATATAAGTGAGTATTCAATGTACTTTGTTTAGAGGTACTTAAAGAAAAATAAAAGTGATTCATACCGCTGTGTTCGGTAAAAATATTGGAAATTGGTTGACGTCCATCTTTCGCAGTCCTAGGTCTGTTTCTTGTGGCTCTAATTGAATGGGTTCCCACAGAAACATTTCTTTCCTTGGTATTCTGAGCACCCATGGCTTGAAATCATACCCTTATGATTCCAAACCCAATTGTCACTTATTATTTTTTTCTCGTATGTACACCTCACCACTCCGAAAGGGTGGATTTATCGTCGCACTTTCCACCTACATAATATGTCGACGACACACCACATTCATTTAAAACCGCTTTTGTTAGTCAATTTAACATTATTTTGTCAATAGAAACGGTCAATTTAATTTTATTTTGCTCTTCACCAACCCCACTTCACTGTCTATTCCGCCATATTCCAACTTCTGTGTTTTTCTCTTTCCATCGAGTTAATGTCATCTTTGTTTGGCATGTGCATTTCGATTATACAGTTGTAGATTACGACGTTTGGGGTCAGCACTGGATTACTATAGATATTTCACGTTATACCCAGTGGCGTAACCCATAAGGACTGGCGTATAAAAGGAAATCAGTCAAATATTGAAGTAAATTGACATAATTTGAAATACGATCCGTTGGGCGATATCAAGTGTGAAATTGAGTAGAGATGCAAGAAAATCTGTTGGATGAGGTTACATCATTCTCATTCTG
This sequence comes from Galerucella calmariensis, assembly GCA_910591675.1. Classification (NCBI taxonomy): domain Eukaryota; kingdom Metazoa; phylum Arthropoda; class Insecta; order Coleoptera; family Chrysomelidae; genus Galerucella; species Galerucella calmariensis. The sequence goes on along the minus strand of CAJUYG010000014.1, from coordinate 366,335 downwards.
CTATGTTTGCTGAATTACAAATTTAAACATGCTAAAAGCGTATTCTAAAATTCAAAAAGATTAGACAGATATCTACATGAAAATACACACCAGCATAGATCATTCCAGACCACCTGACTTTGTCTGGTCGGCCAAATTGTGCTGGGTCCCACGATCAGTTGGAGTTAAAATTTGTGTATTTTGACAGTTAGTTGTCATACAGGTAGAACAATCTCACAGTAATACATATTTCATTCAAATAATAAAAACTTCACAAATAACACATAGCGCAGTCAATAAACTGTCTCCGAATTGAATGAAATAAGTATATAAAATGTCAGACGAAGCAAAAAGCACTCAACAGAGGATTTACGTGAATCAAGTCCAACAGATTCAGATGCACAGAGTTATGAGTTATGAGTAGCCATCTCGCTTGATTAAAACAGCCGAATATCAAGAAAAATATACCTTGTCTCTTCCTCTCTTCATTACACACTTATCAACACTACAATACGATGACATTTTAGATAATTTTAAGAACTAATTTTGAATTGAAGTTTTATCTATTGTTTACCAGTAAACAATGAATACTAAATAAAATATGACATGAGGACCCAGAAAAATATGGCCGACCTGTAAGTGACGTTACTTTGGAAGGGTCTATAGTAATAATATGTTACCTGAAGTTGGGTTTCCTTTGTTTTCAGTAGACGTTTTATGAAGATGTGCTTTTAATTTATGAAAGTTGGCGAATTCATTTATTGAATATTTGTTGGTCCATTCATATTCTCAATTCAAATGCAACACAGACTTGATGACAATATGTTTTTATGCTAGACCTCCCATGTGCTACGACACTGTTTTGGAATTTATTTCAATCCAGGCAGTTCTGGCTATAGGCAACATACATCACAACGGTCAATATAAGGTGTTGCCTAAAATATTTAGAATCTTCATAACATTGATAATGATGATAAGTATGAGCGAAATAATTTGGAATAAATGAAAAAACACGCATTTTTTGTAAGCTTAATAAGGTTCAATAACATATTACTTGGATAATAATAAGGAAAACAATTTCACTCTGCTATGATACACGACGATAAGAATTTATTTCCGTGTGAACAATTATCGGTATGCAACACACATTACTGCAACTTAAATTTTGTATCTTCCATTTCTCAGATTGCTTCATGTGTTTGTCTATAAATATGATAAATTTATCAAATGAATTTACTATTGTCAAAGTAATATTACCCAATTATTGTTTTTTTTTCTTCCTTAATAAGGCAACAATTATTGATGGTTAAATTAAAAAAATTATTTTTGTCAATAGGTACCTAATTTCCTATGATTGCTGATCTTAATTTAACAGGTAGACTGCTTAGAAAGCACAGATATAGTGCCTTTTATAATAATGATGCTGGGAGTATTGTTTTGTTCTAACAATGACTTACATTGCATATATTAGTAGTTAAGACATAATCTAGAACTTCTTAGGTCTCTTCTTTTTGGAGTGTTTACAAAAGCGAGACGTCATAGACAGTCGCCCTAACTATTTTAGTGTTTTGTCGCGAAATTCATATCTATTTCGAAAAGGTAATTTTATCGTCCCTTAGAACAAGTAACATTCATATTTTGCATGAAGTGTATGCGTGCAAATATCGTTGGACAATTTTTTGGAATCAGTCAATATGTCAATTTCAGCCTTCGGATTAAAATAAAACAAAAGTTTTATGGAATAAGTTTTAAATCAAGAATTTTAATTGATATAATATACAGTTCTTAATGCAATTGAACAATAACAAATCCTACATATTCACATATCAAAATGTCATTAAAATTAATGAGTAAACTTAAAAAAATATATATCCTAAGATAGATGAATAAAAAGTAAAATTTTTAGTGCATAAACAATACCTTACATTTTAAACTTTAATAGAATAAACAAGATAGATCATAACAACATATTAACACTTACTAATATTTATTTTTTCAATTTGCTTTATTCCATACCAACAAGTCAGTATTTTATATTGAGCGATACTATTGACTGCGCCAATTACAATTTGAATATACTAATGTAGATATTGTGGAGTTTTTGGGAAGATATTTTATGAAATCTCATTTTCAGGGATTACTGACTTGTGGGTATAAAAACTTTAAAATAGGATATGCGATAAATAGATAGATTTGTAAATGATTCTCGATAATAAATAATTTGATGGTATGATCGTGAATCAGTGAACAAGGCAGTGAAATTGTGAATGTCAATAAATAAAAATGATAAAATACATATTCAGGGCAGTAAGTACCATTTCACGCATGTTGGAAATATTGTTTTTTAAACGAGGGAAATATTTAAGGCAGTACTGTTTAATGGCTTCCATTTGTGTTGCCACGTATAATTAACAAGATAAAAAGTAAAATGTTTCAAAGTAAGTAATTTTGAACCGTCTGGAAGATATAACTTTTTAAAAACAGACAGGATATAATGAAATATTAAATATTTGTAACTTTATTTAGGATTCAAATAAATATGGAAATAGAACATACACAGTGAATGGTACTTTAGGCTATTTTTCTCAAATAGCTGGAAGAAATTTATTTACAAAAGATCTTATGTAAGTCTACGCTTTAAAATTGTGATAATATTAACCGAAAAGTAATCAAATACCTTGTAAATCAGGAATTTTTGGATTTACAACGTAAACTACAGTTTCATGTTCTTATTATATTCGAATACATACAGAAAATAGTCTTTTCCCGTGTATGCGTGACAGAAAAAAAATTTATGGATGTGTAATGGATGATACAGTTACAGTTTCCTTTTAAAATAGCACGGTTTTGATACTGGAGGCATCTGTTGTTGAAATGTTGGCTTTGAACGGTTTAAATATTGAATATGTTCAAGTAGCATAAGTTAAGGTCATAGATAAAATGAGCAAATTTGATCGAATAAATTCAAATTTATGGTAAATAATATCAGTATTTGATTACTTTTTGCTTAATTAAGTACAATGACACTTGTAAATAGCAAAAACTATATGAAAGGATATAAATTGAATTTATTACATGTATGATAAGTAGTATTTTTTTTTGTTACTTTGTGTATTACATCGATAACACGTTTTTCATTATTTGCAAAGACACTGATGATTGAGTAACACCAAAAAGAGAACGTAGGACAATTGTTTAAACAAATATTAAAATCTTACTTTTAACTACATTTGCAATCATTTTCGTGCATCCACTCGATGTGTTTAAAAAACCATTTTAATCTTACATTTCCTCAACATTCACAATTTTAAATAGTTGCTGATATTCAGTATACAAGATGTTGTAAATATTAGTATTAACTTTTAAAAATCATATAGTGTTTTCGTTATAGTCACGCAAAGGCAAATAATTAGACATCACTCTTTAAAATAGGAGTTACTTACTTCACCACAAGAGAGCGTGATTTAAAATAGTACCTAGCTGGAATATTATTATTTTTCCATAACCCCGAATAACACTTGGAAAGATTATTTTTTGGTCATGAATTCATTCTCGTCGTTATATTATGTTCCAACAAATAAATTTTCACTTTGAATAGCCAAAAGACAAAATATATTATAAAGTGTGTTTCAAGAGGAAAATAAATTAGTTTTTGCTAAAAAAGTAGAAACAGTATGGAGAGATGGTATACTGGGTACAAGTGAAATAAAAGTAACCAAAAGGGAGATGAAATAGCTAGACAAGGTAAATCTATACTTTTAGTTGGACCAGAACCCTTCCGAGGAGTTGCGAAATCATCAATAAACATGGCTAGAAAAATGTGAGTGGCACAAAAATCTCTAGAACTATGGAAAATGTTACTGACAGAGACAAATTCAGAGAGAAACAATTCATCAGAGATAAAAGGCTCAGTCTAAAGGGGGATTGACTACATTAAAAGAGTTATGAAACTGTCGGTAACGCACTCAAAGCCACATGAAAAGGAGTATCCTGGAGAGGTTATCATTTATTCTGTATATTTCGATTGATTGATATTATCCTCAATATAGGTGAATTTATTGACCAAAAAAAAATAAAAAGTTGGGAAGCAAATTAAAAAAAAACGATATATGTTAATACCGAACGAGTTTACCAACATCTTGCATAGGACAGAGAATTTTATTCTCTATGTATCTATATTAGACTGTGCCAAAGGAGAAAAACTTTTTTTTAAATATATGTATCCAAAAAAATTCCTTTCACTCACCAAAGAATTCTCCCAAAATGTCACCTCAATATCCCAAAAATTGTTGCATGGGGAGAAGTCCTCCTTCCCATTTAAAATACATTGGAGAGAATTTTTTTCAATCTTCGTTTGATACAGGAGAAAAATGCAAATGCCAATCATATCAAAATATCCTTTCTTTAATTGATTTATAGGTATATTTGATTTTTATATTTTTTTATACACTTTTTCAACGTATATATTGAGTGTTTGAGTATTTTATGATTTATTCCCTAATTTCAACTTGTAATGTGTAAATAATTTTGTTTTTCCACTACCAGCTGTGAAATTGACAATTATTGCTTCTTCTAGCCAACTGAGAAGTTGAATTTCTCTATTAGTGGTTAATAATTTTCTATTATTAACCTAGGTCAATAATGGTCAAATATTTTCAGAATTCAGGGATAGTAGTTCAACAAAAACTTGTGCACCATAATTTTGAATACCCAGTAAATTGTCTTTAACATATGCTTGAAATTACCTATCAAGATAGAATTATTTGAATAAAAATGCCATTAGTTTAAAATTCGCGCTCAACTAAAAATGACTGATGACATAACGAGTACGTTCATAATACATCGAAAACTGACAGTGTACTTGTCAGTCAGACGACGGAGTAAACGCTTCTCGTGGTGCGTTGGTAAATTATTTTTAATTTTTGTCTTAAATTTGACTAGTACTGGAAAAAATTGTATATACACCATGGAGTTGAAGACATTTATAAACCTCGCACCTTATTCCGCTCGGGACAAAGCCCCTCGCGAAATAATCTTGGTGCTCGGTCAATAATAATAGTCTTCACCCCCTTGGTGTATGATAATATACTATTATTGCTATTCGGAAATAATTTACGATGCTGCACAATTTTCCATAAATATTGTTTTTGATCTTTATCTTTAATTCAAAAGTGTAAGTCACAGAAATACAAATACGGTATTAATCCTTATAATTTAAAATAAGTTAAGGGCTTACACATTATTTTACTCTTTTACACCATATAATTTAAATGAATATCTTACGATTAATCACTAAAAAATTGCGGACTCGAGAATAAAATTCAAGCGTCTTGCTTCTCTTGGTGCAATAATTACTATTTTAATTTTTTCCTCATTTTTTACTTTTTTTCAAACGTTTAATAAAATTTATTGTAGAGGTTAATTCAAGAACATTCAAACAAAGATTTAAAAAAATTACTTATATTTATGATAAAAAAGAAAAAAATTAATTGAACATTTCTCAATAAATTTTAAACGGGAAAGGGAATCCCTCATGCGTCAGCACAGATAATTTAGGGGGATATTTCTTGTGAGTCAAAGAAACTTTTTGACACATCATTAAAAACAAGTCTTTTCTTCTGACACTGTCTAACCTATATAAAAATTAAACGAAAAAAAATAATTAATTCTATAAGAATTATATTTGTACTCTAAAGAGATATAAACAGCACCCCAATAGAAAGATCTAGGGCAATTGGCTTTTCCCCCGAGATTTCCAAATATATTTATCAATTTAATGTCTTTATTTCCTGAACAACATTAATAAGACAGAAACAATAGAAGGATTTGAGATAGAAGTGTACGGGACAGGAACCAAACACTTGGGGCAACCCCCAAAAATGTGTACACCCCTGAAATAACGCATATGAAATCAAGGTAACCAAACACGAAGAAGTGCTTGGATGAAACCTTGAGTTATTGCAAACAAAAAAAACTCAGTGACTCTTTTGCGTACGAGTGGTCAGTAATTTGTTATTAACAAATAAATTGCATAATAGCAAGAAGCTAACAAACACATATCGGTAAAACATTTTTTATATATTTTGGTTGAAAATAAACACTTTTTTTCGAAAAATTCTGCCTTTTTTACGAGCGATTTAAGGTCGACAATGAACTTAAAATGCTAATTTTCAAATTAAAAATTCTAGTCTTCTACTAAAGCTTTTTGAACTTTACGGGTCTTGAATTAGTCGTTGACTTGTATATTTTCAATATTTCTTTTGAAAATAACGATTTTGAGTGATTTTTCGACCTTAAATCGCCTGTAGCATTTTCGAAAAAATTACAAGAGCTAAAAAGTGTTTATTTTTGCCCAAAATATTTGAAAAGTATATCTATTTGTATGCTTCTTGCTATTTTGCTCCGCTGACCTATTTTACTCCATAGTCAAGTTCTTAGTCCAATATTGTTGAAATACATAAAAGGCAAACGAATCGGATAGTCGAGTAGCCATTAAAAAGCTGAGCTCCATTGTAATCAGTTCTAAAATAGTTCGCGTATGTCTGGGAAAACTGAGTAAGAACTGAGTATATTGTTGTTGCTTCAAGGAAACTAAATATCAGGTGAACTAGTAAAAAGAGGGGTTGAAACACATTTTTAAGGTCAGGTACCGTTTTGCACCATCAGCACCAATGTAATAGAATGTAGATTTGGTGAAATGGAAGAAAAGAAACCTCCATTTACGAAAATTAAAAAATAATTGAAATCTTCATCGAGACCTAAGAAATTGAAGACAAAACCGTTTAACTAAGAAGAAACAACTACTTCTCAGGCTTTATGTCCCAACAGACATGGAATTAGACTTCTAAGTTGAACGAGGTTTTATTGAAGTGATATTAGTGTCATTTTTAGACAATGATTAGCTGGATTTGTATTTGAAGTTGAGATTTACCAAGGAATTAATTTAGAACTAACAGCCATAGAGATACTACATATAGAGGCAACAAGCCAGCTCGGAATCCATCAGCATCTAAGAGAGAGATAGAAAGTCGGAGGGTTAGGCTGTCTTTATCTAATAGGCAAGTGCGCAAATGCTGAGAAACCTCTGATCGTCTGTCTCTTTCCCTCTCACCGGAGTTCAGACGGACATTCGCACTTACACTATGGTTTGTAGTCTCTATTTGTATTACCTCTATGCTAACAGCACGATTACTGTAAGAAGTAGATCGGCTCCTAGAACAACTAGGGTTAAATAAATATATATAATTTGAAATAAAGACAAAAGAGGCTGAGGTAGGACCAGCAACTGAGAAAAAAAACATCCGATTGTCAAACTTTTGCATAATTCTCGGGGAATCAGCCTATAAAATGATATATATCCCGATATGATTGTTTTCACTTCAAAAAGTTGATAAGCACAGTAGATTTTATACTACCAATTACCAATATCGACATTATTTATTTATTTATATTCAATATTACATAACTATGATAATATTTTACTTTAAAACCCGAAAACGGTTTCAATACAACTATTATTTTAGAAAATCATTTTAGATCCTTCCAATTTCCTTCTTCTTATCTTTTAATGACGTTATTGCAAAAGCATCACTAAATATATTTAATCCTAATAATATCAAGTCTTTGTTTAAATGAAGAAGATTACAATAATATTTCTGCTAAAGCTATAAGTCGGTAACAGGAAATAAGTTTTTCTGGGCTAAAATATTTTTATTTAATCCTCTATTAAAAGAAAGAATTATTGAACTATAATTCAGTCAGAATTTATCAGAAATTGTCATTGAAAGTGACAAGTGTATTGACATATTTTTCGTATTTGGTTTTGAACACAGATCTTTTAGTTTTAAATACTTTTCATTTATCGTGAAAAAGTTTCGAAGCGGGGGAGTAGCAGTAGATATTAATGCCTATTTCACGCACTTGTCAAATAAACCCATCACAATCAGGAGCTCTAGTCAAGTCCAGATTATCGATAACACAAAACTAGAATCTTGATCCTGATAAGCTCGGTGTTTTCAGATTTGTGTATGTGATAGTTAAACGTCAAATATAAATACTTAATCAAACTCAAAGCATTGTATATGTTACCGTTAAAGTATGATATCCGCTATTCTATAGAATACCTAGTTATTCCATGAAATAACTGATCGTGTCTGTTCCAAGTGTGAAACTCTCTTGTATTTCACGGCTTATCTAGTTATTGAATAGAATAACGTTCTGCAGCTCGTTAAAGTGTAAAATAATCTATATCATATATCTTGCACGACAAATACATTTACCCTCCACTCCAACTGTATTTATGAACTATTCCAGGCCATAGGGAGAGAGCTTGTTGTTCGTGTAAAACCCAGTGTGTCAACAAAAAATGTTTTTGTTTTAGAAATAATGTTCTTTGTAATTCCATGTGTCATTTCAGTAATCCTTGTTGTAACAATCGATTTTATGGTACGTTTCCATAAATATCATTTATACGCTGCATAAATTAGATAAATTGCTTCTTTTTCATTTTAATTGTCTATCATTAGTTTAGTTTAATTTTAACTGTTTATTTTATACTTCAACTCTCTCTCATTAGTTAATTTATAGAATACCTGGTTATTTAATAGAATAACTAGTTAAAGTGTCAAATTAATAACATAATACACACTTTAACGGGATACGATCAGTTATTTCAAAGAATAACTAGGTATTCTATGAAATAACTGCATTATACCTACGCTTTAACGGTAACATGTAATACCTTGTACCATTTATAATTATAATTTAGAAATATTTAGGTGCGTTATGTGAATATTGGTTTATTTAAATATGTATTTCCTTCGATGTCAATGTTAAACTATTTCTCTAATCAATTTTTTTGCTGATTTCCTTTAATTCTGCTGAATTTCAGATTTTTCACCTTTCACTTTGTTTGTGAAATGGTGTAATAAAATTCCACTCGACACTGAATTTATCTTATAATTTTGGTTTTTAATTCACAACTCATTAGAGTTGCTTCTTAGTGAACCGTCTTTGCTCTTTGATTTTCAAAGATTCTGTGAAGCGTTATAATAGTAGGTATACTATTACCTTTGACATCTATACCACGCTTTACTAAAATGATAATTTATTTGCAGGAAACTGTGAATAAAGTAAATAATTGATATTTGATGTTAATTTTCATGCAATGTAAAATATTATTTGTCTTCCGAACATATGGTTACAATTTAATTTGGCCCTGTATAATACACCGATTTCTCGCCTTATCCTTTAGCTCGCATTTCCATTATTGTATTTTTTGTTTGGATCTGAAATGATTTTCGGTTTGATATTAGTTATACATTACCGATATTCTTCCACACCAAAATTTATAAAACTTAAAACGGAACGCTATGTACATAGATACGTTTAAATATATAAATCATTCATAATGATATGTATAACATTTTAAAAAATCTCAATTAAAACTACATAAATTTAATCACTAAGTGAAATAATAAAAGCTTGAAGACCCTGTCAATCACCATTGATAATTTTTCCCTTAATAAAGTCGTATAAATGGCAGTAGCTGTAAAGTAACATTAGATGTAATAACCACCATTGAATTTGTAACTACTGTTCTTAGGGTGGGCCAAGAAAAACTTTTAATTTTTTTTCCTTAGTTACCATGAACATATTGTCTGAGATGACAAAAAAGATTCTGGTAAATTTTGAGCCTTAATATTAATGTTAAGAGGTGACTCATCTTACTTTTTTTACCTCACATTTAAGCACTGTCAATATTATAAATTTTATTCTGTTGAATTATTGTTAATTCATTATTTAAAGCCAAGTTATTACTATTTTTGTATTCTACCGCTAAAATCACTGTAGTTTTTGATCAAAGTTATCCTTTACGATTTAGGTAAGGTTGGACTTTAACCTCGAATAACTTCTAAACAAGTGTACTTAGCGAAAAATCATATCAGACCATTTTTGTAGATCGTTAAATTTCCTTCAAGAATATGTTTTGATTTTTACGAGACATTCATTCGTTGAAGTGCAGTAAAAATCCAAATAAAACAAAAATAAATCCCTGTAATTTAAATGGGAAATAAAAAAGTATGATGAGTCACATCTTAACATTAATATTAAAGGCTCAAAATTTACCAGAATTTTTTTCTTGTCAACTCAGACGATATTTTCATGGTAACTAAGAAAAAAAAAGTTTTTTTGGCCACCCTACTGTTTATATGACTGTATTAATGAAAATTACAAAAATTTAACTTCCGCACGTAAATATTCAGCCTTTGTAGCAAGTTTTGAGCAAGTCGAGGCAAACAGCAAGATTCACGGCGATCACATTAAGTCATCTAGATTATTTCCGCCGTTTTGTTTTAATATCT
>CAJUYG010000014.1:224501-340992 GCA_910591675.1 Galerucella calmariensis | reverse complement strand
GTGTTTAAGTGGAGTGGTTCTCCGAAAATCGAGAAACCCATCTATCGAAGACCATCGAAGCACTCTTGCAATTCGAAGCGACGAAAGTTGGAACAAGAATCGTCCAATTTTGCGAGGATTGTATTCTCATAGTTAAGTGGATATGCTCAAATTCATCATCATTTTTATGTAAGTCAAAGAAATTATTAATTAAACAGGGATAAATAGAAACAGATAGTACACAGTTAGCAAAATTTTTTTTTATATAAATTAAGATAAGATAATTCAATAAGGATACATAAATAAATTTGCATTATAATTTGAACATATATATGTCCATCGAATCTTTGGTAAGCGAACTTGAAAGTTTAGAAATAAATTCAAATAATCCCAATTTGATAAGACCAATAATGGCAGAATTTAAACCTGAATTTCTTAACTGTGTTCCAGAATTTGATGGTAACCCGAATGAACTTAATCGTTATTTATCTATTTGTGAATCAATTATTGGTACATTTTATTTAAGAGAGCAACCCCATCATTTTCAGAATACATATTTACTTAATTCATTAATTTCAAAACTGCGTGGCAATGCCAAATTAGTGGTAAACATTCAAAATGTCGCTACTTGGAATTCTTTAAAAGATACACTTACAAGAAATTTCGCAGACCAAAGAGACGAGGCATGTTTAAATCGTGATCTCGTAATGATGAGACAAAATTTTAATGAACGACCTCAACAATTTTATGATAGAGTTCTGAATATCCTTAATCTTCTCTGTAGCTATGTAGATTTGCATGAAGCCATTCAAGGCAATAAATTATTGAAAAGAGATTTATATAATAATCTAGCTTTAAAAACATTCCTATCTGGTCTAAGAGAACCCTTAGGAACAACAATTCGTTGCATGAGACCAAACGACTTAAGCGAAGCATTGCAATTTGTCCTAGAGGAAGATAACATCAGTTACTTCCAAAATTATCAAAATAAAAATTCTTATAGACAAAATTCCTTGCAAGTGAGGCAACAGCAAAGACCCAATTTCAATAACCCCCCTCATTCAAATAATCAAAATCAATTCAATCATCGAAATGGAACAATTTTAATTCAAATACCCCCAACAACGCATTCGCCAATACCTTTCCAACAGGGCCAATTCCAATTCAGCCCCAGCCGTTGAGAAATCAACATTTTCCAAGCAGTTCTAGCGTTTTTAGACAAAGCCGAAACAACGATGTATTTAGGCCCAACCAAATACAAAATCAAAACCTACCAAAACCGACACCAATGAGTGTTTCAACTCGAAACACCTTTAACAGAGGTACACCCTCCAATACTTCTATCCGTAACGTGCCAAACGTTTCGAACACTTCTTATTCAAATCAAAGACCCCGCAGGAATTTTATCTCTGAAGAATTGTTTAATACCGACTGTCAAACTTCTTTTCAGGACTCTGAGCAAGATAATTATGATTATAAAGTAAACGAAATTTCAAATAACAATAGCTATATCGAACAAAGCAACCAAGCATATAATTCAGAATCGTTTGATTTAATTGATCTCGAACAAACAAACGGAAATTTTCAAAAAAGGCCTCGGAATCATATGCCGAATTAGATTCTCAAGTTATATGTATCAATAACACTAATTCTAGTGAATTACCTTATATTTTATTTCCGGAATACGACTTAAAGATACTAATTGATTCAGGTTCCACAAAATCTTTTATGGATCCAAATATAGTATATAAGTTGTTCCCAAATAAAATAAAAAAGGACCCATTTTTAGTATCTATTGTATTTCAAAAATCCGCTCACAAATATAGTGCTTTATTACCAGCATCAAAAATATTTAAATTGCCACAACCCTTAGAATTAAAATTCTTTTTGTTTAAATTTCATAACGTATTTGACGGGTTAATAGGTCTAGACAACTTAAAAATTTTACAAGCAAATTTAGACTTCGACAAAGGTTATTTGTCAACACCCTTTTCAAAAATTCAGTTACTTTTTCACCGTACCGGAAATGAATTGAATTTAATCAAAATTGCCCCACGATCCGAACAAGTAATACGAGTTAAAACGTCAATCTCAGACGGAGAAATTATTATACCACATCAAAAAATTCACAATTGTGAAATACCCGAAAGCTTAACTATAGCTAAACAGGGTATGGCATTGACTACAATTTTAAATAACGGTACCGATCAACTCACATTAGACTTTTCAGAACCACTTACAGTAGAACCATTTGACAGAGAACATATTCAAGAATTTAATTTGAATAATTTTGACGACACTAATAAACAAAACCTAGACTTTTCAACCATTAGACTTGATCATTTAAACACAGAAGAGAAACAACAAATTGTAAATTTAATCAAACAATTTTCTGACGTTTTTTACCAAGACAACTTACCGCTTACTTTTACAAATAAAATAAAACATTCTATAAAAACCTCTGACGAAATACCTGTGTACTCGAGACCATATAGATATCCGTTTATTTACAAAAATGAGGTTCAAAAACAAATTCAAAAAATGTTAAACTCAAATATAATTCAACCAAGCAACTCACCCTGGTCGTCCCCTATTTGGGTAGTTCCAAAGAAAATGGACGCCTCAGGTCAACAAAAATGGAGAGTTGTTATTGATTATCGTCAATTAAATGCTAAAACTGTAAATGATAAGTACCCTTTGCCTAATATCACCGATCTTTTAGACAAGTTAGGAAAATGTCAATATTTCACCACTCTCGATTTAGCTAGTGGGTTCCACCAAATCGAGATGGATCCAAACGATATTGAAAAAACAGCATTTACCACCGAAAACGGAATTTTTGCGCATGCCATTCGGGTTGAAAGGAGCACCTGCTACCTTCCAACGTGTCATGGACAATATCCTTCGTGGCATACAAAACGAACAATGTCTTGTTTATTTGGATGATATTATAATATTCTCCACATCCTTACAAGAACACTTAGAACGTTTAAAAAATGTTTTTCAACGCCTCAGAGAATCAAACTTTAAAATACAAGTCGATAAGTCAGAGTTTTTGAGAAAATAGGTAGCTTATTTGGGACACGTAGTAACCCCCGAAGGCGTCAAACCAAACCCAAATAAAATTGAAGCTATAAAAAATTATCCGATACCCAACACTCCTAAGCAGATAAAAGGTTTCCTTGGTCTGCTGGGATATTATCGCAGATTTATTCCAAATTTTGCCAAAATCACAAAGCCCCTAACCAAATGTTTGAAAAAGGGAGCGAAAATCGTTCATGACAATGAATTTAATAACTGTTTCGAGATATGCAAGAACTTACTTATAAACGAACCAATTTTACAATATCCAGATTTTTCCCAAAAATTTAATTTAACAACAGACGCTAGCAACTTTGCTATAGGAGCAGTGCTATCGCAAGGTCCTATCGGAAAAGATCGTCCAATAGCATATGCATCGCGAACATTAAATGATTCGGAACAAAATTACTCGGTTATAGAAAAAGAACTATTGGCGATAGTTTGGGCCACAAAATATTTTAGACCATACTTATACGGAAATGAATTTAATATAGTTACCGACCACAAACCACTCAAATGGCTTTTTTCTTTGAAAGACGAAAATAGTAAATTCACTCGTTGGAAATTGAGACTGTCTGAATACACCTACAACATTATTTACAAAAAAGGAAGTTTAAATTCAAACGCCGACGCACTATCTCGAATTGAAATTCACACAAAAGAGACAAATGACTTTGGGAAACAAATAGACGATATTATTCAGGACACTGAAAATTATAACTCTTTAAATAGAAGCTCACTTAATAACAATGAGCCAACAACTGCGAGTAATCAAACTCCACCAATAGATTTTTATACTGAAACCATTCCTATTCCTAAAATTAATACGACTAATCAAGACAAAAATATCGACAACGACTCACTACAAGTAGAACATGACTTTGACAACACAACAATACCAGAAACTGAAATAAACGAGCAACCGAATACAAACGACGACTTAGTTGAAAGCGACGATCAAACAGTACATTCTAATAGCGGGCCAAATCCAATTTTCGGAATTTCTACGATTTCCACGGCCGTTAACTATGGAAAAAATCAAATATTCATTAATTCAGTACTACATTCTCCTGCTAATCCAAGAATTAAAATTTTATTCGAAAACAAAAAGAATAAGCCTGCAACTATCAAAAAATAATTTCGAAAAAGAACTTATGGAGTTCGTAAAAAATTATATTAACCCCGAAACCCAATATTACTTATACTTTGAAGATTCCGACTTATACGAACCATTTCTAGTTACCCTCCAAAAATATTTTAAACATTCCTCTTTAAAACTGAAAAGATGTACCAAAAAACTAATTGACGTTACAAGTAAAAACGATATACACGATATAATCCAATCTTATCACGAAGGTAAATCAAATCATCGAGGAATTGACGAAACTTATCAAAGAATCAAAGACAAATACTTCTGGCCTTTTCTAAAAAACTCCATTCAAACTTTCATAAATGACTGTGAACCCTGTCAAAGAGCTAAATACGAACGACACCCAGTTGCCATAAAAATGAATCAAACACCAACAGCAACCAAACCGTTTGAAATTTTATATATGGACACATTTACCATAGAACAACACAAGTTTTTGACAATTATAGACTCATTTTCCAAATATGCACAAGCCTACCAATTATCAATTTTATCAAGCACAGAAATTGTGAATAATCTTTTAATATATTTTTCCCATCATGGCATACCTGAACTAATATTCACCGATAACGGAACCGAATTCAAAAATTCTGTCATAGCAGAACTCCTAGATTTGCACAAAATAAAAATTCATTTTGGATCACCTGATCACCCTCAATCACAAGGCTGTATCGAGAGACTACACTCATCGAACATATTAGACTATTAAACACAAAAGGTTTCCTAAAAACACCAATTTCTATGAAAATGATTTATGCCATTTTAGCATACAACCATACCATTCACTCAACAACAAAACTAAAACCAATTGATATAACTACAGGGCATTTAAATAATAACGACCCATTTAATATTGACATAGACAAAATTCTAATAAACCATTACATCGACGATCACAAAGAACGTTCAAAACTCCTTTACGCAAAAATAAATGACGATTTGATAAAAGAAAAACATAAACGCACAGAGGCAATTAATAAAACTCGTGATGATCCTAACATATTCCAACAAAATCAAAAAACTTACGTTAAACAACACAAAAGACAGAAACAAGCCACTAAATTTCAAAAGCCAACCCTTATAAAAAAAGTTAATACGGAAAATAAAACTGTAGAGACAAGTGATCAAAATAAAGTTCACATGGACAATTTAAAACGACCTCTGAAAGTAACATATAAATTCAAAGATTGAAAAATAAAATAAATAAATAAAATAAACAAAATTATTTTATTTCAGGCTTTCATGGTCCGTCGGATCCTCTGACGACAAAATTTCGTTAAAAAACATGGAAAACAATTTCGGATTATTGCCAGTAGAACTGGGAATTGCCAAAATTACAGTTAATAATTTTAAATTATTGCATTATTATGATCTAAATCCAATTATTGACGAAGTGAATAAATTAAATATCCATTCAAAACATTTTAAATACTATTTGTCAAAAAATGAAAATTTCTCATTCGATGTAGCAAATTATTTGAAAATTCTTACATTTGTGGAACAAAAAGTTGAAAACAAATTACGTGAAATACTACCTGCTGCTCAAAGGCCAAAAAGAGGTATTATTAACGGTCTTGGATCAATCTTTAAAACAATAACCGGTAACCTCGATGAAAGCGATGGAGAGAGGTACGATCAATTGATTAAAGAGCTCCAAGAAAATCAGTATAAATTCAATGATAACATAAAAACACAAAATTCTCTTTCAATTTCTTTGATAAATAAATTTAACTCTACTATAAATCAAATAAGTCACAATGAAGAAACTCTAGCTTCAAAACTAAATCAAATTTCAGCATTAATCAGAGGAAACTTCCATAGAGAAAACACATTCATCCTCATGGATACCATTAGTCAAATTATTAACATGTTCGAAATTATCATATCAATACTACAAGATATTGAGAACTCTATAACATTTTCAAAATTAAAAATAATGCATCCAAGTATAATAACAACAACCGACTTTTATAATGAATTACTTTTGGTCGAAAGGCAGTTAAAAAATAGTCAATTACCAATTAAAGTGAAAATAGAAAATATTGGACTATTTGAACAAGTTACAAAAATTAGTAGCTATATATTGAATAAAAGAATCACATATGTACTACAAATACCGATTACACTTACCGAAAATTTCAATTACTATCGTTTGTATCCTATCCCTGTCGAAAAACAAGGTCAAATAACAGCAGTTATACCAAATAATAGATATTTATTGAAAAATGATTCAAAATATTCATTTATGAGCAATCCATGTCATGAGCTATACCCAGCGACAATACACCTATGCGAAGAGATCGAATTGCAAGACACCAAAAAAGAAAATCCATGTGAAATAGAGCTGCTGAATACCAAAAACACCTCCACTTGCCAAAAAACACGAATAATCACCACTAAACCTCTTTTCGAACGACTACACAACACCGATCAATGGATTGCAGTTTTTCCAATGAAAGAAGCCGTCACACTCATCTGCCATAGCCAAGTAGAAACCATTGAAATAATAGGAACATACCTTTTTCACATTCCAAAAGGTTGCCGTATCGACACCAACCAAAAGAAAATTTTGAACGAGAACAGTACCAGCATCCATAGTCAACCAATATTGTTCCCAGAATTAAAACTTCAACATCCAGATAATCCAAAAATAGTCACCCAAATTCAATTACAAAAAACCAATTTGGACGAACTTCAAAATATTAAAACAAGAATAATTTCAAATAACCCAGATATGACATTATCAAAAATATCTCAAACTCCAAGTATATGGACAATTCTGATATATTGCCTTCTACTTATATCAGGAGGCTACTTAATTATAAGACGACTTTCAAGAAGTATTAGAAGAAAACCCCAAGAGGACCAGCCAGTGGACCTTGCCAATATTCAACTCCCTCGCTAACCCTCGGAGTTGAATTTGAGAAGGGAGGAGTTACATCTGTATTCCACGTATGATAAGCAGATGTCATCATTATCATAATTCCTAGAAACCTTCGACACAGCATTTTTATCTTTTCTTTTTTTTCTAAATTCATAATTACAAATTCATTCCATTGTTAGCTTTTATAGTAATAAGATTAATCATTGTTAAGATTTTCATTTAATTAAAATAATAAATAATTTTTAAAAACATAATTTGGGCATTCCAAATCATTTCTCTGGTGACTTCTCAGCGCCTAATACAAGAATATGCCAAGCAATAGGTAAATATTTTTGACCAAAATCCTAGTAGAAAACGGATGATGCCATCACATAAAAGACATTGCGTATACCATCATTTTGATATGTTTTGGACACGCAAATGCTCAGTCATTTGTTATAAATATCTTCTGTAAGTTCCTTGTGGCATTATTTATTATTTTTTCTCTTATTTTTTGGGAATGAAAACCACAATATTGTTTTTTATTTTTTTATTTCGACGTTTCTGTAGCGTTCCAGCTACCTTTGTCAAGATTGAATAATGATAAAATAATTTTTGGTCCCTATCTGACACAACGAAAAAAATATGACAACTAGACAATCAATAATATTTTGAAGTTTAAGACTACAAAATTTTGTTGTCAAATTTTATTAAGGTCCATTCATAGTAGATCACATCTCTGGTAAAATGTGAAATAAATATTTTATTTTATGACATTCCAAAGATATGATAGTCTACTAGAAATGGAATCCAGTGAAGTGCACGTTCCAGGAACGGTTTTTATTGGGATAGCGCTTTTTTTCGCTTATTTCGGAAATGTTGTGAATAAACGCGTTTGTTGTTACTTTTTTGTGTATGATTATTTTTGTTTTCAAAATATGTATGATTATTTTTGTTTTCAAAATATGTATGACTCAGTTTGGTAATTTTGTGTATTGAAGTGTGTGTCGATTAACAACTATTCCAATGATAAATCATAAGAAAACATGGATAAAAACTTATGATGCTATCCTGATAACGTGGGTAATTGATTATTGGAAATTTCTCTTTCTAACATTGGTAACCAAATTTGACTACATTCGGCTGAAATACTAGCTACACATTTATCTGCATTTAGTTGTATTAAAGCATTCTCTTTGATTTTTCGTCTTTTATTGTTGGGCTCTTTCAATATTATTTTTGTCGAATCCCATTGAATTTTATGCCCCTCTTCCCAAGCATGTTTACAAATACCTGACTTAAAGAACTCCCTATTTTTGATATATTTTTGATGTTCACTTATTCGGCCTTTCAATAGTCTAGATGTTTCACCTAAATAGAATTTGTCGCATTCACAAGATATCTGACATGCAATTTTTTGAAGATTGTTAGTATAGATCTCAACGTATTATTATTATTATTTTATTACTAGAGTCACTGTTACTAGTTAATCAAGTCTAGTTTACTATCGTCCTACGATCGATATCCATTACTCACCTACTCGATTTAATTTCTTGATTATTGTATTGTTGTTGAACTTTAATATTTTTTTTGTTTTTTATTAAAATACTCTGAAAAATACGTATTGCTAATTAATTAATGTTTCATTTTTCCCACTTTACGACATTGTATGGTCAATTTTTTGACATTTTATTCAAATTAACTGAACTATTTTTTTTCTTATTAGTTTTTTTGGCTTTGGAAACGACCAACCCCATTTTTTCAAATCAATTATGAATGTAATATGTGTGTTTTATTTTTTAATCCTTTTTTTTATATATTATTGCTTTTCCTTTTTTTATATTTCTCATCATTTTTTTTAATGCTTTTTAAATATTTTTTCATTTTTATATTTCTTATCATTTTTCATATATAATATTTTATTGCCTTTTTTTAATATTTATTTATTTATGGTCTAGATGTTTCACTTAAATAGAATTTGTCGCATTCACAAGATATCAGATATATGCAATTGCAATGATTTGATTCAAAATTCAAATACCTATTTGTTATAAACATTTAAAACGAAAAAAAACATAGTTTTTTTGTCTTGTCATATAGCGTGGAACGTGGAACGCAATTTGAATTGTAGATAATTAAAATACGAACAAAATGAGGGGTCGAGCAAGTCAATCGGATAATTAGGAACCAAGAAAAACAGGAAAAACCGGAAAATTTGTCATTTTTTCGAAAATTCATATCTCCGACATTTTTCAATTGCAAGAGCCATTTAGTACAAAAGAAGTTCTTCGCATGCCCTTCATATGCGCGAAGAGCAGACGCAAAGCTACGGTTAGTTTTATAGCATTTGCAATTTTAATTTTTCATACGATAATTTTCAGTGTCTGGATGCATTGTCGATTGTCTGATTTTGAATTTGAAATCGCACTGACATAGGATGTGCAAGCAGTTTCTTCCTCTAGGTGACATATTGTATTGTTTTTCTTATCTATTTGAACAGTTTTTTACCGTGGGATAAAATTATACACTCACTATGGCCAATTACTATTGATTTATTAAAGAAACACTTACACACTGTAATAAACTTAATTTATATACACACTACTTAATGTCTATTAATTTATCTACACTCGGTATAATAATTGTCCTAATTTATCATTATCTTCAACACTATTTATATTCACTATCTGTTCACTCACTGTATACTGAAACTGTTTACCGATTCACTGTATACTGAACTACTCCTCGACTCACTCGAAAACCCGCGTATATATATAGTCCCTCGAATCTCTAGAACTTTCTTGAATTCACCGCCTTCTACGCTGTTTGAGAACAGTCTCGATATTACCTGCGAAAGAACCTTTCTAGAAAGGTCGCATTCGTAGTTTGCGACAGGACCGGCTTCTGAATGACTGAGTTCGTAACAATATTAACTGCATAGCAAGTAGAAAAAGGAGTTTATCCAAATTAAAATTAAAACTTTTTTATGTTAGCAAGTATCGTCAAAAGGGCTTTACAGCAATAGCCATTGAGTATGAACTGGCTGAAGAAATTAAGGTGGATTCATGCAAGAAGAAAATAAAGCTAGAATTAATTTAAAACTAAAACTGAGAAGATAAAACCATTAAATGTGATGTAGATGTTCATGCAAGAAACTGAAAAATTAATATTTAAATTAAAACTAAAAAAGATGGCCAACTTTCAACTAAGAAATTAATTTCTTCCCACGAATTCAACACAACGCATGTGTTAAGCCCTGGCCATAAGTTACCTACTGGTAATTTGTGTAAAGTTATTGTTTATATAAACTTGTATTACATATTTGAAGATATTTTCATAGTTTATAACAATATTTTTCGTCAACAAGTTGGTTTACTGTTAATATTTATCTTCAGCTATCTGACATCTCGACTACTATTGGAATATTTGACAAATGATTAAAAATACTGCGCATGTCGGGTTGATTTCTTAATTTATGTTGCATGAACAGCTGACTATTCTTAGTTTAAATTGAATCTTAATCTTAAATTAGTTTTAGTTTAGTTGATGTTGCATGAATCCACCTTTAATGTTGAAGAAATTATACAAAAATACTGCCAAAGCTGCTAGCGCCAGTCCTGGACGTCACTGTGACGATATTATTTAAAAAAAGAGTAATCTATTTCCAAAAATTTTCATCTACCATGGGCGCACAATAGAATTTTGTATAAGGGTTTGATTTATTTGTAAAAATGTTTATATCATTGACGTACATTATGATATAAAACTAGGTAGGTGTTATCCAAATAATGTTAGAGAAACTATAATATATTGCATGGCAAAACTATTTCCATACAAAAAAATTGTGAGATACTGTATGGCATTTAAATTAAGAACGTTTACCACCACCAAATATAGCTCAGCTAGTACTTTCAATCAGTAGTTTCCAAAATATTAACTCAAAATTTGTTATTAAATCAAACAAGTATATTTACTTACAGTCTCTAGACATCCCTACAGCTAGACATTTTTTAAATCGACAATACTGACATCTATTTCTGTTTAAACGTATTACTAGGCACTTGCCGTCTCGCAGGCATCGATATTCTATTTGCTTCTGAATACTCCTCCTGAAGAACCCCTTGAATAAAAAAAAAGTCAACCGTTAGAGTAGATACACTAAATCAGCGGTCATCAAACAGCGGACCTTGGACCTCACGTGTGCGGTCCGCGAAACACAATAGTTTTTTGAAACAATAAGCACAACATTTTTGCAAATGTGATTATTGTAACTAGCTATCTGCAGGATTAGCGGATAGTGCAGCTTGCTAAAAAATTGACAGTTATCTATTGATCAATGACAGTTGATGGGTGCTGGTTGCATTTAAACATACTGCGCGGGAAATCCAAAAATTAACTGTCATCAAACTAGCATCGTACATCTAAAAAAACTTTGAAACAATTTAATATGCATTTAAGTACTAACAAGTTCAATCCAATGGTTCAATAAAACTCAAAGTCCAAACCACAGAAAATTTAATTAAAGTCCCTCAAAGGACACTTATGATGGTACTAGTGTCGGTACAATATTACCATCATCAGGCTGTATGAAACATATAATCCAAAGAACAATAGGTTGTTGCCAAAAACGTTAAAAAAATTTTAATATGTTAATACATATTTATAACAAATAAATTTCAAATGTTGGCCTAATGGACTATGCCAAAAGGGGGGGGGTTTAGTGAACATTAATTTTTAAATTTACATTTAAAATGTCCGGAAGGACAATTTAAAATGATGTAGGAAACTTGCTATTAAAATTTGATTACGACAATGTCTAACTTTAACATTGAAGTTGTTGAAAAGGCTAAAATTAGCCACTGAAATTATTATATGAAAGGTCAATATAACCATTATCAAAAGGAAAAGTAACATAATGAATAATTAAATTATCCATTAAAAAGATTTTGAAAATTTTAAAAATTTTTATGTTAACTGTTCACTGTAGCACATGGACTGAAATTACTAACAAATGAGCTGAAATTACCCATTATTTTACAACCCATTTAACTTTATTATTGTTCATTTATTAATTTGTTTACAATAATAAATTTTTTTCTACACATACGTGTAACGAACTGAAGGTATTCCAATAAAAGTAAAAACAAGAACTTCTAGTTCTATAAAGAATGAACGCTTTAAAGGCACATTTCAAAAATGTTAAAAACTGGTTTGCTATTGAAAAAAGACACTACTATCGTCGTTTCACTAAAGTAACGGTACCCAAAGTCGTCAGATGATTTCCTTCTCGGTAAGGAATTGATCAACATCCAACAACTTTGTGTAATGAATAAATACAGAGAGGACCACTTTTACTCATTATATTCTACGAGAGTCGGTGGGAAAATAAAAGCAATGCATTTTCTGTAAAATTTAACATTTAAAGCTGTCTCTGATATTTGTTGGAACATAACTTATAGTTCTGTACCACTAGTCAGAGGTTTCGAATTAACGACACCTTAGCCTTTTGGCTTTTTGTGCTTTTGGTTGTACCGTTTATGTGAAGAAATCAGTAATCTTTATCAGGCTCACTGTCTTTTTACTAGGTTCTTCTTGGAGAAATATTCCCTCGTAGTCGTAGGTGTCTATATCTCCAATGAGACAGATTCGAAGATAATAGGCTCGTTCCAACCTCGCAAAGAACTTTTTTAGAATGACGGAGTTGGTAATTTGGTCCCCAAATATGACCTCACAGATATTTAGGAGGTAATTTGGTCCCCGTGGTCGACAGGTATAATATTCCGTACAAGTAATCTGGTCCCTATAGAATAAACATACACCTATATAGTTTCTCTAAGTTGTGTAAGTACACTAAGTACTTAAGGGGTACTTTGACAAGTATAACGCAAAGACTAGTATCTAAATAATAGAGAGAAATAAAACAAAATTTTTATTTTTTATTTACTACTATTTAATAAATGTTATTAAACGATGCAAATGTCAAAATTTGATACATTTGAATGATACACATGCTAGAAAATGAGGTCTGCCTATCTCACCGCTTTGGTAACTCTAAATGATATTTTCAATAAATTTCTCGCGATTTCTAACACTAACGTCTCTAACTTTAGGTTTTAAATGTAAACTTTGCAATTTTCGCAATTTTCGGCCCTCATTGTCGGCGGAAAATGAGATTGGTCATCAATATAGTTTGCGATCAAATAATCTGAATACTTTTTCAACCTTGTATCGTCCGGTCTGTTTTCATTTAATTCGAAGGCAATGCAATCACCGACTTCATCAGGATCCAAATAAGTTAGACCAAAAGTTGAACGTAACCAACGGCCTATATCACTGTTCGCGTCGTTGTATTCCGAAAGTGGGCCAATGATTTAATTTTTCGAAACCATGCCTGGGCAAGATGGAACCCCGGCAACCAATTATTTCGGCGGAAGGCCACACTTCCCGAACCGCTTTATGAATATCCATCTCAAAATCACACACAACTTGATTGATTGCTAAAACAATATTGATTTCGGAACACTTATCCAGAATCATTAGAAATAGTTTTTTGTACGTCTCGGATGTCTTGTTTGGTAAAAGACAAACCAACATTGGTATGTAATGTCCGCTAAAAAAACCATGAATAGTGAACATTTGACAAAAATATTTGGTATACAGAAATCAAATGTACCGTCAACGTAGATGCGTTCTGATTTTTCCAGAGCTTCAAGATTTGTTGTGCACATAAAAACAATAATATTGCTTGGCAAGTAATTGATAAAAAGATATTGTTCGTCCTGAGAAGTTTTTACGTTGATTGAATTCAATAATTGATGTACGTCGTTAATATTCGTGGGAAGAGTGGGTATTAACTTACGTCGACTATTATACATATTTTTTCTTATGTACTCGACATCTTGAGTTGTCAAAGCTGCTGGTAGATTTTCTTTCAATGCTGAGCGAATAATTTTTGGTGTTTTTTCGGAAACATCTTCAACAGCTTTTCTTTTGCAGGAAGCAGAAACTATTTGTCTATTCAAGGTAGAAATATCTGCAGGATGGCAGTGTTCCGACGAAGATTTGGTTACACAAATTGCACTCCATTCACCGAGTGTATAAACACATGCTTTGCACTTTCTGTTGGTTCATTTCCAACAAGTTTCGTCTGTAGTTTTCCATTTTTTATGTAAACTATACTTGTAGTTATCGATTACAAGTAAATTTTTGCCACAAATACTTTCAATAATTTCTACTTTCATAATGCTATTTTTCAACACTTTCAGCTCAAAATCACTTCGATAAATGATTACAAATCTGGGGTTGTTATTTTTATCAAGTACTTGCCTTACCTCAATTCTAAGAGCAACATTTAATTGTATTTTCATTACGGGGGCGAAATTACTGGTTGGATTAATTTAGGGCCAGACTACCAGAGTATTAACGTAGGTAGCGGGGACCAGATTACCTGACCCCATTCGTGACCGTAATATTACGCCTCTATTTTCGTTCCAAACATTTTGTGATCGTTCTAGAGCCGCAACGGAACGGTAGTTTCAATACTCGATCGAAAGAAGGAACTGTGAGGACTGACATGCGCTGTTATTTTGTCAGTTGTTTTCAAAGATTGTTGCTTTATAGATTGACGCAAATAAAGTGTTTGCTCGAAACTCAACTATTGTCATCGGAAATTAAGTATTAACCAAATTATTGAAGAGGTAAAACGTTATAAAAAGAGTAATAACGTTGATTGATGACATCAATCAACGGTAATAACCTCCCTTAAAAATTAATATGAGCTTAAGTTAAATATTTGTGACTCAGTAAATACCTATTGATGAAGGAGATAGCGATTTTTCATTGGAATAATCCAGTGAAGATGAGGGAGTTTCTCTTACACCAACGAAAAATTAAAAATGAGAATATCTTTTGATTTTTTATTTCGAACGTACCCACTTTTCTTACTAAACGATAATAAAGTACGCCTAAAACCGTTCCAGCCCCTATCAGCTCTGGGACGGTGCAAAGTTTGCACCTGCTTATAAAACAATTCCTATCGATTCCAAAACGGTTCCGGAACGGTGTTTATCGTAGGCTGGAACAAACCTAATGTGTGAGGATGTTTCCTCCTGTCATAAGTCAGCTACTCCAAGGGTTTTTTCACCAGAAGTTTCCTGGGTTCCTGCTTTAGAATGTCTTGATTGAATACACCTAGATGTACAATCACTTGCTGCAGTTTTTGATGTTCTAAATACTGATTCAGAACCAGTGAATGATGAAGCTTCAGATCCTATGGTGTATAATAATAATAATAATAATAATAAATGACTTTATTGCTGTGTTATAAAAATACAATACATGCAAAGGCGACGTTCGCTCTTAGATGATGTTCTCATACGAGAAGCACCAGCTAAGTGGCGCTCTTCCACGCAACCGCAAAACTAAAGATACAATATTCTTCACTTACAATAATTTCTTATATGCTTAAATAACAAAAGTTAAGTAAATTTACTAATCTATCAACAATATGTGGTTTCAGCCATGACTCCGAGACTGTAATTAAATCAAATTTGTCCAATACTGCATCCTTGAAAGCCAGAAAATTAGATAAGATAGATCTTGCATTTATATGGCAAACAGATAATGGCTTATTCATTTTATTACACGAAATAAGGGATACTACAAACTAAAGGTAAATAATTACAAATTTAAGACCGTTACAAGTAAATAAGAGAGTTATTACTACTAACTATATTAAAACAAAACAAATACCAGAATTATGACCTTTACGAATTAGGAGTAGAGTATAGAAATAGCGTACAGCTATAACTGTTATTTCTTATTGCCGCTTCTTGTAACTCTATCTAGTTTATCAGTTCTTGAGCCGGAGCTGGAGTTAGATCTGCCAAATTTCACAACCTGCAAATCCAGATGAGGAGGTGATGGGTTTCCTCTTTTCTTGATATTTTCGCTTAAAGATAGATTTGGAACTGGTGGTGTCGTTTGTGCTTGTTGAGCAACGTTGAGTGCATCATTCATTTTCTACAATACCTTTATGTTTCGGAGTATCTGATACTCAGTACAATTAATTCAGACTACAACCTCGTCTACTCTATTTATTTAATTATTGACCCCTACAACCCTATTTCTGCTTTAAATAAGCATCCCACTCAAACTTTTTTATAAATGTACAGTTCTACCCTACAGCTTAGGACACATAACAAAAAACTGTTTATGTGTTTTATCCGCTGTGCCAGTCAAACAGGCGGTGACCATTCCACCTTGTTGGCGTTAAAAAATGTAATGTTCTAAAAAGTTTTACGGGTAGTGAGATTAAAAGTAATCAATCACTGGCCGTCCTTCCCTGTTCTATTCCTTTCTGACTTAGGCCGTTACAGTAATGAAATACACGTCATACCAAAAATACAAGTGTAAAAAATTCATCTTTCTTCATAATTCTCCTCGCTTCTTTGCTTATTGCATTTTTTTCAGGATTTTTTTTTGAAAAAAGTGTGAAGAATTGAATATATTCCGGATAATAAGTTTCCGGATAATAAGTTTCTCAAAAAATTAGTTTAAGCAGTGTGGCCCGGAAGGTTTTGAAGTATAACATTACGAAATATCTTACCTTACATCCTTCACAAGAAGTCACTCCGTAATGGTAGCCCGATGCTTTATCTCCACAAACTTTGCAAGGAACGAACGATTTGGTGGTTGTGGAACTATTCGAATCAGCGGCGACGTAATGTTGTTCTGAAACAAAAATTACATTGTTGAAAAATTGACATACTTGTTCAAAACTCAAAGATACTGTCTTTACGAACAGCCAAGCGGCTTTGAAAGCACTTAGCTCTCACCGTGTAATGTCGAAATTGGTTTTAGACTACCAAAAAGACTCTCCTCAATGGGAGAACTCAATAAAGTATTGCTAGTTTGGATCCCTGGCCATTCTGGCATGGAAGGAAACGAGAAGGCAGACTCTCTTAAAAGGTAGGGAGCTGCACGTGTTTCTATCGGACCAGAACCTACAATTGGCATCGCAATAAGTTTTGCCAAACAAACACTAAATACCTGGACAGCAAGAAGAGCTTTGGACTTCTGGTATAATTACCAGGATTGGTTCATTCAAAGGCTTTCATACATCCTTAGAAGATGTCTCCAAACAAATATTAGACTATAGCAGGCATGGCCTATGTTGTCAAACAGGCCTTTTAACAGGCCACTGTCATCTGAATCATCATATGCCAAAAATTGGACTGTTGGAAGATCCGACTTGCCGTCTTTGTCTGGAAGATGATGAAACAGCAGAACATATAATTTGTGCCTGCCCCGCCGCGGCTCGAATCAGGTATCTGATGTTTGGCAGGGTATCTCTCTCGCCACGGACCTGAAATATTATTCACCAAATAAATTAAAATCGGCTTTGTTAAGAAGCTGAATTTGTTTGGTGAAATCTGAATAGGTGTGAGCCACAATAAACTTTTGTCAGTTGCAGTGGAGGGCCTTATAGACCTACTCACCACAAACCTAACCCTAACCTACTGTTACCATAACTAAAGTTATTAAATTACAGTATTTTGGATTTGTATCAACTAAGTCAGTAAGTTTTATTAGCATTCTAGTGTGTGGATAAAATGATTTACAACATTAATTATTTACGCCAGAGGCGCCAAGGCTTGTAATGTATTTAAACGTAGAGATAAGTATTTCATTCCAACAAGGTTTGTTTTTATTTTATTAAAATAACAAAATAACCGAATTACAGTATTTTGCATTTGTAACAATCAAGTCGGTTAGTTATATAAAAAGTCTACTGTATCGTTAAAATGATTTACGTCAATGAAAACATAGTTGTATTCTGTGTAACAAATTTTTTATTTAAAATTGCAAAGCGCTTTCGGCTGTTAGGCCATCATCAGTGCCATACCTGCAAGTAAGCAATAATCGTTGAAAAATTATTAAAAAAGAAATTAGTAAAGAATTACTTACTCGTCAGATATGATACAAGAAACTTAAACAAATTTCTACAACACATTAACGTCACAATGATAAAATTACATCGAATTTAAAATTTTTAAAAAAAAATTTTATCCCCTTTAAAAAATGTTCAAAATATGAAGACAGTTTAACCCCAATCAGGGAATAATTATTTAAAAAAAAATTTAAATTCGATGTAATTTATCATGACGTTAATGTGTTGTAGAAATTTGTTTTCTTGTATCATATCTGACGAGTAAGTAATTCTTTACTAATTTCTTTTTTAATAATTTTCCAACGATTATTGCTTACTTGCAGGTATAGGGCACTGATGATGGCCTAACAGCCCAAAGCGCTTTGCAATTTTAAATAAAAATTTTTTTACACAGAATACAACTATGTTTTCATTGACTTTCTAGTCATGTGTACCTACTCAGCTATAAAGATATTCACCAAAATGATTTACAGCATTAGTTGTATCAGCCAGTGGCGCCATGGTTTGTATTGTATTTAGACGTGTAAAGAAATATTTTTTTTCTCCAACTATCAAAAAATGTTGACATTTTTGTACTATTTTCAGGTGCAAAAGCCATCAATTCCCTTACCTTACAAAAATTTGCTCGTTGCTTAGCAACACTTTTAATCCTAGGATTAAAAACGCTACTTTTAATCCTAGGACTAAAAGTAATTGCATTTGAGCTCTCTAATTGAAATTTGAAGAAAAAAACATTGTCTCTTACAAACTTAGTAAAACAAACTAATTGGGCAACTATATATAGGTATTTATTCGTTATTTATAGTGATGTTGAATGTACAATTGGAACAATTATTGCCAATATTCAAAGCACCACTGAAATTCTCACTAACAATTTTCGAACAATTCAAAAGATTTTCATTAACGTTAGAACAACTGAAAATATTCTCCGTAGCTGTTGATGAAACATTCGAGGAAATATCTGAACAGGTACTTGTACCTTCTTTGTCAGGCTGAAATATTTTTCTGGCAGTATTCTCTTTGTTGATACGTGATTCTTCAATATATCCTTATGCTACCGTACTCGATTTCCAACCTCCATGTTTTTTAAGACAAGTGAGGTCACCGCCACCATCAAGTGTAGCAGATGTTCTTCTTAGCGAATGTCCAGTATACTCCTTCCAATTTTCTAACTTCAAAAATAATGCAATTTCTTGTGGCACGGCACTAATTTTGTGAATACCAACAACCATTCTTTGACACTTCCCATTAACATACTTCAAAAATAAACGACGCCCCTGTATATTTGATGGCCGTAGAGCAACATATTTTCGAAATAAACGCAAATAATTATCGCCTATAATGGTGAACAAACGAGGTTTCTTGTTTTTTGGCTGCAAAATTTTTACGACCAGGACTGAGTCCATATCTTCAATGTCGTCAATTTTCAAATGAATCAGGTGCTATATCCAGGAACCGATCCACTTCCTCCTTTGTAAAAACCCTAGACTTTTTAGGTATATATCCATCACTTTGCTTTTTTAACAATGCTCGTAATTTTGAATATTTACTAATATCCACACCATTTTTGATATCCGGTGTGGATCGCAGCATTGAATACTGTGACCAAAGAGTGGATGGCTTGACGGTCTTCGTTAAATTTGAGAAATACACCATAAGAACACTCTCCGCATAGTTTTGCACATTTTTTTCTTTACACCAATCCATGAATCGCTGATATGCAAGTTCATAAACTTGGCGAGATTTGGGTGGCAAAAGATTTAGATATACTGCTTCGGCACTTTCCAATATATCCGCAGGTATATTTTCATCGTGTTCGGGATTCATTTTGAAAGCAGCGTAAAAACTTCTACAAAAATTATATGATTAGTACGTCTACTGACGTCTACTTGACAATCAATATTTACCAACAATACCATGACCATACCATGACTATACCATGACTATACCATGACTATCCATGACTACCTACTTGCTATCGCTGTTATAATTAATAGGTGTTCAAATTTATGATCAAATTATTAACGATTTTTGAATAAAACTAAATTTATTTTAATTTTGACTTGGTTGGAGAAAAAATAGTATATATCATACGGACTAAAACTGCCTATTTTTACTCGCAATTTTGCATTCGATCGGCTGCGCTGCGCTCCGCCTCGCAACTGCAAATATTGCTCGTAAAAAAATATGCACCTTTAATCCTTATAATATAATATACTCATTTCAACAAGGTTTGTTTTTATTTCATTAAAATAACTAAATTAACCGAATTACAGTATTTTGCATTTGTACCAAATGAGTCGGTTAGTTACATAAGCAGTCTGCTGTGTCATATAAATGATTTACATTTGTTATATCCACTATTGGCGCATTGACTTGTGCTTTGCTTAAACACGTAGAGAAGTATTCTATTTCAACAAGGCTTGTTATTATTTCATTAAAATAACTAAAGTAACCGAATTAGAGTATTTTGCATTTGTATCAACTAATTCGGTTAGTTACATAAGCAGTCTGCTGTGTCATTTGAATGATTTACAACATTAGTTAAATCCGCCAGTGGCACCGGCTTGTTTTTATTCAATTAGAATAACTAGAGTAACCGAATTACAGTATTTTTTATTTGTACCAACTAATTCGGTTAGTGTCGTTAAAATGATTTACAACATTACCTGGAGAAATATTTTATTATAACTATGTGCTGAACAACCAATAAATATTTATGAATATAATTCATTAGTATTGGCATTTTTGAGACCATTTGAAACGCCATTAGGCAGCATTTAGCATCTCTCCTTGAGTAACAAATTTACCTCTAATGTAGTAATCACGAGTGAAAAATATAGAAACAAATTCTAATTTAGCAGACAAACAAAATTATCGAACAATTTCTCCAAATTATATACCGTACATCATTCCGGATCTGTAAAAGTTCGAACGACACCGTACTCCATTCCCACACATTAATTTGCGATAATTTTTTTCCTATAATAGGTTTTAACGGTACATTCGACAGTCATTATCAAACCTGATTTCGATGCGATTTTCTTATATTAAGATTCATCCGATATTTACATCCTACAAGATATTTTTCATCTTGTAAGAAAATGTTTACTAGGAAATGCTGAATTGATCAAGTTACGGTACAAGACGTTTCTTGTAGGAACAGACCACCAACTACACGGTTTAAAATGTAAATTACGATCATATTTTTTAAATCTTTATTTCCGTAACTCGCTCGATTTCCATAAGATAAATTGTTGATCGTTAATACATTTAGAAAGAAGCATCTTTATATTTATCAAAGACTAGCGATCGCCTCGGCTTCGCTTGGCAGACTGGGTCACAACTGTCATTCCATTCCAAAAAAATTATTTTTTTTTCATTCTGACAAACAACAAAATTTGTATAGAAGCCTGGGGCCGTATTCTCGACAAGAGAGCTTTTTGACGTATACGCATCAAAACGAATGATTCATGTGCGAGTACTTTTTTGAACTGGTATTCTTGACGACCATTCGTTTTTTGGAACGTATACGATCAATGTGCGATCATAACATACGGCATCACTGCAACATCTCACTAATTACAGAAATTGGTTCGTGAATTAACGTTTTGTGAACTTAAATTCGAAAACTGATAACTGGCAAAGAGAAAGGTTATCCACATTTGTGATTTACAGGAAATTGAGGAAAACTTGATTTTATGTATGATGTCTCATCGAGATAAAAAAGTCAAATGACCGACTGCCAGAAAAATTACCTTATCGATTGTCTGAACAAAACTCGGATCTTTAATCTCGTAAATTTTCAAATAACTTTACATTCAAAGATGCCGTAAGGAAATGGACAGAAATAAGTTTAATACTTTCAAAGAACCGTAAAGACACCAACAGCTTCAACAAATTGAATAGTTATTAAGAATATCGTTAGTCTTTAGAATATACTCCAAACTGGAGCATCTTCCATTGCATCAATCAACATTAACCGTACTTCTTCGTCTTCCATTTTTTAAAATATTTTTGAGCCAAAGCTCCAAAATACCGAACTTAAGTTCTCATCAGAGGTGAAATATCTAGGTGTCACATTTGACAGTAAGTTAACATGGAACTATCATCTAGAAAACAGAGTAAAAAAAGCATTCATTTCTCATGAACAGTGTCGCAGAACCATCGGCCGTACCTGGGGAATGTCATCGAAGTTGACTACAAATATAATATTATCAATAGACGTCAACCAAACTATAAATGAACGATACAAAGGGCTCGCTGTAAACACTCGTTTTGAAAACGTATACGCATCAATGTTCACGAGTCAAGAATACCAAAACGTACGAATCTCTCGAAATGCGCATCCGCATCAAAAGTTCAGTTGTCGAGAATAGGGCCCCTGGTAAAATGTGAATAGAAAGGAGAACAGAATAGGGCTGTTGAAGACATATCTGCTCAGAAGTAGATGAATCGGCGGAACCTATTACGTGTCACTGTGTTTGGCTGCTGTACGATGCAGATGATAGACAATAAGAGCTGCGTTTGTAGTGATTAATCTTAATCCGTAATCCAATTTTGATTTAAGCATAAAAGTCAGTGTTGCCACTAACAGAAGCCATCAAATAGGTAACTCTTTTAAATGCGAAGTCAAAAGTTATTAAGCTACAGAAACTGTTTGGAAAATGTCAAATTTCGACTTTCAGAACCAGTCTCGACCATGGATGTAGCAAAATCAAAAATCTTCTTTTTTGCATGCAAAATTTTAAGTTACGTCTTCAGAATTTTAATTATATTTTACATGGCAGTATAGTTTATTACGATCACCAAAAAATAATTTATTAAGACCGTTTGTCGGTGCTTTTGACGGTCAACAAGCGGTCCTTTGATTTTTTTTTGGTTGTCCAACTGTAATCGTTCAAAGTTTAACAAACTTGACTTAACTTGAAAATGTAAGGTGTTTTTTGAATAATTAAGTGATCGATTTAAAATATTTATAAAGTATTACTACGTTCAAGGACCTTCTCAATAATATTTCATTCACGCCGGTAAAGCGATTGGAAAAAATTTGCGAGTATAAGTAACGGATGCATTGTAAATTTTTGTTCAAATTTTTTGTCAACTATTTTTTAAAAACAATTTATGACATCGAGTAAGTTGTTTAATTTAAACGAGGTGTGGTAATTATGGACTTATATCCGTTAAGGAAGTAAACATAAAAACGTCTTATTTGCAATTCCCAATCCACCAGAATACACTTATATATGCAGTAACACTTAAAAAAATGCTATTCCCGGAAAATGTGAGGCTATTTTAGTTTTCAAAGTGTCACTTTCCCGAACTAGAGTAGGAAAGTAAAATTATGGCATTTTTGACCTTAAATAGTTTTTTACTTCGGAAGTTATAACTATTGTTACAACAGGTAAATAAATATTTACGAAATAGTCCATCAAATAAAATCTACAACTTTTCTAGCTTTTTGTTGCATTTTCAATTTTTTGAAAATATAAAATAATGAAGTTATTTTGATATAACCCTGTACATTCTTGAAAGTAGTGTCAAAACTACTATCAAAGCACCCGTGTTTGATATAAGAAAAATATATCAAATAAAATTCTTTCATCTACAAATGACTTAAAACCGTTGCCGTCACCTTCATCGTCATCTTTATGTGACCTGCAACCGATGTCATCCTTATCGACGTCATCTACTTACCAGTTAACACCCAAATAACTCAACTGAAACGGCAATTTTAAGTAATTTGTAGAATGCAACAAATTATGTTCTTAATAATAATATGTAAAATAATAATAGTATAATTATAATTAATAGTTTTTGGTTGAAGTATTGTATATGTATGTTGAAATAAAATAACTTTTGAAAAATGGGCTGGTATACTTTTTTGTATGTACGGTGGTAGAAAAAATAATATTCCTAACTCATGCGTAAAGTGTCTTTCCCGCCCTTGACTGCCCTTGACTCAACTGCAGTTGGGTGTGGGAAACTATCACTTTTAACACTTGTTAGGAAAATAACTATATATTATCAAATAGAAACGTGACAGCAATATTTTTGACACTTACTAAAAGTTTCTCACAACGATGACAAGCAACTGCGTCAAGGCTAATGTTATTATTGCTAACCAGAGTGAGAATATTATCATATCTCAAGAGAGAATGTAAATACATTCAAATTACATGGGGGCAGAGGTGTTGCAGAATATTTTTTTAATCTAAAGATAGAGAATTCCAGCATTATGTATTCAAATTTGATTTCAGAATTGGCAAATTCTGTGATGATCGTGAAGTAAAATATTTCTTTTGGATAGGAGCTTGATTTGATACATTCTTAAGTATATTCTCAATTTGAGAATCAGGTGTTTATTCCTTTGACTAAACGTGTGAAAGCAGATCATTACTAGTGTTTTTGGAGAATTTTGACAACTAAAATATCCTACAACAGAAAAGATTTTGGAAAAAAGTATGGACAGTCCTTACGCAAATGATTTGGAGAACATCCTATGCGACAAATACAAATTAGTGTAGTCCGCTAAGCTGCTTAAAACAGATGTGGCTACTGTTAATGAACGCAAGAAACAGGAGCCGGTAGAATTCTGTAGAATCCTGTTTCCCAAACGTAGATATTGCCTTGCGCATTCACTAACTGCAAACGTTCTTTTTCAACATTAAAATGCATTAAAAAGGAGCCAATAACGTCTTAATTCTCTCACTTTGATGAATAAAGAGCATGATTTGCTTAATAGTTTGCTCATATTAAATCCAGAATAGTCTAAAGCAATATAGGAGCCTCTTGACGCAGAATATGCTACAGGATGAATCCGGCAGTCCATACTCAAACATAGGATAAAAATTCATAGAATTTTCAAGCGCCGACTGTACAGCCATATAAAATTCAAACTCATCAGAAATTAATTGAAAGAGACCTCGAAAATTATTATTTAAACAAGACAATTTAAACAGAAGAAAATTAAAACAGATTAAACAAGTTTAACGAAAGTTTAAGAGTTCCTCGGTTTAATTTGAAGAAAAAGCAAAAAATAGGCATAATTCCGTAAAGGTCGTTTACAAAATGAACAATCTGATTGAATCAAGTATAAAGAGTGAGAGCCAAAACCTCCTCGCTTAATTAACGAAACGGAATGGGACCCCAACACCATTACTAGCATTGGAGCGAATGCAATTTAAGGGACGGCTTGAAAGCAATGAGAGAGACTGAGATAGGATTGTACTGGCCAGGAACAGCTCAATATTGATAAAGGATACAGAAGAAAACGGATTATCATCATGTCTGAAGGTCAAGCAGTCATTAAAGCAGAGTTATTGTGTTATAAGTTTTAAAATGGTATGGTAATAGCTAGGAAAACTCAATAAATTAGGCGAGTACAAATTACTGTGGTTTCCATGAATCACTGGAATAAAAGGAAATCGCCATCGTTTCGTGTGTGGAGACAGTGGTGCAAGCCAATCTCATACATAGAACAATAAAATTTTTCTCGGACAGCCAAGCGACTTTGAAAGCACTTAGCTCTCACCGTGTAACGTCGAAATTGGTTTTAGACTGCCAAAAAAGATTCTCCTCAATAGGAAATCTCAATAAAGTGTTGCTGGTCGGTATCCCTGGCCATTCTGGCATGGGAGGAAACGAGAAGGCAGACTCTCTTGCACGTGTTTCTATCGGACCAGAACCTACAATTGGCATCTTAATAAGTTTTGCCAAAAAAACAATAAATACCTGGACAGCAGGAAGAGCTCAAGACTTTGGGCATAATGTACCAGGATTGGTTCATTCAAAGGCTTTCATACATCCTTAGAAAAATGTCTCCAAACAAATGTTAGACTATAGCTGGCATGACCTACGTTGTCTAACAGGCCTTTTAACAGGCCACTGTCATCTGAATCATCATATGTTAAAACTTGGACTGTCGGAAGATCCGACTTGCCGTCTTTGTCTGGAAGATGATGAAACAGAAACAGCAGAGCATATAATTTGTGCCTGCCCCACCGCGGCTCGAATAAGGTATCTGATGTTTGACAGGGTCTCTCTCTCTTGCCCTCGGACCTGAAATATCATTAACCAAATGAACTAATCGGCTTTGTTAAGAAGCTGAATTTGTTTGGTGAAATCTGAATAGGTGTGAGCCACAATAGACTCTTGCCAGTCGCAGTGGAGGACCTTATAGACCCACTCACCACAAACCTACCAACGAGCTTAATTAATAAAAGAAAATTTGCTATTTTAATGAACACTAATATCCGATTTCACCAACCATTTCCTAAAGTTAGTTGATACCTAAATCAGATTTTGGAATGACAAAATAGAATTTACGTTTTACCATGCTCTAAGAAACGCCTAAACATGATAGAAATACCCAATATTGTCACTCTTAAGTAATTCTTAGCGCGTGGTAAAACGGAAATTTCACTTAGCAATTCCAAAATCTTATTTAGGTATTGCCTAACTTTAGGAATTGTTTGGTGAAATTGGGCATTATTGCAACAATTTTTTCCACGATTTCGTTTATCAAAATTCAATGATCACAATTATTCGGATTCAATGCACGGTACTCCCAAGGAAGATAATCTATCACCTAACATGGTAGACCTATGCATATTTTTTATCCTTTTCAGGACAGAGAAAGACCTTTTTGTCTCACAATTACCATAACATTTTTTCTGTATCACGGGCTCCTCCAAAGCTTCGCGAAGTCCGGTGTTAATCCGTCACTGAAAATGATGTCTGAGGGTCTGAAACACCCTTTTGGAGAAAGAAATCCTTTAACAGTTTCAATGTAATATTGAAAGAAATTGAAGAGAAGATCTGATCATTGGAAAAATCTAGTAGGGTTTAGACAATCAAAGATACTTCTGGGAAGCTACAACCAGTTGAGAATAAAAATGTATGGCTGAGCCAGAGAAAGACTGTTTTGACAGTGTCCTCATCACTAATAGTATTTTATGCAACGATCATGTAATGATGATGACCGCAGGCGAGTTTCGTATATATTATGCGAGTGTATTAATGGCCATTACATGAAAGTTGCATACAATATTTTTTCTACTCCGATTAATAAGAATTATTTAATTAATTTTCTCCAATCCATAAATTGTTTGTATAATTTTTCATAAGTTTTCTTGGATTTTTCTGGTAATATGTTGTCAACTACTCTTTCTCTAACTTCTGGAGGCGTCAGATAAAATTCTTCGTTATCACTCATTATTTTAACACAATTTAATTATTTAGTTCAATTAATTTTAAATATAGTTACCTTTGAAAATCAAAATTATTTGACAGCTGTCAAATTAAGTGTCACTTAATAGGTCTGTTCGCCTGCAATAAAAGTGTAGCACTGAGCTATATAATTTTGAAAAATTCAGGTCTATCTGTGAAAAAATGCGTGTAAAATTGCTAAATTTGGGACTATCTATGTATATTGCATTTGTATAGGTACTGCAAGAAGCATTAAAACATAATTTAAATAAATAAAATCGTATAGCTCAGTGCTACAGGGAACAGACCTAATATAATTAATTTCAGAAATGTCAACCAGTTATCCATGGCTATATTAAATATTGTGCGAATGTCGCATTCCTATTGGCTTAAAAATCTGTATCATAATGAAAATTTGTATCATAATGAATATCATTAGTCTTTTAATAAGTAAATTATAAAACAGGAGTAGAAAAAATATCTTAGGTCTTACTTATTTTTTTCTGCTTTTTCCAAATAAGTAATTTAAATTTCATTTTATTGATATACAGGGTATTGTTTCGAGTTAAAACTTACTTATTAATTTTTTAACTCCGGACCTGAGTAGATATTTTTATTTATTTTGATATCGACACCACACACCACTGTAGACAAAGAACATACAAACCAAATATTACAAAAATGGTTATCAAGTTGAAATTAATTGAAAAGACGCAGTCAATTAATAAATCACTCTGTATTTCGGGTATAAGGAACTATAGAACCATAAAATATAGGTTATTTAGAATAACCTCGGTGTGCTCCATCTTTACAATGAATCACCCTGAATAAAAGAAAAAAAATTATTACAAATATCAGTATCAAGTCAAGTCCAAGAGAAAAAATACGTTAAGGCAATGCGATTCCGTGTTTTGATCGAATAAAGAAAGCAATGCACTGGCTGCGTGCTACCGGTATAAACTTGGGGTCAAGTTCATGAGCGATCGGCCGCAGCAGCACCTCCGCTTATGCAATTGACTGTTCGGATGAGGACGTTACACAGAGCCGTATCAAATAATATATTATTTTTTTTGACGTGATAGTTGACCAACCACGTTTAGATTAATATCCTAAACCACTTCGTTTATAACCGGTTCGATTAATAAGATTTCGTTACGCGTTGCATGGAGTGACTCCTAGATGTACAAAGCGCGCCTCAACCTTCTTTAAATTTTGAATAACAAATTTTAATCAATAGAAGTTGATGGTGGATTTTGGCAACAATATACATTGAGTTGCTTTAAATAGTTGATTTAACGGTAGATCTGAACCGCTCTAAAGGGTAGGCAAACAGGATCGTCGAGAAAGGGATGGCGGGTAGTTGCATAGTTTAATTTAATGGGAATTGGGATTTTTACTTCGAAGATATACCAAGAAAACAATAAAAATAAAACAGGAAATGTATAATGATTGAAATATTGTTAGATTTATGAATGTTCCTAAACAAGTAGTGTAACTATGATAATTTGTCGGCACTGGGCAATTTTAAATATAAGTTCGTTGTTCCAAGTTTGCTATTCTACTATTTCCCAAAACTCGAGCTCCAGCCACGAATTGACCAATCAAAAAACTGATTCCATCCAACTTTACTTTTTCGAAATCTACTCATAGCACTAAAAACCAATAAATTCTCACTTATTTTATCCTACATTTTAAATTTTAGTTCTTAACTATCGACACCAGATACTTTTTCGTAAACCCCCGCTTACGAATTGTGAACCCCCAGTCTTTTGTCGCACCAGCATAGACCCCCGTCAGGTCTTCCGTGGACCCCAGAAGGTCAACCTGGATCACTGGAATCAGTGAGACAACAGATAAAAACCTTCTAAATTAAAATGATCGTCTATAACTTTACAGATTTGTGGGCTCCTCTTTCCGTTTTGCTTCTGTAATACTTCAAAATAGTTTTTGTAAATTCAGGAAAGCATCTCTATTTAGTGCCTTTTCCATGTGTTAAGACAGTAGAGTCATATTTTTTGGACCTACAAATGACACATCTTCAATTTTCATTTTGAGCACTGGAGTAAAAGGATCCACACCAACTTTTCAGCTTGGTTCTTAATGACTTTCAATAGAATCTAAAATAATGGGCCTTCACTTTTCTTAAATATGAACTGTTCACAAATTTAGCAATAGCGATCAGAACTTCATTTCGATATAAAACAAGATATTTGTGGCTTTAATAGGATAAATGTTTCCAGGGTAGGTAGTTGAAAAACGTAACTATATGAAAAGAAGAGAAGTTCCAGGATATTTCTGTTAAATCTAAAGGAGAACTGAGAGAAGTCAAGTTAATATGTTTAAATATAATTTTTTATGGGTAATAGTATATTAAAGTATAAGTGGAAATTGAGGTCTTTAAAACACGCGCGATTTTTCGGCTTCGCCGTCGTGCTCGAAATAGAGCAAGTGTTTTAAAGACTAGTTATCCACGAATACTATACGCTATTTTTTTTATTGGTGCACTTTGAAAAATAAACTTCCGCAGCAAATAAGAAAGATATATGAACAGTAAAGAACTAAACTGAGAATAGAATACTGGCAGAGGGCTAATACACGAACTGAACACAAATTCGAATACGAATGCAATGCAACAGATGTCAGATGAACGTTAAAGGACGTTTATAAATCACAATTTTTAACCAAAAGCTCCTAATAATAACATTGATGCCAAACTTTCTTGACTCAAATTGAAGTATTACTTGAGTAATGACTGTGGATATGAAAAGTCGCCTCGAGCTAAACTCACACTAAGTTGAGTTTGAGTGTGAGTGACCCTCAAGTGTCGACTATGAATTTCACCCTTAGTTCTTATTTCCATCTATGATTTCCATTTCTTGCTGTTGTAGTAGTTATAGACCAGTATTTATAATTTCAAAGTGCACCAATAAAAAAAATAGCGTAAAGTATTCGTGGATAACTGTTCTCTGAAACGCTTGCTCTATTTAGAGCACTCCGGCTTCGCCGTCGTGCTCGAAAAATCGCACGTTTTTTAAAGACCTTAATATCCACTTATACTCTAATATACTATTCTCGAGTTGTTGATGTTGCCACGGTAACTTTAAAACACGCGCGTTTTTTAAAGTTCGGTTTAAACACGCCGAGGCGTGCTTTAAATAGGTAAAATCGTTCACCAATAAAAAAAACTAGTATTATTTCAGTCATATTTTTTTGGCTATAGAGTTATGATTTTCATCACCTTTACTTTGACAATTTATTAAATTATGTTGAATTGTTTCATAGTCTTTTAAGAATACTCCGTTTGAATTTTAGCTCAACATTCACAGTTTGGTGCTTTCTATTTAGGTTTCATTATTTACTGGTAAACAATGTATGACAGTTAGATTTTAATTAAAGAAAATTTCTTGACATTATCAAAATTCCATCGTTTTATATTGTTGTTAAGTGTGGAATGCGGGGAGCAATAGAAAAAGTATATTCTTTTCGATTTCTGGTTGTTTTAACCAAACGAGGTGACTCTTTAATTGAACAGTTTGTGCTTCTGAATCTTTTGCTCTTGAATCTTCTCTTATTTGCTTTTTTCGTCGTCTCACATTTGATTTATTATCAAATTCAATTCACTGATTGCTCCATTTGTTGTTGTATAGTTTGTATTATTTAAATAAAATATAGTTCTACAAAGTCTTTCTGACAACCAACTGACTCACACCACATGACAAAAACACACAAACTTCAACTCCAGCTGATCGGGGGACCCAGCCTAATATGGCCGACTTGTCAAAATCAGGTGTTCTGGAATGGTTTATTGGATGAATAAATAGTACCCAGAAAATATTGACAGAAATGAGCGTGTGGTGTCGAATAATTTAACTCAATTATTAATATGAGCATTCCATATGTTAATGATAAATGTCTGTGCCATTTTGTGATACTTATTTATACTTATTGTTAAAATAAAGTAACTGTATGGTGCATATTAATTGTCGTACTATACCTTCTAAATGCATATCATCATTTTTCGATGGGTTAGAATCGATTTTTGATTTTATTTCGTTACTCGGAATCTGGCGTACGAGCTTGTATATCCGTTTCGACAATTCGTCACAATAAGCTGACAGGCTACGTAGTTCTATCGGTAGATTCGTCGGTCCTGTGTGTATAAAAAAGTATGTTACTTAAAACCGGCTTTTTTTTGGATAGAAACGTGATTATGGGGAAAACTTGAAGTATAGATATGAGAAATTCCTGAACAACAAGAAGAAACTTCTGAAAAAATGTATAAATCCTGAAAAGAATTTTACTGAACATGTTTTAGACTGTAAAAGACATAACTAACAGGTTGAAACAGCAAAGCATATACTCCGCTGTCAATCTAATTAGGTTTCTGATGTTTGGAAAATAGTTCATCGAATATCGGCTTTTTTAAAATGCTGAATTTTGTTGGTAAAATGTGGCTAGATGTGTTTCACTTTTGATAATCGCAGTGGAAGGGCGAGGTGATCCCAAACCTGAACCAAGAAAGACATCCTATTGATATTGTGAGTAATAAAATTTGAGCATTATTGGGCACTAGCAACCCTTCGGGTCCCTTCGTACAGATGTCTTACAGAAAATATAAAATAACCTATGCTACTCAGAAGAGATGAAGCTTTCGGTGAAATTGGTTGAGTAGATTGTAACAAACAAAAAATCAATAATCTTTCCAACATTAATTTAGATTATTTTTTAAGTGTCAATTATTTTAGAGGCAAGCAAAACAGAAAAGATTATTAGATTAGTTTCCAAGTATATTATTTCAAAAATGCAAAAAAATATTTCTTATACGACAACAAATTATTAAAATGTTATTAACATTTTGGTCTTGGATATTCAGGGAGTTTCTAAAGAATCAAAAATTGAAGATTTTTTAGAATTGACGTAGCCCCCTAGAAGTATACGCTACTGGTACATTTATTTATTATTTCTACTGACAACCAAAATTGTCAATCAATAAAACGTTCAACTCTTATATTAATCAAGTGATTTTTGGAAGTTAAAATCTGATATACTAAGCAAATAAATTGGCTCAAAATGTCGACCATACTATGGAATTCCCATAAAACGTGCATAATATATAATTCAGTGAGAAGAAAAAAATAAACGGTACATACAAGACCAGAAAAAGCCTAAAGGCTAAGGTGCTGAGCAATCTAACTCTCTAACTTAATCAATGCATTGATTGGATTTGATTGGCTCTAATGATATTAACCAAACGCAAACATGTGAGGAGCTATTTATTTTTTAGAATTATATGATTTTGGGTTCAAATTTCCACAAACAGTTTTTCATGCTTTGAGTCGTTGAATGAATATAGTGTTTGGCTCGTAAGACGATAAACAAAATATATATGTAGGTATTCTTCATGTACAAATTTTAATATTCATCGTTTCTCTCCTTTCGCGAATTTGGGATTATAATGGTATACGTTTACGTCTACTTCGAAATTTCAATTTTT
Organism: Galerucella calmariensis; assembly: GCA_910591675.1. Classification (NCBI taxonomy): domain Eukaryota; kingdom Metazoa; phylum Arthropoda; class Insecta; order Coleoptera; family Chrysomelidae; genus Galerucella; species Galerucella calmariensis. The sequence goes on along the minus strand of CAJUYG010000014.1, from coordinate 308,264 downwards.
GGCGGCAGTGCCAATGTGCGAATTCGCCAAAATTTCAAATGAGAAACTAAAAATTTCTAAAGTTTGGTTATTTAATGAAATGTACATACTTTATTTTATTGTTGAGAGGCATTGACAACGAGGTCATTCGCCTTTTATATCGATATTCAATATCTCTGGGTTCGTTGAATTCTGTTAAAAATATCTATTTTTTTTAAATAGATACGTGATGACTTTTTAAATATTACCTACTTTCATTTGTTAGGCAAAATCTAATATCATTTGGAAACGTTTTTTGTTGTCTTTGATTGAGATATTTTGGTCAGTTTATCAGTATATGATGGAATTGTATTGCAATTTAGGCGGATTTTGTTTTATGGTACATCATCAGGATCGTATTCAGCCAAATTCGAAAAGGCTATGAAATTAATAATTACCAGCTTCTTTTCTGAAAATACATGAGAACTTTCAAAACGCTGATGTTTTCCGTGTATCTAGGCATATTTTTGTATTATATAAATAAATATAACAATAAGATTATTATTCACTTTTCATAAATAAAAATTGACCGTGAACAAAAAAGTACAGACCTGACAAGAACTGTCAGTGGGACATAGAAAAAGACGTAAGACACATATCCGCTACGAAAGAACGCCTTCATATTACTTTGAATGCCAGATTGATAGGCTGTGCTTGCGTGTAATCTAAACATTGACCAATCAAATTTTTGTTAGTCAAAGATCAGGGTTAACGTTTGTAATACACTTAAACGGTTCATTATTGTGATATTTTGATTAGGATTAATCACAGACCTGCCTTTTTTTCCATTTATTTCTACGTAATGTGTTAGAAAGACATTAACAATCGATGACGCACACCAAGAAGGGTATTATTTCAACCATATATTTACAAGTTCATATTTATCTGACGTTAAATTGCATTTGATAAAGAATGGCCAAATTAACAAAATCACAACATCATTTGAACTTTTAAATTTCTTCAAATCTATATATTTTGCACTGTTTTATGTATTTAAGATCTTAAGTTCTCAATAAAATCATAGCTCGTATTGAATAGGAGATTCCAATGATGACTGAATATACAGGGTGATGAATATGAAAAACCAAAAGTTACTAATAATATAAAAGAAACAGCAAATCTGGCTACATTGCAAATATCAAATCTGGAATCTTCGTATCCCAAAATAGGTGTACCACAAATTATATACAATTAGGACTAATAGCAGTTTACGAGGTTTCCAGACTTTTGGTCCACTCTGTATATACGCTGTTTATTTTTATATTGTCTAAAGTCCAGTTATCTAAAATTGTTTGTCAACGACATATTTATAGCTTAAGTCAACCATAAACAACATACTGCGAAGTAATATAATATATACCTTCTTGGAGATTAAAATAATTTTGAATAAATTTAATAAATCTTCACACTCAATTCAATAAATAAAAATCCTATTTTGTAAGTCCACAACGCCGAAATTTTATAGTGAATAATGAAAGAAGGAAAAGGAGGATGTTATTGATTAAATATTTCACCTATAGGTGTATGACATTTCTTAAATGTGGGAGGAAAATTTTTCTGAAGAGGAAAAGTCTAATACATTAAAGTTTAAATTTATAAAAGGCAGGAAAAATGCAATAATATGAATAACGGCAAGTTCTGTTTCTTATTAGGGAATGAGACTATAGAATTAATCTGTCATTTTAATTAAATTATTAAAACATGCAGTATCATATGGATTCCAGGTAATGAAATACCAGACAAAACATCAAAACAAGCGTCTGTTTCGCAGATAGATGATGGAATATATATGTTCCCTTTGATGTCCTGAAAACCTCAATAAAGAACACAATCTCCAGAGCATAACAAAGGCGATGGTTCAACTACAAGGGTGATATGAGTGAAATAAAATGGAAATGTCCAAAGAACCTGAGCAAAACATAGCAAGTAAAAGTATGTAGGCTAAGAATTGGCCATACCCGGTAAACACATTGCCACTATCTGCTAGGAACCAGTACAGAACATATCTTCAATTGTCCTAACTAGGTATAACAGACAAAGAACCATGATGTCGATTCTGATATTAAAAATAGTATTAAAGATAATGTTTCTTTAAAAAAAACTATTTTATACCTAAGAAATATATATCAAGTTATAGAACAGTTTTAATTTTAAATATTTTTTTTAGTAAAGAGCTAATAGCCAAAGCAGTTGAAGCTCTTTAACGTGAAGAAAAAAAAATTAAATAATGATGAAATCAAATGTCAAAATTTTTAAGTTCAAATATTTGAGATAAAATTAAATTTTTTTTTAATTTGGGATCTAAACTGACCGGATATTTTTTTTATTCCTTTTTAATTGTAGAGAAACAATTTTCTCAAAAAAAAAATAACCAAAAAAAATTCTAAACATCAATTTTTGTGTTAAAATTTATAGAACTCTCCATAATTTGAAATTCAAGAAGCCGAAAAAAAAGTTCCAATTACCTACAATTAAAACGGGGAAGAAAAAAAAATATAAAAAGTTCATTGAATACAACAAACTTTCACGATTAAAATTATATACTACAACCGATTATGATTCTCCAAGAATGGATACCGAAATAATTTTTTAAATTTTCGCCTCAATTTGCTTTTATACTTCAGCAACTGTATTTTTCAGCCACCTTGATGAGGTAACTTTAAAAAAGAAGCAATTGACTTCAAAAGTATACCTAATGGTAATAATGATAATAAATTATTCAATTACTCCATAACTATGATAACAGTAAATCACAAAATATAAGAGAGCATGGTGTGACATGTAGCATAGTTTATAAATGTACAACAATTTATGAATAAATTAATATAATAATATTATATTTTTGTTACAGGATTTAAGATGACTGCATTACCAGAGGTTCACTGGTAAAGCTACTCCTAAGGAATGGTAAGTAAAAGGTTTTTTCAAGTTAATTGATAGTATTTTTTTTAAACCACTTCATAACTATTTTTAAGTGGTCTTCCACTTTCTTTTGGGTCGAACCAATTGTCTTAATGATAAAAATGATAACGGTGTCATCAGTAAATACTTCTCGGGAAGAGTTTTTGTATTAGGTATAAAAACAGTCCTTTCAACGTGCACATCTTCCTGTCTTAAGTTTTTTTAGCACCTCCCTTCGGCATTCACAGCCGCGTAAAAACTTTCTTTAATCTAAATTCTGAACTATTTGGGTTTGTAAGAATCGTATTATAGATTTGAAAAAGCAATCAGGTGACTAAACATTATTTCCAATTAACAACTTGCTTCGTAACATTGATTAATAACTCAATAACTTCAATTTAAAAAAAAAATTCGACACTGATTGTTCTTTAAATAAACAATGATTATGGTACAAGCCGTATAATCTGACTCTGCTGACGCCACGTCTGATCTTCACAGCAAGTACCATAATGATCGTCATTATGCTTCTTGTAGTAGGTAATAGTTTTTCTTGATTTATTTACTCCGATAAATGGATTTCCTTGTTATATGTTACATCTGAGAAATAAAAAAACTGGATAGATATAACTACGTGATCTAAAATATCATTTAAATATAGGTATACTTGCCGTAATAGATATTGTGTGGACTTAAAGTTGTCGGCTCTTTGTTCGACTGTAATTCGATACGATACCGTCATAGTCCGCAATATAACTTAAAGGGGATATACGATTAGATAGCTGCATTAAAAATATTACATCCACTATACCTATTTGATTATTTCATTGACAAATTAATTTATATACACTGTGTTATTTATAAGATGCGACATAGGGATTCCTGTACAAACCTGTCAAACGCGAGCTAACTTTTTTACCAAATAGCGATCATAAAAAATAATAGTAGATTTGGAAAGGTCGTTGAAAAATAAGTTCAAATGCACTTTTAATTTTCTAAATTTCGCTCTGGTTTAATAAAAAAAATGGATAGTTATGTTTTAAAAAGTCGAACTCCATATTCATACTCCCTTCGAATTCTCCTGCTTAGGAGATAGCCATACAAGTAGAAACACGGGGATTTGAAAGTTTCAACTGAAGTATGGCGGTTCGCTTCGCCGCTGTGTTAAATTTTTTTTCTTAGTTCTTTTTTCACAATTTTTGAAACAAATAATTTTGCTTTATTTTATGTTTTTAGACAAAAATTGTGGAAAAGAACTAAAAACAAACAAAAAGGTAGAACGTGTCGCGGGACACAAGGTAGTACTTTAGTTCCTTTTAAGCAAAAGTATGTAATACATCTGACGTTATAGATAAACAATTTGCCTATCTCTCGGTGGTCAAGTAGTAAGCAAACCAGACTCTCACGCGGTAGACCCGGGTTCGATTCCTTGTGAAGAAGTTTTTTTTTATTATTAATTTTATTTTTAAATAATTATTCTGCTTGATATTAATAACGACAACAGGTAGACGTTTGAAATATTTAGCAGAATAATCATTATTATAGATAATGGTACGGTACCCTTCATGAGGGAGTCCGACTGGCAACATCTACTCATAAAAGCATCGTATATTTTAAAAGGGAAACCGTAGCATTATACAAATTGGACATTCAAGAGCTGTACGTTTACCACAAAAAGATTAGTGGAAACATGAAATTGAATTGTTAAATTTTCAATTTGAAGTTATATTACAGTTTATAGAAATTTTTATTTTCTAGATTTTTTCTTAAGTGGGTCGTAGAAAAAATATGGTGTTCGACTCGTGTGGATTGTCCATATCGCACTTGAACGATTGAGCACTCCGCCTACGGCCATCATATCCACACTAGTTGCACAAACTACTATTTCTATCAAAATATGCCCTTTTACATTTAAAAACAACCTGCCAAATGTCAAATCAATTTATCCATCCATTTTAAAATTATCGAATTAAAACATTCAAGTTTTCTTAATTTCAACACCCTGTATTCCGAAAAGTAAATGTTCTAGACCCCTTACTTCTCATATCATTTTGTCCAATTTTACGAGAGGAATCTACATGCAAACGTTGTAATTACCCTTAACGTTCGAGATGCTTAAACCATTTTTTCCGAATAAAATAATTTAAATTTATTCGAAATGAACGAAATGTCAAAAGTGACATTTATACTTCTCGATCAGCTTAAAATATATTTTGCATTTTTGTGAAATTGTTTTTATGCTATTTATTACTTTTCGACGTCTGAACGGTAAGTAAATCACTTACCGACGTGTTAAACTTAGAAACCAGTAAACACAACCTATACCGTCCTGACAACCGATGCTGTAAATAAACAAAAAAGATCAATCGCACAAAAAAAATTATGTAAGTAATAGTAAAAATTTATCCGAACAAATCTAAGTAGATCACCAGCACTGCGAATACCAGCTTTGCATAGAATTTTAATATAGCATCGGTGGTTCAGTGGTAGAATGCTCGCCTCCCACGCGGGCGGCCCGGGTTCGATTCCCGGCCGAGGCATATGAATCGCTGCTTCGTAAACGAGAGAGAGACTCAGGAGAGAGCACACGCACCCAAGCAAGGCACATAACGAAGCAACGTAACATAACGGTCAGATCTTTTGCGTCGCGACCCCTGGTCGCTTAAACATAACCTGACGTAAAGAACTAAAGTTCCAAAAAATGTAACCACAGCGGTCAGTCGAGCCGCCATACTTCAGGCTTAACTTTAAAACTTTCTGTGCTCTTACCTGCCTTGCTATCTTCTATGAGGTTGAAAGTATTCGAAATGGAGTTTTTTTTAAATAAATATCTATTTTTCCATCAAGCCAGAGCGAAATTTAGAAAATTAAAAGTGTATTTGAACTTATTTTTCAACGATCGTTCCAATTCTGCTATTATTTTTTATAAACGCTATTTGGTGAAAAAGTTATCTCGCGTATGAGTTTTGTACAGGAATCCCTATGTTGCAAGTTATAAATAACACAGTGTATAAAAAATTCCATAGCCACAGTGCAATTGCCCTTTGACAGCGGCAAAAGTTACCTACAACTTTTACAGCGACAAATGTATGTGTATAAAAATGTGCCAAATGGACTAAATGCTCAGCATAACGCATTAGTACAGATGTCAAATTACAAATAACTCAAATCGAGTTGAAGAACAAGATCTAATAAAAATAACAGGACATAGCAATTCATCATCAAAGAGAGATGACAAAGAGTAGATATCATTCGGGCATTATTCAAATGCTTTTTTAAAAAAAAGATCAAACTTCAACATCCACTACAGAAACGATAAACTGCGGAACCTGTAGCCACATTAGTTTTCTTCGTATGAATTTCAATAATTGCTGTATTTATTTTTAGTATTCCATAAATAAAGTTTGTATTGATATGTTTATAAATATCTTATACATTAAATTGTATTGATAAATAAATGTATTGATACCTCTTGTGCTATTATAAGATGCTAAATTTATTCGAAAAAGATCAACAATTGTGGTATTTATTATTGTTCTGAAATACTTCAACTCCGATCATCATACTATGTTGTTTAAAAAGAAAAAAAGTGAAATTACAGTTTTTTTGGTATTCACCGCAAATTATTATATGGTTTCTTTTTCAAGACAACACTACTGCAGATCACTAGCAATTTCACTGAAAGATCTAAATCAAAGCGTAACGCTTTTAATGTATTCAATTGTTGCCCAGCACAGAAGAATGTTCGATGTTTGCGCTTCGTGGTAATGATAGCGAAAACAACAAGAAAATATACGATATTTTAGTTTTAAACAGTCCAAGGCTCTGAAAAATCTTTTTAACAATGTCACAATGTCATAAGTACTTTTGTCACGCCAAGGTTGTTGCTGAAATTGAATTAATAAAAATTGTATTTTATTTAATTAAAATTGCTTTGGGTAAATTCGTTTGCTCAGTTTTGCTTTTGTTGGGACAATGAGGTAGCACATTGTTAATAATTTGAAAACATCGAATCTTCAGCTTCTATTTGGATGGGACAATCAGTAAAGCAAATTCTTAATAATTTAAAATTATCATTTGTTCCACTTCTTTTGCGATAGGACAATAAAAATTATCCGGCCACCAAAATACTCTACGAAGGTAAACTTTGGTCTCTGAAGTCGATAACTTGGAGTCAGTAGATAGTTCGGTATCGAGTTTAGCCAAGAGTTCCAAAATTCCCAACTTAGATGTTATAAACTATTCAATAAAATTCATCTTTGTGCAAAAATCTATTTGCTTATAATAAAGAACGATAGAAATAATAAATTTTCAAAGGAAATGGTTATCAAACATTGATTGTGATCAAATTTCAAAGAAAATTCTTCGATTTTCTGTAAAGATGATATTTTTTTTATAACATTTTCTCATATACAAGGCTGCTAATAGAATATTTGTTATGATACATCGTTCATTTCGTTATTTCATCCCTTTGGGGTGGAACACAGGGTTGATTAGACTATTTTTCTTGTAGGATACACGTTTTTCTATCGATTTAACTAAATAACTAATTGTTAATGTAAAATATTAAGCAATCACTGGATCGATATATTTCGCACCTACTGTAAACTTAGCAATTGAAATTGAGAATTCTCGTGAATAGAAAAGTTGTAGGATTCGTCACAACGAAGCCATTTACAAAAATTCAGTGAAATGGCCTTGGAAACCTTGCCTATTGAATAGTTTGTGTCAAAATAATATACTGTGTCAAGAGGACAGAAAATTAGCTTTAACAGCACAAGACTATTAGATGCATAACGAAGCGAAGGCAGCTGGTAGTTGGACTGCTCAGGCTTTTTCTACATGTGTGATACACAACTATTTTTCACCTACCGAACACTCCAAAAAATCCATGTGAAACGTCAAATTAATCAAGTGACAGATGGTGAAAAACTTCGTGGTGTCATGAATGTGTCACCCTTGGGCTGCTAAACAATAATTTTCGCCCTATTTTTGGTGTTCATGTGCAATGCAGTGCAATTTGCAAATCAAATTCTACTTAATCACCATGTCCAATATTGAAGAAATGCCAGCTTCAGCTCCAAGTAGTTCCATAGCAAGTGAAGCTTTGTTGATTTCCAATAATATAGATCAAGAAGTAGGTAAGTACATCACCAACAAAGTAAAATGCCTTTTAGTTTTAATAATTATGTTTCAAACTGTTCTACTAATTTTAATATGATATGCTTTAATTTAAAATTAAATTGATTTGTTTATTTTGATATTTTGTTGTATGGTTTTACGTTATTTTTTAATTTTGAATAAAGTTTTTTCAAAAATCCCAAATTGTTACTTATAAAACGCTCGAGGGTAAGTTACTTACTTACGGACCCAGGGTCGTATTTACGAGTACTACCTACTTCTATGGGCCATTCGCACCGATTATCCTAAAAAGTCATACTTAACTAAGTGACACTTATAATTAAAGTGGAACCTCGTTCGCGCCGTACCTCCCTAACTAAGTGGGAGGTTCCATTTGACAACGCCGCAATTCTTAAAATATTTTTTTGAAAAAGATGATCTTGTCAGGAATTAACCAATTAACGGCAGTCGTTGGATCCAGTTTGATCTATGCGTTTAATATTAGTTGGTGTCATCTTTGGTTTTGACGTTTTGATAAGTATTTTTTCTTCCGAGTCATTTTAGTAGTTTAAATATGAGCGGAGAAAAACGATCTCGTGAGATAAATTTCACAACACGTGAAAAATCATTATTATTAGATATTATTAGCAAGTATAGAAAATAAACAATTTCTCCAAGAAAATTGAGAGCAGTTTCCTTCGTTATTCTAAATCTAAGAAAAAACGTCGAAGGATCGAATGTATTAAAATAATCTTCCATTATATATAACTGCCGTATTCAATTATACCTATCAATTATTTCTAAATCGTCATCATCTTCTACCATTTCCATTCCAATAAGACAAATTACAGATACAAAGATCTACCATCTATCAAAGAACAATTTACTCAAATCTAAACTGTCATAAATCAACTTCAAAATTAGTATTTCGAGGTTAAGTGGAACTTTAAGCCGTGGATTCCGAGCTTAGTTAGTCGCGTTAAGGATGCCTTTAAATACGGTGCGAACGACTAAGTGACACTAAGTGGATTTGAGTGACACTAAGGGCCATTCGCACCGATTATCCTAAAAAGTCATACTTAACTAAGTGACACTTATAATTTAAGTGGAACTTCGTTCGCGCCGTACCTCCCTTAACTAAGTGGGAGGTTTCATTTGACAACGCCGCAATTCTTAAAATATTTTTTTTAAAAAGAAGATCTTGTCAGGAATTAACCAATTAACGGCAGTCGTTTGATCCAGTTTGATCTATGCGTTTAATATTAGTTGGTGTCATCTTTGGTTTTGACGTTTTGATAAGTATTTTTTCATCAGAGTCATTTTAGTAGTTTAAATATGAGCGGAGAAAAACGATCGCGTGGAATAAATTTCACAACACGTGAAAAATCATTATTATTAGATATTATTAGCAAGTATAAAAATGTCATAGAAAATAAACAATTTCAATTTCTCCAAGAAAATTGAGAGCAGTTTCCTTCGTTATTCTAAATCTAAGAAAAAACGTCTAAGGATCGAATGTATTAAAATAATATTTCATTATATATAACTGCCGTATTCAAGTACAGTAGAAACTCGATTAACCGGACTAATTATTGTCGTTATGCATTCGGATAATCGAAAATCCGGATAATCGAATGTACTAAGAAAAGCGGGTTTTGTGCATACATATGTTGTACATACAACAAATACATATCAATGAAAATCAATGTTTATTAAGAAATTATTAGGAGATACATCTTCTTAGATTATATACATACATGTACGTACATACTAAAACGTTCATGCCTACATAAATTTGACTTGTGGGTAATTTTAATATAATGAGTCGGTAGTCCGGATAATCGCGAATCCGTATAACTGAGAGCCGGATAATCGAGTTTCTACTGTATACCTATCAATTATTTCTAAATCGTCATCATCTTCTAACATTTCCATACCGATAAGACAAATTACAAATACAAAGATCTACCACCTATCAAAGCACAATTTACTCAAATCGAAACTGTCATAAATCAACTTCAAAAATAGTATTTCGAGGTTAAGTGGAACTTTAAGCCGAGGATATTCCAAGCTTAGTTAAGGTATCCTTAACGTCGCGTTAAGGGTCCCTTAAATACAGTGCGAACGACTAAGTGACACTTAGTGGATTTAAGTGACACTTTACGTTTAAGTGTAACCGGTGCGAATGGCCCTTAACGTTTAAGTGTAACCGGTGCGAATGGCCCTTAATGTTTAAGTGTAACCGGTGCGAATGGCCCTATGATAACAATGTGGATACATTAAAAAAAGACCGATTGTGCAAAAAACTATTCTCATGTAGTTTTTCCAAATAAAAAATGTATCAATTGTAAAATAAAAACAAAATGTTTAGCTGTATTTTTAAGTTTTTCAAATCCCTCTACTTTCTTCCTAATTTTTATATCTTCACCTATTTCTTGCGATTCTAGAACTTCCTTTATATTATAAAAAAAACAAGGATATGAATCGCCTAACCAATTTTAAAATAATAGTTGTTTTAAACAATAAACATACAGGGTATGGATACTCATCCCGAGCGCGACAGACTGCGTCAGTGCGTGAAGTTGGTTATTTTGCGCATTATATAATTAACTGAAGCGAAATAGAAAAACACTGTTTCAAGGATATCGAGTCGTTGACTCCTAGACGTGTTGACGACGTTGCCAGCTCCTATATTTTAATATTAACATGCAGTGGGGGCATTAAACTGTTTTAAGTCAACGGAATTACTTATTGGGTTTTCGAAACCCACCAATAATTTATTTATAACATACAAAAAAAATTATAAATGTTGTTATCGTTTGTACGTACAGGATGTCTAGGCCAAAGATGTAGTATATGCAGTACCCCTCGGGACATACATTGAGATTAGGTTATTGCTTATAAACCAGTTGTTAGGTATAACTCGATAAATAAAGCAAAGCGATTGCATGAACGTGCTTAAAATGTTCGTGATTTAAATTAACTGCTTATTTGCATAATGCATGCAGAAATTCGTCCGCAGCTTGTTATATAATGATTTCATTCTTTTTTTTTTCTTATAGAATTATTGTTTTTATGTGGTTTGTAGTTTTTTGGAGATACTTCGAATAAATTAAAGAGCCCACCCATTCGTTGTCTGCTTCAACGCTAATTTTGTTGCTTTATTGACTCTATTTATGTTTAAATCGATGGAAACGATTATTGAATTGAATGAATCAAGCTTGGATTTGCCCCCCCCCCAGCGCTTCCTCGCTTTTTGCATACATTGAAAAGCTGGAAATTTGATAACAGAGACTTATCGTTCTATAAAAGAGCCATCGTATTGTTTGAGAAGCGTTAGAGTATGGTTAAAAGCTACATCCCTGTTTTTTGGCTCATATTTGTTCTTTGTTACTATATCGACTCTATATATCTAAGTCGAAATTATTTTACCTTATTCAGGAAAAAAAGCATGATTTCATTAGATTGTCAAAGCTGATTGATTACAGTATGTATGTATTTTGGGGTGACATTCACTGAGACCTAAAAGATCTATTGTGCCCCCTTACTTCTACTCAGTTCCTGAGAAGAGTCTCAGAAAGTAGTAGTTCCTTTAGTCCTATTTCCCGGAGGAATTTTAGGATGTCTGCAGGCTTCAACTTAGGCCAATGTTCCTCTTCTATCCAGTAATCTCCCAGGTGCTGTGCTCTAGGATTCTGAAGTGCTGTGCAGTTGGAAAGTATGTGGATGAAGGTTTCTTCTTCCATTCCACAAAATCTGCATTCTTCTTCCTCCACTATTTTGAGCTTTATCAGGTGCCCATTCAGGCGACAATGTCCCGTTAGGATCCCTGTTAAAACTCTTAGCGCAGTTTTACTTTGACTTATGCATTCTTTCGATCTCAACAGGTTGTAGTCACCCAGAAGAGTCTTTGATTGTATAAGCCCTACTAGATCTTTCCAATGGTCAGATCTTCTAAATCTCTTTTTCTTGGCTTTACTTATTTCTTCCAATATTACATTGGGGCTGATTCCGCAAAAGGGTTCGGGCCCCCAGAAAGGTATTTCAGTCCCCCTCTTTGCTAGTTCATCTGCTATTTCATTTCCTTCTATTCCAGTGTGTCCTGGAATCCATAGTAAGGTGACTATGTTGTTCTCGTCTAGTTCATTGAGTTTGTCTAGGCATTCCCACACCATTTTGGAACTGATTACACAAGAGCTCAGTGCCTTAATGGCTGCTTGACTATCCGACATTATGATAATCCTTTGTCTTATGTATCCTTTATCAATATTGAACTGGGCGCACTTTCTTATGGCGTGGATTTCCGCTTGAAAGATACTTGGGGTTTTTCCCAAGCTTTCAGAGTGTTTGGTTCCTGGCCCGAACACTCCTATCCCAATTCCTTCTATTGCTTTTGAGCCGTCTGTGTACCATTGAATGGCATTCTTTCCAAGTCTGGTAATGGTATTTGGATTCCATTCCTTCTTGTTGCTCATTTCCGTAACGAATTTCTTTGAAAAGTTATATTTTTTCATCATACCGTCTTGTGGCATGTCCCAGGTTGTCTGATTTCTAAGAAGTGAGGAAGTGTTTTTTTTTAATGATTCCCTCTCTACTTAGTCTGTATCTTGTTCTTTCTGCAACACTTTCCACCACCATATGTAAAGGGGTGAGGTTGAGAATCACTTCCATGGCTGCCGTTGGGCATGTTCTCATTGCTCCTGTAATGCATATAGGCTAGTCTTTGAATTTTGGAGAGGTTTTCTCTCGTCGTCAATAGGCTAGTTCTACTACACCACGCAATGGCTCCATAAGTGATGATTGGTCTCACTATGGCAGTGTACATCCAGCTTAGGATTTTTGGGTTACAATCCCAGTTTGCTCCTGCCAGATTTCTGCACACCATTATAGCCATTTTTGCCTTGTATGTAATCTCCTTTTCGTGTTTGTTCCACAGGAGCTTACTGTCTAGAGTTAAACCTAGATACTTGACTTCTTGTCTCCATTCAACCTCGTTCCCATCAAGTTTTATGGTTTTGAGGTTGAGTTTTCTTTTCTTAGTGAAGGCTATCAGGATGGTTTTAGTGGGTTAGTAGTCCAACAAAAACTTGTGCAACATAATTTTGTATACCCAGGAGATTGTCTTTAACATAATTGCTGCTTGAAATTACTCACCAAGATAATAGTATTTAAATAAAAATGCCATTAGTTTAAAATTCGCGCTCAACCAAAAATGACTGATGACATATCGAATACGTTGATAATATATCGAAAACTGACAGTAACTTGTCACTTGTCAGTCAGACAACGGAGTAAACGCTCCTCGTGGTGCGTTTGTGAATTATTTTTAATTTTTGTCTTAAATTTGGCTAGTAGTGGAAAAAATTGTATATTCACCATGGTGTTGAAGACATTTATAAACCTCGCACCTTATTCCGCTCGTGTCAAAGCCACTCGTGAAATAATATTGGTGCTCGGTCAATAAAAATACTCTTCATCACCTTGGTGTATAATATACTATTTGTTGAATTCACTTGATGTTTTTTAATAATGGCAATCCACCCATACTGGAAGCTGAACTTGAGAAAGTAAAGTCCATGCAGTATATAATTATTATCAAATTATTTCAAATGGATCTATAAGTGACATAAATAAATAATATAAATAATAAAAAACAATGCTGTGAGGTTCGGAGTTGAAGATTAACTAATAAGTGAAATACTATTTGCTCTCGTGGCGTTGAATGTTGACAAAAAATTGGAAAATTGATAGGGTGGTTCTTGCCAAACTGATTTTAAATTTGGATCTAACAAAGCCGGCTCTCAGGGCTTTGTTATCTGAAGGAAATTAGAGAAAAAAACATTTATTCAGAGAAGAAAAAAATTATGATAGGATCTAAAATATATTTGCATTTGAAATGTCTTATAAGATTTATTGGAACTGTGGCACAAACCTGACTCTCAGAGACAACAAAGTGTCTCTAATATGAGTGCCGGACCATGAGGGGATTGCAGGGAATTAAATGACAGACCAGTTAGCTAAAGAAGATTCTAAAGGAGCCTTCACAGGTCCGGAACTGTTTTGTGGAATCACAAAGGATTACATAAGAGAGGAAGTCGGAAACTGGCTAGTTAAGGAATACCAACTCAAATGGAGGCTGACACAAGGACTCCTCTATACTAAAAGTTTACTGAATAATGTAGACAAGGAACTCTCATCTAGACTGTTGAAACTGGGTAAAAGACATTTGAAGACACTTACCGACCTGGTCACTGGGACACTGTACCTGAGGAAGCATATGCACAACATGAGCAAAGTTAGTATACCTATGTGCAGGCAATGTGAACTCTACGATGAAACACCTACTAAAATACTCTGCTTTTGCGAGAACTTAAGGACTCAGACGAAAGCTCTATGTAGAGGAAATAATACAACCATCACAACTACTGAATATCCCACTAATTAAATTGGTGGCCTGTATAGAGTATGTTATCTCTGATAGAAGACACGGAGCTTCTGGAATGGAAGTAGATAACATGGGAAATGGTACAAAGATTCATTTCAAGTGCCTGGGCTGTTGAGCACCACCCAAACGTATGAATGAAGGAAAACCTGACTCTCTTCTAAGTACTACTTCAAATACTTTTTTAAACGGTCATTCTTATAAAATTAATCAGTATGCATTGTGCACTATCTATAATCTGCATCAAACAAAAACGTTAAAACATATATTTCTAGTTTGTACAGTGTACAGCTGTATAAGACCTTTAATGTCTTATTAATAAAAATCTCTTACTCCGCCCTTACTCTTAGATTAGTCAAAGACTAGTTACTCTGAGACTAGCGTAGATTTAAAGAAGTAATACAATTGTTATTAATAAACTCCGACTAAGGAGATAATTATAGTTACTCCTTCCGTATTACTGGGTTTGGATATGACTTAATGAAGATTCACAGTTTTATGGTAGGAATTGACCAATAAAGTGACGGTATGGTGACATCTGTTCTGTTTTTTATTGTGACATGTGTCAGTGCTCTGTTCATTCATTTCAAAAATAGTTATCTCTCAGTTTGTATTTTATGTTAAAAGTAGTATTTCCGAATTTTTTTTGCGCTTTTTTATTGTTCATAGTTATATATATTTAGTATGAGTTCTGTTAAAAAACTCAATCACTCAGTTTAATTGAAGGAATCAAAAAAAGGCGTGCTGAGGAGGAGCTCCAGATTAGTATACAACGCAAAAACATGAAAAATTTGTGCAACAAAAGGAAAAGGAAAGTTAAATAAAAACTGATGAAAAATTTTTATTTTTAATTTTATAGCTTTCAATTCCTCTTCTAACAATGTTTCTAAGGGATTAGCCCGAATTTTATAAACTTCAATTTTTCTGCTTCTCTGCTTCTTCCATAATTCTCAAATCATCCAAATAATAACCCTTCCTTCCATCGCAAAATAATTACTACGCACTGAACCAAAGCAAATACTTAATAAATATACATAATTAATAAAAATAAACTGAATAATAATACGAAATGATAATGCAAAAATTGACAGTTCAACAAAACTAAAATTATATTTATCAAATTCCGCTATCAAATGTGACACTTTAAGTCACTCTTTGACGTTAGGTAACATTTTTTATAACCTTCATATATATTAGTTATGAAAAGTAGTATAATATATTCTTAAACGAGTGCAGAATGATGGCTATTATTCACGCGGATGAAGTGAATAATAGCCATTCTACACAAGAAAAAGACTATACTTTCTCCACGACTAAAAAGAAAAAACTTAAAGAGTGAGGATCGAACCTCGATCGTCCGTGCCATAGTCAACCACAACTAGGCTAGAGTATATTTATAAAAATGTAAAGAGTAAATATATATATACGTAAATCATATTTTCAATAGGAAGCCTTACATTTATAAATGAAATTAATTCCGGGAGGCGTACATATTCACTATCCCTACTGTTGTCCATTTTTTTCTCTTATAATACGTAAAATTATGATTCTATAATTATTTTGACGTTTCAAACGACTCGCTGCCAGAAGCGATTTGCGTTCTTAGGTATTCGACGTTTTAAAGGGACGATTTGATTTATTCATTTTAATTCATTTTAGCGTGAATTCTGAAAATAATAGAATGTGATTGGCTAACGAGAGTGAATTATTTTTATTATTCACTGGTGTGAAGAATTTATATCATTATGCAGCTAAATATGTGAAAATAATTTGTGCGTTATTATTTAGTCGTGGAGAAAAAACTTTACGTAACTGTTTCAGTTTCAGCATAGAGACTTTATTAGTTAGGTACTGTCAAAACTGACAATTATTTCATTATTTAAACTGACAATTACCTTTAATTCAATAGTATTTTAAGATTTATAAACATTGAAAACAACAATATTCATGACAAAGTTATTAAAAGTAAGTTAATTTTGTGGGTGAATACTTCATAGCAGGGCTTCATAGTAACAATACTTCTAACACCATTTGAATCCACTTTAATATTATCATTGTAATTGAAGATTTCATTAAATATTATGAAAGCACGGAATTAGATAAAACGTTGTACGTAAACACGTTATGAAGAGAGCGACATTGTCCAACTCCCGTAATTTGCAGAGCTCGCTAGTGCTCGTTATGGCAAATATTACGCTTGTTGAACAATATCGCTTTTTTCATAACTAGTTACGTGAATAACTATTATTCGAAGGCTAAGCCTATTTCCTTGGATTAAAATTACTACCAATGTTAGTCCCAGACTAACCTCGGAGTAGCCTATTCCGTGTCTAATATGAGTTTATTAATAGCGTATCTGTCAAACTAATGGTTTAAGCATAGAATAAAGTTAGTCTTAGGTTACTTCGTGTTTATTAATAAGACTGTTAGAGTTTCGAAATTTCAATACACCGATCTTTTCTCTTATTCAAGAATTGTTTAATTTTATTTCAAGCTTTCTCAAATTAAGATCTTTCATATTTTAGGGACTTTTTTCTTTGGTTATGTATCTCGTTCTATTCTACTGAATGGATTAATTACCTGAATTGCTTTTGCAACAGTTCTCACAACTTTTTACGGTAAAAGAACTACATTACCAGATTTTCATTTTCTTGACAATATTTCTGTTTTCGGTGAAAAGACCAGTATATGAAATATTTGCATCTGGATCTCACATAAGATTCAACTTGCTGAGTTACACAACAATTTTTAGCTCATCCCAGCAATCAATCGCTTGTTTTCTTAGTCCTTCAGAAAAAATCATCAAAAGAAGTTTAGAATCGCACCTTTCCCTACACGAAAAACTAAGCTGTTCTTTTAACAATAATCCCGAACAATGATTGGAAATTGAATCCTTCTGTATATCAAACCGCAATTCTACGTTGTATTGTTTAAATTAAATCTCGTCGTGATCATCAGTATTAAGTTCATGTACGTTTATTCTCTCTCCAATTCCGTTGCTTTTAAAAATAAGTACATACCACTAAGTAGAAGCATTTCCAATGTGTGTTAAATAGTTCTTGGTGGTTGTATAGAATAGAGATAAGCATAAATTGCCAACGTATTTATGTATACGTTGCGGTTTGTCTTATGGGAATGCAGTTGTTTACTTCCTTAAACTAATAACAATCATTATTTCTATGCTTTCGAACTCGGCAGACGTTTCCACACTTGGTTCACAGGATTTCGAGGCATTTAAAGTACCACAATTTATATATGTAGCGAATCAAAAATTCAATTTTAGATTAAATAATTCAATCCAAACATTCTCGATCAGTATAGAGAGAACTTTTCAGAGGCGTATTCAGGCTTTAAAAGCATTTAGCTCTTACCGAAATCGGTATAAATCTGCCAAAAAGGACTTTCCTCAATGGGACAATAGGTATAATTTAGTTCCAAATTTACCGTTGGCTTTTACTGGTAAAAATAACCATAAATAACCTATCCACTTAAATCTCAGTTAAAAAAGCAATAATTGCCTACAGAGACGGCTTAAGAAGGATTCAAATGAAATAAAATACGATTTCAAATTGATATTTTTGTGGAAATCAATATATTTTCAAGGATTACAATCAAGATAAACTATCTTCACTCCTTTTTCTAGACTGTTCAAAAGCCTTCGACACTATAAATCATGAACTATTATTTTCTATCTTAGAAATAACAACTGGTGTTCCCCAAGGATCTATTTTAGGTCCAAGTTGATATTACCTCCGTATCTAATCAATGTTAGCTACGGCTAAACATCTCGACGTAATATGTTGTATCGACCCTGTTGTTTGTTGACACCTGCACTTGTCCAACACGATATTTGGATCACTTATCACAAATTTCTTGTAATTGATGGTATTAATTACTTGGTCTTGAATTGCCATCATAAATCATTCTGTTACTGGAAACAATGTTTCACCAGAGATCCACTTATTTCATGCTTCCTTGTCGATATAAGGGTGATTGAGGTCTTGATAATGTCGACCATGATGCACTTTATGGGCCTACTCTGCATGTTTGTCAGAGTCTGTAACTATCTGTATCTGTAGAGTGTGGAGGTGAGTGTAGGCTCACCGCTCTTAGGCCACATGTGACCCATTGTACTTCCTCCCGAAGAGTTGTCCTAGGTCATCGTCCATCCTGTCCTTATCAGGTCACTAGAAGACATCTCCTTTATATCGGCAGGTGTAGGCCAAGAAGACTCACCGAACACACACTCTCTTCACACATCCTGCATATAGAGGTGTATCCACTAGCACCATAGTATGGAGGTGTTTCCTTAGTTGACAGTGGCCAGTCAGAAATCCTACTGTTGAACGTAGGTTTTTCCTGGTCATCGTCAAATATTTCTTCGGCGCCAGCTCTCCAGGGTCGCCCAGGGTTATCCTAGCAAGACTGCATCCTTTGATTCCATCCCATCTCTTAAGGGATTGAGCATGGGTGTAACGTTTAGCTAGTTTTTAGTCCAGCTGCTTCCCTGGCTAAAGAATCGGCAATGCGATTACCTTTACTCCTGTCGTGCCCTTTAACCCATCTCAGGATAATATTGTTATCTTCCGAGGCGTTAGCTAAATCTTGGTGGCACACTAGAACTAGCCCCGATGTAACACGTTGTCTGTTCAAGGCTAATAGGGCTTGTCTACTGTCAGTGCCGATTGTTATATTTTTGACAGAAACTCCTTTTCTGGTTAGTTCTTTTGTAGTCTGTAACTATTTCAGGTTTCTTGGTTTCTTAGCAGGACTTACAAGATCTAACTGGGAATAATTGTTATCTGCTTTCGCGAACAGCTCATTCAATTTAGATGTTAAGCCTTGCCAATGGAGAATTTTTGATTATTATTATCATCTCAAGTATACACTTGCTCAGTCTTTGCGGGTAATGTTCACCTATCCCGAACATATGGAAACGCAAATGGGATTAGACATTTATGGACAGTGTGACAGGTATTCAAAATTGAAGCCTTCTGCAGATAGATGTATGTGTTTTTCTGAAGACCTAGTTTGGTGAGGCTGTCATTTACTTTACTTTCTCTTTGTTCTCACCTCAATTAAAGATCGGTGTATTTTTCAATTTTAACGTTGGATTTGTCTAAAATATTGTTGTTATTGTTTACAGCCACATCCACTACAAGTAGATTATTATTATTATTATAATGTTCTTTTTTTCCCGGGTTTTACTAATGGCAATTAACTTGATCGCGGATGTTGGAAAGCTTTTACGTACTTTACTGTATCTTCTGGATTTCCAAAGTAATGTTGCAGGTCTGAAGAATGACTGCTTTCTGTAGAGGTAGATATGTGTTGGGGGTCTATTGCTTCGTCTATTGCTTCGTGTCAGCAACTGAATGCCACATCAGTGTTATTCCTTATGCCCAGGGCAAATTCAGTTCTCTTATTTCTTATGCTACGGGCAAATTGGGTTCTGTGTCACTATCACTCAATAAATGTTTGCAGAAATTTTACTCACTACTTTTTTTAATTATGATTAAACAAATATGCAATAATAAAGCTAAACATGGGATATTTCATTGCATAAGTTATAATTTTGGATTACAGTCAAAACCAACGGTATATTTTGAATATAACTATACCTCCTTTTATTTATTACTGGATTATATATTAGAAAAGTATTTTTTTACCAACTAAATTATCTTGTGGTAACAATAAATCTTTAAAATTGACTTTGTGTGAAGAGTAGGGTGTGGATTAAATTGCATTTAAAATACAGTTTACCCAAAATTACACCATAAATGCAAACGAAACGACTATTACGTGGGTTATTACAATTTAAGAACGTACGGAATGAAAGATAAATCTCATAATACCCGACGATCAGTAGTGTCTATTCAACCGAAGAAACTTGTGATATAAATCAAATTAGTTAACCAGATCCAGACATTATAACTGATAGAGTTTTAGACGTCTGCAATAATCTCGATGTTGACCCTCTTTCTGCTTCTTCTAGCTACATACAGTACAGGGTGCCAATTTAAAAACTTACAATGGGCTGTACCTCGTGAACGGAAAGAGAAAAAATTCAAAACATTTTCTAGGATGGAAGGGGGGAACAAAATGATATGAAAAAGAACGCAGCCCCTTATGCCCCACCTACAAAAATTTGAATGGCAACCCCCTACTTGTGATACGTCGTTGGAAAACCCGTAGAAAATGCTTTCCAATAGTCTGAGTCATACAGGGTGTCATTCTAAAGAATAACGCGTATGGGTGGTATGAAGTTAGAACATGAATATGGAATAACCCTTTTTTTTCAGAAGAAGTTGAAATTCTTGTCCAAAGTTTCACTTGGAATGAAGAAACAAAATTTATGTAGAATCACCTCCTGTAAAGCGTATAAAATTCGTATGACGGTCGAGCATTCACTTCGAAAAAAAAACTTGAAATATAAAATATTCGAAGTGAATTAATCCACATCATTGAAATTCCCAAAGCAAATTCAACTCGAAACCGTGTGAGACATACAACTACATACAGGATGATGACTACCAATTTTAAAACTTTGATGCATGTTTTTGCAAACAGTCGAGTCAACTTTTAGATGTCAAGACTGTACGAAAATAATAAATTACGGTTGATGGAACGGCGGCAATGGGATTGACTATTTATGGGAAACAACAAAAAAAAGGAATATTGAGGTCGGAAGTGATAAATGCATAATGTGAAGTATTGATAGATACAGAAATTTAGGAGTATTGTACGAGAGTAGCAAATAAGTTTATGTTATTTAAATTAATTTCAAACACTGTTAAAGGGACAGATGTTTTTTAACAGTTTTTTTTTCCACTGGTAGTTTCCTTCGATCTCACAAATTTTGTCGGCTCTTTGTTCGACTGTAATTCAATACGATACCGTCATAGTCCGCAATATAACTTAAAGAGGACAAACGATTAGATAGCTGCATTATAAATATTACGTCCACTAGCTACACCTAAATTCCTGCCAAGATTACCTTCGGTCTCAGTGAATGTTCTACCCAAAAATTAATACTTACATACCTAGATGGATAATAGAGAATTTTTTTCTTATTGGAACAGTATTCTTCACCTTTAGTCTGTTTTCTTATTGTATTTCCATTTTTTGTCAACATTCTGCTTCTTTCTGTTGCTCTATCTTCTCATTTCCTCTTCTATTTTATACCTTGGGACTATGGGACTTGGGAATAGCTTCTAGTGCTCCATCTTATGTAACAATGTTTTGTACTTTATTTCAAAATGATACCTTGTTATTTTTTTTGGTAATTATTACTTCTGGAATATGAGCAACTTGTATGTAACATTCTTTGAGACTCCTTTCTTCAACTCAGCTCCTGACACAAGCCTTAGAAACTGGTGATTTCTTCGGAATGTCACCCCTGGAGGAATTTTAGAATACTCACAAGCTTTGTCTCTCTTTTATCCAGCAGTGTTGGATGTTGTGCCTTGTGCCCCAGAATTTTGCATTGCAATGTATTCCCCAAGTATGAGAATGGAGATTCCTTTATTCGGGCAGCAGTGTCCAGTTAGGACAACTGCCAAAACTCTTAGTGCAGTATTACTCTGGATTAGACTATCCAGTTAGGACAACTATCAAAACTCTTAGTGCAGTATTACTCTGGATTTGTGCTCATTTGTGCTTACTTGGTTTTAGATTTGTCCAATGGCTGGATCTTCTCTTTTCTGGTGTATTTGGTGTTGCCTATTTCGTACGATATTATTTTGGTGCAATAATAAAGTTACACTTTTTCTTCACACCATTTAATATCCACTTCTAAAGCCATCTTTGGGCATATTTTCATTGCTCGTGTAATGCATATACAGACCAGACTTTGAATTCTGTAGAAGGTTTTCAGTATGCTATATGCTATGCAATACTACCTAGCCTTTCTCAATTTTCAAATCGAATGATCTAATTGAAGTCTCATCTTTGAAAACTACGATAATATCTCAAAACTTCATCTTCTTCTTCTTTTTCTTCTTCTTCTTATTTGTCTTCGTCTTCTCTTCTACTTCTATCTTTGCAAGTGTCGGAAGAGGATTCAGGCTCTTCCAGTACCCAATGCTCCACTCTATCCTGTCTTGTTAAAATTTTAATTTCATCTTGAGTTTTTCCTTCCTCCCTCTTCTCAATCTAGCCCTTCTTTTGTGAATAGTCCTGCCCTATTATTGGTTCTTGTTCTGTGTTTTCCCTGCTATTATTCTTAGGTGCTTCATCTCAATTGTGTTCATTTTGGCTTCTTTGGCTTCTTTCTCAGTCTCCAATTTTCATTTGTGCATGTTATTATTGGTATCGTTATTGTATTGTGAATAAACAATAATTAAAAAAAAAATGTTTTACCATTGGTACGTCACTGGTAGTTGAATTTATCGTTTTTGGACATTCATTGAGTTCATCGGCCGAATCGGAATCGAAAAAAGCTCCCAGCGAAGATGTTAAAACCAGTTTCTATAATGTAAAGAGCGTCATCATCATCTTAATCATCGTAATGGTACGTCATGTCCGGCAACTCGTAGATAGATTAACATCTAGTTATGGGCATACTCTCACAGTGTGGTACCGCAAATGTTCTTTTTTCTCGAGTTATTAGTACTTCGCTAAGTGTATTAAATTATTTACTCTAAAATGGATTTTCTTTGTCGGAAATGACGACTTTTACAAAAAAAAAATCTAATAATATTGGTGAGTACTTTAAAAGTTACATAAGTGAAAAGAGAGTCGTTAAATGCAGTATACACGGAGGAAAACTTTTACTTATAATACAGAGTGATTGAATAAAAATTTAATATGAAATGTGGAGAAATTTATGACGAAAGTGGTAACAATGGAAATAATTTTTAAAGAACCAACTAGAGGGTACAATGGTATTGGTTAGATAAAAACGGGTTTCAACAGAACTATGGGAGGTGATCATGAAGAATGGACTGTATACTTAGATGCTGAGTGATAAAATATAATTCTGATAAAATGACTCGTAAAACAGGATGGACAGCTACAGCAGTTTTAGCACATCACCGTATATTTTATTCAATCAAAAAATAACAATACTGCCTTCTAGGGACTCCATTTGCTTCACTATAAATATAAGATTTAAATAAGACACTAACGAAAACGTAAAGAGCTTCGCTGTCCGGTAATGATTGTGAAAGTATGCGAAAGGAAAACAATGAAATCAAATTCATCCTAGTGAATTATGTATTTTTTTCAAATATTAATCGTTATTCAGCGTAATTGATTCCGCGTTTATTATTAAATTGACAAAGAAAATAGACAATTGTGGATAAATGATTTGGAAACAATCTAGGTTTTATAAACTACAAATTAAAATTTTATGTGTAACTAACGACTTATAATGCTAAGAGCTACTTCATCTGGCGGAAATTACTTGTAGGTACTAATGTTACATGATCGACTATTACATGATACAACATACATTTTTTTGATGTTTGAAACAGTAATTACTTAATAATGCAATTCTCTTTTTAGGTAGGTGAGTGCTGCCTATTATGATTTCCCAAATTAAGGTACATTTTAATCGGGTGATATCTCTCGCCCTCGAGCCTCAAAATATCATTCACCATACAAACCAATCGGCTTTGCTATGAAGCTGAATTTATTTAGTGAAATCTGAATAGGTATGAGTAATAAAAGACTCTTATGAGTCGCAACCATATAGAAACATTCACCACAAACCTAACCTAACCAACTACTCAACTAAAATGACCAATGCTGGGCTTAGGGCGGTGGAGAAGGCGCTGGAAAATGGCATGGTCGCCCTGGGAGCATTCTTGGATATACAAGGGGCGTATGACAGCACCCCTGTAGGATCTATGTGTAGGGCAATGGCAAATCATGGAATAGAGCCAATGATCACTCACTGGCTTGGGGCCATGTTGTGCAACCGTACAGTAGAGGCCACATGGAAAGACCATGTGGCGAAAGTGATCGTCGCTAGGGGTTGTCCGCAAGGGGGTGTTCTATCATCCACTTTGTGGAACCTAGTAATTGACGAACTAATAACCCTTTTAAACGATGAGGGCCTTCTAACGATTGGGTATGCCGATGACATCGTCGTCCTTGTTGTTGGAAGGCACATTACCGTTCTCAGGGACCTCATGCAAAGGGCTCTGAATAGGGTACATGGGTGGTGTAACGAACACGAACTTGCAATAAATCCTTCCAAGGCTGAGATAGTTGCTTTCATCAAGAAGAGAGGTATAAGACCTGAGGGTCTACATCTTGGTGGAGTACCACTACCGGTGGTTCAACACTGCTGATATAGAAGTGATCCTTGGTCTTCGGCCTCTTCACCATGTGATCGAGGCTGAGGCGGGGAGTGCTTTCCTGCGCTTGAAGCGTCTGGGATAAGTTCGAAGAGGGGAAGAATGCAAACACGTCAAGAAGCTCCGGCTCCTGGAAGATATTTTAGTTCTGGCTCGAGCGTCTAACGAATGCTTACGCAAGTACTACTTCGCAGCCCCATACAGGGCTATGATCCGGGACAGAGAATCCTGGGATAAAGAGACGAATACACAGCCTCATGGGACTGTCTGGTTCACAGGTGGCTCATGCTCTGGTGACAGAGCAGGGGCTGGAATTTACTCTAGGAACCCAAGAACACAAATCTGTATACCATTGGGTGATGGTGTATCTGCATATCAGGCCGAGATATACGCTATCTTGGAATGTGCGCAGATCGGCCTAAGAAAACAAACAATACGCAAGGAGACGAGGAAGTGGCTGAGGAACCAGCATCTCGCTCATTGGAATGCTCTGCAGGGTCCTAGACAATCCAAACTTCTATTGAAGGGATGGACTGATGGACACGCTGGGGCAGCTATTCAACTACCAAGGAGTAGGTTTAGGAAGATAGCAGGACTCCTAACAGGGCACTGCTGTGTGAGGAAGCACCTCTACAACCTAGGAGTTGAGGAAAGTTCCCTATGTAGGGGTTGCGGCATGACTGATGAAACGTCAGTCCATGTTCTCTTAGAGTGTCTACACTGTGCTGTATTACGCAAGCGAATCTTCGGAGTCCCTGTCATGGCTCCTGGAGACACAAGCAGGCATCCACTGAGAAAGGTTGTGGCCTTTATTGAAGGGCTCGGCTTCATGGATGCCTAGGTAGCAGGAATGGCACAATGGGCCCGCCAGTGGCCTCAGTGCCGGAACCATGACTTTATTTTGGCTAGGTCAAGGCTCGCCTGCACTTTCTGTAGTAGTAGTAGTACCATGCTGATTTTACTTATCCAGACATTTATGTCTTATGCTTGATCTTTGCTGGTACTTCGTCTCCATTATGGCGAGCGGATTTTCACCAATATAGGCATAATGATGTGGATTGAATTGAAAACTCCATTTTGAGCTTCATCACAAAATGAAGTTTTTGAGAAAAAATTGGGTACTTAATGGAAGATGTTGCTAAAAAGGAAATATTGGAAATAATGACTTGGCAAGATGTAGCATGAGATTAAGACGGGTGGAGGAGATGGCTCTAGGCACAAGGGCCTAATTTTCTAGCATCTAAAGAAATAATAAAAGGTTTCATGTCATTTCAAACCTGACAGTACTGTTGAAAGGGGCTTCTAAACGGGCAAAATTATTAATGCAATACGTGACTGCAACAGAGTGCCTAGAAACATTGTCAATAATAACAGTCAGTCTGTGCAATAAAGAATTAGCCTACACCTTATTGGAATTGCTAATTTTTATATGATGCAGATTGCTTGACGAATATACTCTGCAATTTTAGTTTGTTTTGATGTTTTATTTGTTGTATAAAAATGATATTAGTTTAAAATTGGCGCTCAACCAAAAATTACTGATGACATAAGAAGTGCGTTCATAATCTATGGGTTAGGTGAGGAGTGAAAACAGGCAGTGTCCTTGTCAGTCAAACGACGGGGTAAACGGTTCTCGTGGTGCGTTTCTGAACGCTGTGGTGAAGAGTGTGAAGTATATATTGAATGTTTTATGAACACTCACATTGTACCCAAGTATAACTCTAGCACAACGTGTTGTGTTGTGAACTCACTACCGCTGTAATTTGTTTTTTCTTCAATTGCGCATGTTTCCAAAGTTCAAAGTAAAACATGACCCATGTTTCGTTAAATTTTTGGATGTGGTCGTATAATTGGTTTCGTTAATTCGTTGAACTTATTATTGGTGATTATAAACTATAGGGATAATGATATTTTATTGCTGTGTGTTTAAATTATAATAACAACAATAAAGAAGTTTACCTACGACCCCCCCTGTAATCAGTCAATAACACACAGTCGGTGTCAATGTAATGACGTCTATTACGCACTGTAAAAAAAACGCACAGCTGTAAAGTAAATCGCCCGTCTTCCCTAGCAACATCTTAGCAACTGTCAATAGACGTCACCATTTTATTCAAAATTTACTATTTGAAAACATTCAATACGGCCATGTTTAACTATGAAAAGCCCAAAGGGCTAAGTATATGTATTGATTATAATTGAAAAATGGACTTTCGATTATCAACAATATATTAATAATGATTAAACCTCAGTTCTTTAATGTGCTTCATTCATTGGTAATAGAGTAATAGAGATGGAGTTTACCAAGCACCTCTAATTATGTAACTGTTATTTCTTATGCTTCTTATAAAAAATACAAGTACAAGTAAGTCGTAGGTAAAGTATAGTACGTAACTCGTGTTGTAAAGCATTATACGCACTCACGGAATTACGCACTCGCCGCTACACGGCATCGTGCGTAACTTTTCCATTCGTGCGTATAATGCTTCTTACCACACATGTTACGTAATATACTATTATACGCACCGTTTTCCCATTAAAGATCCTTTGGTAACTAATATTTTAGCATTGAAATAGTGCAAATATCAATTATTTTGAATGTTTGTCTTAAATTTGGCTGTTAGTGGAAAAAATTTTATATACACCTAGATGGTGAAGACATTTATAAGCCTCGCACCTTATTCCGCTCGGGGCAAAGCCATTCGCGAAATATTTTTGGTGCTAGGTCAATAATAATAGTCTTCACTACATTGTTGTATAATATACTATTTCACAATGGGCCTTACTGTTGCCAAAATATATGTTACCGAGCCATATGCAACACTGCAGCCTCACAATGTAGTGTATATATTGCTCGAAACATATAATACCTAAGTATACCTAATAGTAAGTTATGCCACGAGCATGTAATGATGGTTATTAATACACAAGCATTAACCGGGATACGAAACGAGCCGAAGGCGAGTTGCTTACACTATTTTTTCTACGAACAAAACATTTTGATTGGATTCAAAAACTTTTTTATAAATTTTTTAATACTTTTTCATACAGTGTGGAAACCACTTATGGAATAAAATTCCTTATGTCATTATTTTAGAAAATTATAAAAAATGCCGAGACACGTCAACTTTCGAATTCAGTTGTGCGTTATGTAAACATAAATGTAAATGTACAGGGTGATTCACGCAAGTATGCCATAGACGGTGTTGTTTTTTTTAATGAAACACCCTGTATATTTGCATATTTTTGAAATCCTCTCAATGAACCGATTCCAACAAACTAAATAATTTATGGTCAATTATGAATTATACAGGGTGAAATTTTTATTTTTACAGTTATTAAACACATACATAAAATACCTGATGTATTTGATTTTAATACATTAAAATAAATGATCAAAATGTTCTCCACCTAGTTGTTGGCAATAGCACAGTCTCCTATAGAACTCCTTCTTAACTTTGTTTAAAGTTTGAGGTGAAATATTCCGTATGGAACCAAACATTTTCATTCGGTGAGCTAGGATCTATTACGTTGGGATATAAGTTTGCCAACGCAGGAATAACTCAATTTCTAAGCATATTTAAATATTTTTCAGCTGTCAAATTTCCATCTGTAAATATAGGACCAATAATATGGTCGCCTATGATACCGGCCCAAACGTTCACCTTTTAAGGGTACTGAGTACTTGTCTCACGCATCCAATAAGGATTTTCTGCTGACCAATATCTACAGTTCTGTCGGTTTACCCCTCCATTCAATGTGAATGTTGATTCGCCAGAAAAGAGAATGGTACCAAGAGCTATCTCATTTCTGTTAAGCTTATTCTCATTCTACGATCTGGATCGTCTTCTATTAACTCTTGCACAAAAGTTGATTTGTAGGGATGAAGTTTTTCTTTATGAAGACATCTTAGAACAGTTTATGACTAACATTATTTTCACGGGCAATTTGACGTGTACTGGAAGTTGGATTCTCTTCGACACTTAACAAAATATCCACTTTCACATCATCTTCAACGAAGTGTGGTTTTCTTTTCAATGGTTTGACATGTCCAAGTTCTCTCAATCTCAATTCGGTGAGTCGGTGAGTAAATATTTCATTGTTATGTCGACAAGGAAAGAGTGTTTGACAAAGATTTTACTTTTTCAGTATAAACTGTCAACACATCAACAATGGACAGAATAGAAAACAATCCACAATTTACCGATTTGAAACAATCCACATAATTTACCGATTTTGTCTAATTATTGACGTTTTTAGGCAATTTTTAGGTATTTATGATAAAATTCATGGGCGTAGCAGGTTTTGTTTAATATACAAATACGTCTAATAATTAGTTTGTTTAGATTTTTGATAAATCCATATTTAGCTAATTTAAAAAAGTACCAATATTTCAAGTGTAATAAATTATTAATTTTAAAATTTCACCCTGTATAATTCATAATTGACCATACATTATTTAGTTTGTTGGAGTCGGTTCATTAAGAGGATTTCAAAAATATGTAAATATACAGGGTGTTTCATTAAAAAAAACACCGACTATGGCATACTTGCGTGAATCACCCTGTACATTTAAATTTATGTTTACATAACGCACAACTCAATTCAAAAGTTGATGTGTATGATATGTATGTATGATACTTTAAGGAATAAAATATGAAAGAAAAATAAGTTCTTCGCCTTAATTTTTATTTCTACAAATAACCACTATAATAACTATAAGCTTAATTTAACTATTAATTATAAACATAAGCGAATTCATTATGTAACATTAGATAAGATAAATTATAAATTACATTCAATCAATTTTGTTGAAATACAAATTTTGCATAGTATAATTACGAAAAAGTATTTGAATTTGTAGTCGTATACAAAGAGGGCAAATTAATACGAATTACATTTTTGTATTATCAATTTAATGTGTATGAAAACTCTTCGTCGCTCGACATTTCTTTTATAAAGTGGAAGGTATTCACCTTTTTGACTAACGCAAACGATTGAAACTGTCCTAAGACAATGCCAAACTGTCAAACATTCTACAAAAAATATTGGGTCTGCCTACTTGGTTTTTTAAAAATCTACATTTCTGTTGATCAATTTTTCAATTTCATAATGAAAACCATTATCATTATAAAACTGAAAACTAGCATTTAATTAACAAAATATAGTATAGGAGTAGAAAACGTTTTTTTCATATGTTTGTTTAAATGTAGGCATTTAAAGAGATGTTGCCTGTAAACTCTTACAATATTATTCGAAAAATAAACAACAAGCAAATTCTGTTACCTTTCTTTAAGTACGTCTATTAAAATCATCTTACGGAAAGCGTTGTAGGTACCATAATTGATTAGAAACCAAAAAACGACCAACTAACTTCTTGTACATGTACTAAACATAAAATATGCACACTTTCCAAGATAATAACATATCCCTAGACGGAAACGATTCAAATTAAGCCGCTGTTGGGCATTCTTTTTCTTTTCGTAACTTATCCCAGGGCAATCACGTTGATTACGATTAGATTT
Organism: Galerucella calmariensis; assembly: GCA_910591675.1. Classification (NCBI taxonomy): domain Eukaryota; kingdom Metazoa; phylum Arthropoda; class Insecta; order Coleoptera; family Chrysomelidae; genus Galerucella; species Galerucella calmariensis. Next base: position 277,956 of record CAJUYG010000014.1, on the reverse strand, counting down.
GTCTATGCTTCTTTGCATTGTTTCCAATGAACATGCATTTATAAGGAAAGTAATTGGTTTTTTGTTATTATGCCGGCAATAATATTTAACTTTATTAGCTTCATACAAAGCGAGTCGCTTTAGGTTTTGTATCTCTGCCGCGAACTAACCAGCAAGAGTAAAATAGTTTTGTTAGAAAACATAGATAGACAATCAAGATACGGTAAAAACAGTAATGGAAGTGGTTTCGATGAATAAAAACCTACCAAAGAGGCTAGGAACAAAACAAAATATCCATATTTTAAAGCGAAAGCGAAAACCCACAAACTGTCATTTCTCTGATGTCAGAATTGACCAATAGTAAATCAGATTTCATCAAACTGACAACGTTCAAACCAGGCATCCCACGATTAAATAGTTTGTCAAACTTGGCTAATCAAACTGCATTGGTGACGTCGATTTATGAATTTGATCAAATTTCCTTTATTTGACGGCGCCGTTGATGAACGAATATCGTTTACGAACGATAAATGTTATTCAGTATCCAAAATGCTAACGAATTCCTCGTTAGAAATCGCCGTTCATGAACGACAGCCAGAAACGTCACTTTGGCTATAAAAATTGGTCTATTTTTGTGATAAGATTAATTATTTCGGTGACTATTTCACTAGAGTAAATTGATAACTGACAAAATTTGAAGGTTTTGAACTGGCAATTTTTTGTCTTGTCGCGGCAATTTTTTGACGTTTAATATATCAAATCTATGTGTATAAAATTCTATCACTCTGTGACAAAATTCAATATAAAATCTTGGTTAGTGGTTTCTAAGAAAACTAAGTTGTTTATGTATTTATTTAACTGTCTAAAAATTATTAAAACTGTTTCAAAAATTTAAATAAGTATTATTAACATGAATAATACCAGATTTGGAAATAATTCAATAAATGAAATAAAGAGTACAATTAAGCAAAGTATACCGCGAAATACAATGAAGACAAAAAAGTCTGCGTGGGAACAGATTGAAATGTTTCTGGACGCACGTAATTATACGTTAGAAAAGGATACTTCTGAAGTTATAGCAAAAATTATGGTTTTAACATGAAAAAAAGAGATGGAACTGATTATACTGAAGCTAGTGTGAAAACACTTTGGAATACGACTGCTTAAATGGTTCAGGAAAAATATTTTCTAGAATTTAACATCAAAATTGATCCATTTAAAGATATTACCTGTAAATTTGCTAGATTGGCCAGGGATACAAAACGTAAAAAGCTTCAGGCTGAACCTGAAACCAGAAAAAGAAGTTCTAACGCGTTTACCAAAGAAGAATTAATGGAAATGGTAGAAAGCTATTCTGATAATCCTTATGAGTTACAAAAAAAGTTTTTTCATTTACGTTCGTTCGAATTAGCATGGCGTGGAAATGAAGCTGCTAATTGTGATATTAATTACTTTAAAAAAGAATATGATAATAAAGGTAATTTTACTGGCAGGGTAGAATATAATCCAATCTTTTCCAAAACGACACAAGGAGGATCAAAGGTTCATCTGGCAGTAAGTGGCTGGTAAGAAATAATGCTAACAACAATTTGTGTCCCGTTCGTTTATTTTTAAAAATTATTGAAAAAAGAGAATCCAATCCTTATCTAACAACAACAAGATTATTTTTAACAGTACATCCAAATTGGGAGAAAGGAATATGGTACAAAAATTCACCATTGGGAATTAATACAATTTCAAAGTGGACGAAAATATCGGCAGAATCAATTGGTATAGACACAAAAAAAAATAAAAATAACCAATCATTCACATAGAGCTTCTGCAATATCTGCATTAGCAAAGGAAGGAGTTGGTGAACAAGAAGTAATTAAGCTTACAGGACATTCTTCTGTCCATTCTTTGAAACCATATTTACAATTAAATGAAGAACACCATTTCCAACTTATAGAGAACCTTCGAGAAAATAAAAATAAAGAAAAGGAATCCTCAGTTTCTAACTTAAATTAATCACAGGCTATGATGCAAAACAATCCCCAAAATAATGCTACAACGTACAATTATAATAATTGTACTTTTTACATAAATAAGTAATTTTTTTTTCATGATGTTATTATTTTTTTGGCTTTGTATAATAATTGAAGTTTGCAATAAATAAAACGTTTAAACATATGATTTTTTAGTTTTTCTCTCGTGAAATAGACATGTCGAATACCACTCAATTAAAAATTTTGTAAGGTAAAATCTTTCTCTTGTATTCAAGTTTGTTGCTTTTAGGTAATTTTGCTCATGATATTTAATCCAAAACCACTCGCCTGACGGCTCGTGGCTTTGTTAAAAATGTCATTCGCAAAATTGCCAAGCAACAAACTTTCATGACAATCGAAAAATTTTGCCGACAAAATTTTCACTCTCGTGGTATTATATATGAAAATTATGGAAATTGTTGAAGAGGAAATTGATCGGTGGTAGTACACGTCCAACTTTCGTTAACATCAGAAAGTGGTCAACAAAAAAGATACAGAATAACGTTTCAAAATTTTTCGTTCACACTTCCAATCGTTTGTAAACGAAACCTTTGATGAACGAAATATTACATCATAGACGCCTTAATTTGCACATACATCCTTTAAGGTCATTTTAGATTAGACTATTTCTTGTGCAATATTTAGTTCAATTCAAATTGTTAAGTCTTAAAATAAAAATTGTATTAAAAAATAAAAATTGTCTACCCTGTCAAATTGTAAAAAAAACAGGTTCTATTTTCTTAACAATTTGATTTATTGTTCGTGTTTCTGTTTCACGAGGAAAATGTCATTAATCTTGATTATTTTTTTCTCGTCAAAATCTGACATTTTGGTGGTTTTAACCAATAGCAATACATTATTTTAGCTAATCATTCGGTATTATGATAAAACTCTTTCTTCATCGATAATCCCATGTTTACATTGAAACGACAAAATTTTACTTCGAATTTGTCATTATTGACAAGTAAAAGTGCTCCGAAGTTTATTGAAAAATGAACACAAACCGATTCAGTGCCGTCATCCAAGAGAATACCTATTGTACATTCAATATAAAATTCCACTCCACAATTGTTGAAAAAAATAATCTTCCCAAATACAACTCGTTCTTCAAATTTTATCACATAATTTTTTATTTTCATCACTCAAACCTGTTTATTTGAGGCAAAAACATTCAAACAAACCGAATAAAATCACGAGTCCGTTATGACAAGTTTTTATATTTTTGCCAAATAAACAAGTTTTCGTGAAAAAGAAAAAATTATCGATAAAATTTGAAGCACTCGTGGTATTACCTTTGATTATTTGTGGTTATTTATTAAAGTGGTTGAAAAATATGTCTTGGAATAAACGAGAGATTGAAATGTTATTTGAGAGAATCTTAAAACATGCTTGTAAAACACTCCTTCTCCTCTGTTTTAAAGTTAATATCTATTAGATTAGTGACATGAGCAGCCGTGCAAATTAATAAATATTTTAAATCCTCCGGTTCCATAACTGAGGAAATTTTGGAATAGGTTATATTTATCTTATCATCAAATCAAATCAAATCACTGGGCAGAATCTTGAACTAGATATTGTTCAATAAATTGGAATAGTCTAGAATAGCTTAAAGCAGTTGGCCAATATTTCACACAAGAAATCTATTCCAAATATTGTTCCAAAACTTGACTATATAATAGGATGGAATATAATTGGACGGAAAATTGTCTAATCTAAAATGACGTTTATACTACCTGTACACCAAAAACCAGCCATACGAAAGCTAGTCTGTCTATATATTTCCTGGACTAATAATAAGAAATGTTGGATATTTCTCTCGAATAAAATCTTTTCAATTGATAATTTTAATTCTCTTTTTACAATTGAAATATGAAATTCAATCACGTCTCAATCCAGATATTTCAATTTCGACTTGATTGTATTTATAAAGCGGAATTGACGCTGATTTACGCAAAATATTCAATTACAATAGCAAAAGTATCAAAAGTGGTTTTCTAACGATCGAACTACTTTCTCCATCTCGCAGTATTTCCTCCACGTGCGAAATTGAGTGGACTTAAAAGGAAAAATCTTCGATTGGTAATTGAATATTACCGATATCGGTTGTACTATCGTTTTTAGTAAATTGTTATTACAGTAACAAACTATTTTTTTTTATTGCATCGGCATATGTTTTACAACTACATCATTAGGTTCATGTTTTGGTACGCTTTTATTTGCACTTGGAGTATTATTAGAAAATTCCACCTTCACAATTTCATTCAAATATTTAACATAAGAATTTCAGTTAATTTAAAATTGCTCACAAATGGAAATTATTTGTTAATAGATAAACTGGATTCTATAGAAACTGAATACAAACAAGAAACAAAAAAGAAAATTGCGGAAGGCATGAACAACTGTCCCAAAAGTACGAGAATGTGATTGAAATTAAAATCTACAATTATTTATTAATTTTATCCATAAATAAATAGTAATATTTCTGTAGGTGAAAATAATGAATTGTCAAATTTAAGACGTTGGTTATGTCTCCAGAAAATGTTGACCAGTTGCTTATTCTACTGGCTCCAAGAAGAAAAAAAATATCAATTACTCCTTTTGCCTTCTGAAATCTCTTGGTTGAATTCATTCGCTATAATTTTTGCCAAATATGTATTATCTTTTAAACTAATTTAAGCCCTTTGCACACCGGCGTACTGAAAGTCCTGGACGTTTGGAACGTTTCGGACGTCCGGTACGCGCCTCTTTCAGTCAGTGCAAAGATGTCTTTTCCGCCAGTTCCTTGGTGTGAGACCGAGTTTTCTGTTCCGTGGATGAACGAGTCGAGTAGTGATAGTGATGACGAGTTATTATTATTATATTCGTTAACAGAAAGAAGTAAATGGATACATCCCATAAATAAAAAGCGGAAGAGGTTACAGGATGATCACGAATTTCCTCCAACAACGCTTCCATGGTACAAGCGCACACAACACTAGCAACAACAAACATTCTGAGGATTTTCTTTCAAGCTGAAAAATTTAAATTTTGACAGTACAATTGTCTGCAGGAAACTAAAAATCAAATGAGTAGATTCAATGTTTTATTCTCTCTCAAATTTAAAGAATAATTTGAAAAAATCTATGTACGGGGTGTTGTATATATTTTGGTGATACTTTCATCAAGTTTCCAGATAATGGTTATTACCAAATTGATAAAACATTTATCTCGGTTATAAAGTGTAGAAAATACAATAAAATATAGGTTTTGGGGAACCACCAAACTGATGTCCCTTTCCCAATAAAACATTGTGTGCAATATATGACAATTATATATTATATATTGTCAAATATGATAAAACCTAACCTAAACGCGTTAAAATTTTACTTGGTTTTTACTATACCTATGTATTTGGTTTAAACCACGGGAGAAGCGAGACGAGACGAGAAACTGTCTTCTCTTCTCGTCTCGCGGTAACACACTATACCGTACTTTGTTAAGAGTTTTGCTTCTCACCGCACGTTGACGTCTTTTAGTATCCGATTCATAAAACGAGTGGATGAAGATAATTTTATTCACAAAAAATATAAAGGCTTAAAAAAATTACACCAATTTATTAATAATTTGCTAATAATACAGGATGCTTCCTGTAATCTTACATTCAAAATAAATTTAATGCGCCAATAGGTGTGCAGTGCGACTTAAAATTGCCCGTATCTCTTAAACCGTTAATGTTATCGAGATGTCACAAGAGGACTTGATATCTCTAGAAATGTTCACAAAAGCCAATTGTTGCATTTATAACTGAAATAAATTTTACTCAACAAAAAAAATGGTGCATCCACCATTAAACTTATTCGGTACCTGAGTTCACAAGTATGTTGTAGACTTGTATATTACGCCAAAAAGTGTGCAATTATGGTGGTTATAAAGGGTTAAAATATCACTGATTTCCAATCAGTCATTTAATAATTGTAAATAAAAAACCATTTTCCATTCCCAACTTTAGAGCCCTATAGTTCGTTAACGAAGGGCGTAAAGAAAAAATTTTATATGAAATACTATCATTAATTTTAGTCTTCTTATCACCTCCCAAGTTTTTGGTACGAACTCCTGGGACACCCTGTATTTATAACTTGAGAAGTTTATTGAATAATCTAAAATAAATAAATTAAAAAATATTTTACCTTGTTTCACTGTAATTGTGGACGTAGTTCCTCCAGGCGAAGTAATCAGCACGGGACTTTGCACTGGCGTAACTGTAAGAGGTATATGCAAGGGTGTCAATTGTTGGGGCGGGGGAGAACCTTCAGTCGTTGAACCCACAGAACTGGGGTCACTAAATCCTTGCGTATCTTCGGGAGTATCAAAAAAACACAAATTGAATTCTGAACCGGCCTCGAAACTAATTTGCGGAGGGTTAATCTTGTCGGGAGAGGGGGCGCGACCCAAGTTACCACTCAGCGATTGGTCTATTTTGAAAACGTCCATTTTACCAATCCGATGGGGGCATTAGCTCTGAAAAATTTACCGATGTACGATCGCATTGTATTTAATGTTAGTAAAGAGAAATTTTGCTTGGTAAACTACAAGTTAGTGTGAAAGCCCATACCTACGCCGTTTTGAAGAAGAAGAAAGAAGTCCTCATAAAATATTTAAAAATACAAAATGGTTGAAAAAAACTTATAAAATCTCGGTCTGTATCCTATTTATTATAAAAATATATTTGTATTTAAAAAGAAATAAGAGTTGATGATTACTGTAAGATTACGAAACGTCTAATTTAGAACATATCCACGTCTTGTTGAATCCTGTTAAAAGTAGCTGGATGAGAAATTTAACTGTTTTCTTAAAGCCATTTCGTATTTTCCCACTAATTTGTACCTCTTATTATCGACAACTAAGAATGTTTATCTTGGATTCAGGCCAGGAAGTATAGATCAAAAATAACCATTTCACGTTTTACTATTTCGTATACGGCTGATTTTTGGTGTACCCTCAGATACTTAAGGTTGAGTGGAAGAGCCGTTAGCCCACCCTCTAATTAATGATTTCGGATAGTGACATTTGCGTCATATTACACGCTGTTTTTTGAATATCTTCAGTTTTGTTTTGTCCAATCTAGAATTCCAAATGAGTAGGTCAGGATCGGTATGGCATAGCTGTTAATTGCTTTGCAGAGATTTCAATAAGATAGTAACTCTTTGAGTGACAAGATCGGTATATTTTGCAATTTTCTCGTTGTATTTGTCTGAAATATTGTTATTATTGGGTATAGCAACATCCACCAAAAAAACCGAGTTAGCTTTTTTATTATCTACTACAATATCAGGCCAGTTATTCGTCACCCGTCTATCTGTGATAATTGACCTATCGTAGTATAGTCCTAAATCATCATTCTCAAGAACCGAATGCATATGGTACTTGTAATAAGGGGTGTAGGTGTTAACTAATCCAAATTTGTTGACCAACTTCTGATGGATGATGTTGTGTTAATTGTGCCTGCGTATGTAATCAATGTTGGCTGAACATCCCGACGTAATGTGTTGTATCGTTTCTGTTGCTCGTTGACACCTTCTGCACTTGTCAGACACGATGTGGATCTTGTATTTGCTGGTATTGATTAATTGGTCTTGAATTGCCAACATTAATCCTTCCGTTTTTGGCAATAATGTTCCATCAGAGAGACACTTATTTGATGTTTCCATGTCCATATTAGGTTTGTCAGAGTCTGTAACGATTTCAACTTTCTTATCAGGGCTTAGAAGATCTGAGCAGGAGCAGTTTTTATCTGTTTCTACGACCAGCTCATGCAATTTAGATATTTGAGCTTTGCCAATGAAGAATTCTTGGAATATGGATAATTGCTTATGATGTAAACTAACTATATCCGCTAGAGCTCTCCCTCCCTCTTTTCTAGGAAGTGTTGTCCTAATAAACGATGATGATTAATTGCTTTGGCGGGAATTCCAGAGCTCATCTGGGATTTCAATAAGGTAGTTACCCTTTGAGTGAACTGGCCTGTTATTATGGTTTTTGCTTACTTCTGGTCTATAAGCTTATCTTGCTTAAACAGATATTCACCATTTTGCATGACATTTATAATGCTCTCATTGGGTAGTAACACATCTCCGTTAACGATTTTACTCTTCTCGATATTCAAGGTTTTGCACTCGTCTAACCCAAATCCCATGCGTATCGTTAAGTAGATTTGAAAGTGGGTTCATTGCCAAACAAAATCAAAGTGGTCTAAGGAAGTCACCCTGGAAGATGCCCCTACGGATAGAAATTTCATCAGTTTCGAGGTATTGACCATTTATTTGTAAATGAAGGTTTATCATCCATGGTTCAAGAAAAGTAACAAGAGTGATTTGTACTTTGTAAATTTGCAAAACTTTGATAAGTCAGGAATGTAGAACGCTATCAAATGCTCTCGTGTAATATACGAAAGCCGTGTAGATGTTGCGCTGTTCCTTTTGCTCCTTTTTCAGTACAACTTAATTGATATTGGTCTTTGCATCCTTGGTGATCTCGTCTGCACCCTTTTTTTATTATTATTATATACGATGTACCGGGTGGTCCAATAAGCCGATCTCTCGGCTATATATCATAAACTAACATAAACTAACTTTGGGAGAAAAAATTCTTCAGGATAAGTGGACAAGAGAAATTGCTGGAAATTACTTTCAAGTTTCTAGGTTAACCGCTAGGGGGCGTAACCTGTAAAGAAAAATTTAAAAACCAGTTTTTTTGTGAAATATGCCTAATTATACCCAGTGTTAAATAAGTAAACTAAAAAAGGCCTAAATTTCGCACAAATTTGTTCAAGTACTTTTTATTCTATTTTTCCAAATAAAGGGTGGGGGAAAGTGGGAAAGTGTTTGTGGATAAATACCTATAACTTTGGTTTGAATCAACCGATTTTAACGAAATTAGTGTCAATAGAAAGAGTGTAGATGAATTAATTCCATCTACTATGAAACAATGGCATTTAGTTTTAATTGTCATGGGTAGAAGGTACTTTCGAATGAAAAAAATTTAAATTTGTTTTCTTGAAAAATGTTCAATGGAAACACCTAATTATTGTGAATTATAATGGAACTGGATTAAATTCTCAACAAAATGGCGCAGACCGCATGTTGATAGCTATTGTCGAAGTCAAGATATAATAAAAACGCATAAACATAAGTGAAAGTATAGAATATTGACTCACCCTGTATTATAACTGAAAATTAAATATGTAAAAGGAAGATCATGCATAAATCTCGATCATTAAGACTTTATGTCCAATTAAATGATGCTTCAATCTCAGACTACTGCAATTGTTAAATCTGCTAGAAGAACAACCGCATATCATGTCAAAAATTTTGTGGGCAGACGAGGCTACTCTTAATAGTGCGGGTGGTGTTAATCTGCAAAATAAGCATCAATGGAACGAAGAAAATCCGCACTGGCTAGAGGAAGTGCAGCTTCAAGATAGATAGAGTCCTAATGTTTGGTGTGGTATAGTTGACGGGAAGATCGCAGGTTCATATTTCTTGGAATTTCAAATGGCGATACATATTTGGATTTTCTGGATAATTGGTTGTCTGTTTTATTGGAAGATATTTCCTTACAAACATGAGGCATGATATTACAGTATGACGGGTGTCCTGCGCACTATTCCAGACGAGTTAGAGATTATTTGAATTAAAGTTATTGAAATGGATGGGTTGGAAGGGTAAGTATATTTTCAGGGACAGCTAGATCTCCAGACTTAACATGTCTGGACTTTTATCTGTGGGGAAGATTGAAGGATTTAGCGTACCAAACTCACCAACCACGCGAGACGACATGCAACAGCGCGTTAGAAACGCTATAAATAGTATATCAACAGCTGAAATTTATAAGCAACAGATATGTCAAAGCGTGCTAGATTACATATTTGTGTGGAAAACAATGAAAAACAATTTGAACATTCAATTGGACAACAATTCTTTACCATATTTGATTTTAAGTTAGAATACAGGGTGTCAATACTATACTCACTTATGTTTATGCGTTTTTATTCATATCTCGAGTTCGACAAAAGCTATCAACATGCTGTTTGCGCCGTTTTGTTGAGAATTCAATCCAGTCCCATTAGGATTCACAATAATTAGGTGTTTTCATTAAACATTTTGTAAGAAAACAAATTTTAATTGTTTTCATTCGAAAGTACCCTCTTCCTATGACAATTAAAACTAAATGCCATTGTTTTATAGTAGATGTGATTCATCTACACTCTTTCTATTGACACTAATTTCGTTAAAATCGGTTGATTCAAACCAAAGTTATAGGTATTTATCCACAAATACTTTCCCACTTTCCCCCACCCTTTATTTGGAAAAATAGAATCAAAAGTACTTGAACAAAATTGTGCGAAATTTAGGCCTTTTTTCAGTTTACTTATTTAACACTGGGTATAATTAGGCATATTTCACAGAAAACTGGTTTTTAAATTTTTCTTTACAGGTTACGCCCCCTAGCGGTTAACCTAGGAACTTGAAAGTAATTTCCAGCAATTTCTCTTGTCCACTTATCCTAAGGATTTTTTTCTCCCAAAGTTATAACATGAACAGTTTCTGATATATAGCCGAGAGATCGGCTTATTGTACCACCCGGTACAAGAGGATATGTGATAAGTGTCAAATTAAATCTCGCATTATTATTTAAGATGACGTCAGCTGTAAAATAGAATAAGTCACATATTAAACAACTTTTTTCAACATATAATTTCATACTTTGATAGAGGAAATGTAAGATTCGTTAAAAAGCAATGGAGTTATACAGGTCTTCAAAGTCCATATCGTATCATTAAAATGACAGTTTTAATTGACTATTAAACAATGTGAGATTAAATTTAACACTTTGGAAACATCTTATCGTCTTCTACAATGTTTATGCGCTACCTGTACACCAAAAATCAACCATTCGAAAATGAAACAATGTTCATGGCCCTATATTTCCTGGCCTAATACATTGTATACAAGATATTTCAATGTAGTGTTGTGTGGTATTTATAAAGAAGTAGTTATTCTATAAGGAGGAATTTAAAGCTGAAGACATTAAATTTACATAACAAATAAGATTACGAACCGAGACAATTGGAAATTACATTTTTCCTGCCTTATAAGTACTATCAGATTTTGTGCCTTTCTAAATACGGAATAAAATTTTTCCAAATTCATAATGACCAACGAACCGTTTCCCACTGCTAAGGAAATTACGCATTATTTATCTACCGGTGCACTCCAAACGTCTTATAAGAATTCCGTGCTTAAAATCAACCACCAAATAATGTTATGTAAAGAATGTATCCTGAGCTTTTAGTAAATCGATTGCTCCTTTAATATTTAATTTAATATTTTAATGGAAAAAAAATAGTCATAAGGATTTCTGTCAGTAGAAAAATCACAAATAATAAAAAGTTTTATATACATTTTTAGTAATTGTTTCTTTGAAAAAATTTTGTCGTACGCACATGACATTGACATTATTAAAATTAAATTATTTCCACAAAAGAATTTTCTAGTATCTACGCATATTTTTATAAACCAATGAATATCCAATAAAAGTTGTATGGTACGCCCATGAAATAGAAATTTTCATAAATAAATTGATCCTTATAACAAAAATTAAATTGTACGCAAATATCAGATGGGAATTTTTGTTCATAAATTGAGCTCTCTCAAACATTTCATTGTGAAAATTATTACTAATAAATGAATCCCTATTCAAAATTAAATTGTACGCCTAAGATACGCAATCACCCTACCGAAAATCACATAACGCATCTAAAGAAGTTTTAACTTCAATAACTTAAACAATGTACAATATTCAAATTGAAATTTTTCAACTCTCTGTTGTTTCATATACCTCACTCGAGAATAATTTAAGTCAGGAATGTTGCTGATTTGAATAGTTAAGTTTTAGTTCATTTGAAGATATTAAATTGTCTATCTGTATCTGTAGAGTAGGGAGGGTAGGCTCACAGTACTTAGGCCACATATGACTCATTGTACATCCTCCCGAGGAGTTGTCCTCCTAGGTCATCGTCCATCCTGTCCTTCCCAGGAAGGTGGACAGGTCACTCGGAGACATCTTCTTTATATCGGCAGGTGTAGGCCAAGACTCACCGAACACACACTCTCTTATTGACGATAACTCCGGACACTCGCATAAGACATGCCTGACAATTTCATCTTCCTCTTCCCATAGTATGGAGGTGTTTCCTTAGTTGACAGTGGCCAGCCAGAAATCCTACTGTTAAACGTAGGTTTTTCCTGGTCATCACCAAATATTTCTTCGGCACCAGCTCCCCAAGGTCGCCCAGGGTGATCCTAGCAAGACTGCATCCTTTGATTCCATCCCATCTCTTAAGGGATTGAGCATGGGTGTAACGTTTGGCTAGTTCCGCAATTGTCGAAGTCGTTAGGCCGTAGGTGTCACTGGGTCCTAAACTTTTTAGTCCAGCCGATTCCCTGGCTAAAGAATCAGCAATGCAATTACCTTTATTTCTGTTAAGCCCTTTAACCCACTTCAGGATAATATTGTTATCTGCCGAGGCGTTAGCTTAACCTTGGTGAAACTCTAGTACTAGCCCCGATATAACACGTTATCTGTTTAAGGCTAATAGAAAGAAACATTTTTCTCCAACCCTAAGATATTTGCCCACTCGGTATATATCATTTCACGATTCTCTTGACATTTTTAATATGAATTATTGCATAAGTGAAATCTCGTTCTTCAAAAAAATCCAATATTATACAAGCACATAATTAATAATTTTGAATAGAGTTATTCCATTTGAAACAAGCGAAAGTTTGTTCGTTTTGTATTGTTTGTTTAAATATGATTAATGATGTTAATAACAATTTTATTTTTACAAAAAAACAATCATAATTATTCAATAGACCTGGAGAGCTATGCGCACGACAGTGAACAAATAAAATTTTATTTTTAAATTAAGCTACTCTGAAGTATCTGAATACCCATAGAGGAAGTATTTTTGACCTAGCTTGGGTAGGGCCACTTGCAAGAGGCGATTACAAAACAATTATTATTATTACAGTTACTAAGACTGCTTCACAAAAGTTTGGCATATTCATAGATTAGAAAATGAAGATCAAAAATGGCAAAACCTCGCAACTTTTTCATCCAGCATCGATTTGCATAAAAATTTGGAGTTGGGCCCATTTCACCTCTAGTCCATCTTCTATATCGTAACTTTTGGCGCTTTTTGTGTTATATAAGTGTGTAAACTACGCCTAATTGTAAAAAATTATAAAATAACATAATAAACCTTAATATGGGTAAAATTGTCTAGGATTAGTTAAATAGTGATTGTTTTACGCTTTAAGATATTATATCATAACTTTTCAACCCTTAAAAATTAACCCCTGTTAGAGCTTAATGTAGGAATACATTTTTTCCCCAGAAATATTAATTATCATAGTGACTTAATTCAAGAATTTTGTTGTTTAAAATATGTATTGAGTTTTCAATCCTTAATAACAATGCAATTTTTATAAATTAATTTAATAAATTCAAAATTTAAAAACGTGTAACGTATTACTGCTAAATATACCGGGTATGTAGATTATTACGTTCAGAAGTTGGTTATTAGAATTAAAAGAAACAAATTTGATTCATTTCTTGAACATAGCTCCTTCATTTTTAGTGATAGAAAGTTTTTTTCGAAAACTATCTGAATTAAATTCCTCACCATTACCAACCGTTATTTTTTAAATGAGATGAGCTTAAAGGGCTCGAATAAGGTGGTTTTTGCCCAATTTTCATACTAGAGACTTTTTTTGAAAGATCTAATTGTATAATTTAAAAAAGATTCTTTTTCCGGTTTTCCGGTTATTTGACTTTGAATCTTTCAAATTATGCATTCGACAGAAAAAGCTAATCAATAACATGCCGTATAAATGCTGTAATTTTGCTTTTCACAGTTTTTTTTTTAAATAAAATGCGATTTTTCGAGTTATTCGTCGAAAAATTGTACTTTTAATCATGAAAAACATTAGTCTTGCGAAAAGAAATATATATATAGAACACTTTTTTCTTAGCATTACTTTTTTCATCGATTCCTGTAGTTACAATGTAATAAAAAAATTCCACACCAAGGTTTTAACGTACAGCGGCATGGGCTATCCATGCTGGACGAAACAATTGCGAGCCAAAATTCTTCATTCCCTGAACTATCAATTCAAAACGTGCAAAAACATTGTGATCAAAAATTTGTTAAAACACAATCTCCGAATTTATGAAATTTTTGTGGGGCAGTATTTGCATAGAATCCCCTAGAATTTCATGTAGCTTGGATCTGAGATTGAGCTGTCGTCTTCTTAAATTGTATAATTTTTTTTTCAAAATACAAAAAAATACTTCCGAAATTGGTTTTCAAATACTTTGGAGTAACTTAAAAATGTATGGGACTTATCTAAAAATTCTCATTTATAAGACTCTTGATTCTTGGAGTACTACTCGAATATAAATGAAAATTTCATATCTGCAAAGTAAAGAGAAAAGCAAAAGTAGTACCAATTCACCATTACCAAGTACCAGCAGACCAATATATTCCCGTATATCCCATTCTGCATTTACTAATTTCTTCACCATCACCCTACACCAACACATTTTCACCTCACTTCATTTTAAATAGGTCATTCTTAATATAACTTTATCATTGTTAATTTTCGAATTTAAAATCCAGTGCAGCTTGAATGCTTCAAATTGAAGATTTAATTAATCCAAAAAATTCTGGTTATTATCTTCAACGAAATAAGGACCAAGACACAGTTCAAGTGTCTAATAAGTACCTTATACATATGGGCAATAATAGTTGTCCTTTATTTTCATTTGTACATCTACTGCTTTTTAAGGACATAAATAACCTTTTATTTTATACAATATGCAATACCATGGTCCTTATTTAACTGATAGCTACTAAATATACAGTGTTGCTGAAACTTTCGCTCCAATGGATTATCTTTGAAATGGAAAAAGGGAAAGTTATGAAATTTCAGGATGATAAATAATACGCCACTCTCCATACTTTGAACAAATGTCAAATGTTTTTTACAAAAGCGTTTAGCATACGGCCGTTATCTTTAATTTTTTGAAATGGTAACCTATGTCGAGTGACGTATCACAAAGAAGCTTCCAAAAATAATTAAAAATTTGTACATAAATAATGATGTGGTTGACGTTTTTAATGCCTACTATTTTTTTTTGTTTAATTATAAAAACCTACAAGGTTATATCATCAATACTGACAGTACAATTTAATTTTGAGAAAAAAACTGATATTTTATAATTAATGTTATAAATGGAAATAACAGTTTCTAATTAATTCCACTAAAAAATATGAAAAATCTAAGATATTATATTCATAATTATTGACATATGATCGTCAGAATGACAGAAGAAGGTACTTTTGGCGTGATGCCTACCTGATGTTTAATATTTTGGCTAGACGAAATAGTAACCTATCTTGTGATTGACTTGATATACAGAGTGTTCCGTTTCGTAAATTAGAGGCATGATACATCGTTAAGAAATATTTAAAATACTCAAATACAACTTTTCTTTAACGTTCTTAGCTTGTGAGATACAGCCTGTTAAAATGTGCAGAAGAAACACATTTGATTGCATATCTTCCCGGGGATGAAAGTACAATCTTGAAATTCTTTGTAAGTTATTGTCTCCTCAAACAGTATTAATTCTGTCGAAACCAAATAAGCCAGTGGGGTAGTAAGAAGGTTTTTAAGCTTTTATTGTAGCATATTTTTGACACTCCCGGTTTTAAGAGTTAAATACTTTTGTCTCCAATCTATTTTAAATTTCCTACATAAAAGGTACTGTTTGTTGAACTCGATACAACACTCCATTTTCAAGATTTTCAACTTTTTATTGCAGACAAAAGTGTTTATCTCTAAAAACAGGGTATATGGTATTTCAAAAATATGGTATAATAAAAGAACACGAACTTCTTGTACCTCGCCATTGGCTTATTAGAATTTGACAGAATAGAGTACACGCATATTTCATATTTTGCTTGGATATTAATTTATAATAGTAAATATGATATCAAAAATTACTAATAATAGGAAATAAACGAGTTTCCATTGGAAATTACTCCCAAATTTTAAAATAAAATTCAAATTTCAATGCACTTTCCGACCACAACCCGAGGATTTCCGAACGCTACCGATGATACGTGTGATGTCATATCTCTTGTGTTTACTTATGGCCGGTATTGCATTAGGTTATGTGTAGTTGTGTGTTTATATTGTATTTTAATCAACTATTAATTGCTTCATCGACGTAAAAATATCATTTATATGTTTGTTTGAGACCATTACGTGTTTGTGTGTGCTTTTTTTTATTTCTAAAAGTCAACTTAAAGTGGGAAGTGGACATAAATATTCAATATTTTATTTACTAGTTCAGTGTTCAGTGACGATTCATTCATATTTTGTGAGTAAAGATATGGCTAGCGAAGGTTTTATAAAAGCACAAACTGATAACTTGCCCAAAGTAGACTCATTTATGTTGCTTGAATTTATGAAGTCAAACATCTGCTTTAATGCGGACGAAATAAGAGGAGTTAAAGCATTATCGAAAGTACGATTTAAACTATGTTTTATTTATATAATATATACCAACCATATTTCAATGTGTGGTCGGTAAGAAAATGACGTTTTTATGGTTGATTCCTAGACATGTAGGTACATAACCTCAAACTATTTAAGAATAAAAATTACCAGCATAGAAGTAGGTACTTAAATTAAAATGGTCTTCACAAACAAAAGTAATGCCCTTCTCTTAAGTGTATTTTTGCTTGCGCCACCAGGTAAAGTAATAAATATTTTGTCTAGAGTTTTAATAGACGTTGATTTACACTATGAAACAATGCAATACTTGGAATACAAAGTTTTTTTTCGGCTTTATCCATTTTTAAAGCTTTCAGAAACAAATTAGGTCACAAGAACTCAGATCGTGATACACGAATAAGAATGTAAACAAATGACGTCACACCATGGGGCAGCCATCTTTATGACGTGAAGCGCGTTTTGGCGGACTTTCAAATTTTATGATTTTTAAAACCCTTTTAAAAGTAAAGTTTATATTTTTCTGAAAAAATAGGCATGCAATGTGTTAGGAGACCTGATAAAGCGTCAATTCCCACCAATAGCAAAATTTATGCTTGTACCCTATTGTCCTACTCCGTTTAACTTAGAAGTGTCTATCTAATAACCTACAAAAAAATTTAAATTTGGACCTCCATCCCCAATGAAAGGTGTATTCCTTCTGCATCTTTTAACAGCCTGTATCTCACAAACTAAGAAGGCTAGAGAAAAATTGTACAGGACACCTTGTATATGATTAGTAAAAAGGAGATATGATATTACAAATATTAAATCCAAGGTATTATTAGCCCTATAGGGTTTAATTTTTAACATTAATATGTGCAGTTTCCACAAAGCAAGGGTCCACACAGAATATTGAATTGATATTTCATGAGTCATGACGTATATAATAAAATCTAATTCATGGTTCTAAGACTCAATAACTTTCCCTTTATTCGTTTAAAAGATAATCCCTTGGTGCGATACTTTTTAGAAACGCTGTATAAGCGAAAAAGTTAATTAAGTTACTTATAAACCACTAACTTATAATATTGACCGACATTTGAAATTCGAATTGTTTTTTAGCAGGGATGTCCTAAGCTCCGAATTTTTCTGCCCTGGGAATTTGTCGAAACAACGTAAAAGTTTAATCTTTCTTTTATTAATAAAAGCTTATTTTCAACCCCTTTCCTGGCTGTCTATTATTCAGCAACTAATAAAAAGGTAGTTCATACATTAAACCACATAATATGTGGTCAAAAGTAACTCGATTGAACCTAACTCGCCTTAGTACAAATGTGCATACAAAAAAGTTACACCCCTTTGAAGTTACCAAATGAAAATTGATTTTCACATATATTTTCAGACATGTTTGAAATATTATAATGAACACTATTGTAAATGCCAATGTCTAATTGTATCCGTGGCAACGACATCTGCTTATTAAATGGATATTAAATACCTACCTACCACAATAATTTTGTAGTATAATGAATAATTTGCTGCATCTCAATAAAAACTGATATTTCTAAAAAATAAAAGTAGTGGTAAAGTTGTTTTAAAAAAGATGTGTTTAAAAAATGGTGCCACAATATTTATTAAATTATAACTTACACATAAATTTAGGGGAGGTTTAGGGGATATCAACGCCCATAAAATTTTAACTGGATGAAATGATTCCGTCATTTTGTTTTAATCATAAGCAAGCCACTTGTCAATTTCTATAATAATATGTAAAGCAACTGTCGAAAAAACTTCTAGCTTCAAGTTACCTCCAATCGAGTTATTTTTAGTTCCACCAGAATGTGTGGTTCAATGTATGACCCACCTTTTTGTTGCACCCTGCAGTTTATCTTAAATCCACAATATTTTTTTAGATACTTGGAAAGTATTTTTTCAATTCATTTGAATTATTTTTTATCGCCAACCGTCAGTAAAACCGTCACGCTTCTCCCTATTACGGCTCGATCATAGTTTTCTTGCGATTTATTTATAACAAATTATTGTTGGAACTCCTTTGACTTCAGGAATTAACTTTTATAATGCTTCAGGGTGTACCTTCAATTTAAATGTAACAAATAATAAGTAGATTTGTTCTATATGTGCTGTTTACTTTGTCATAATAAAATGCTATGATATATACCTCAGCTTTTTATATTCTGAATTCAGAGTAGTTGGCGATAAAATTTTGTATGCACCACGTCAGTAAAGTGTCTTTATCGGACTCGCCTGTTATTCGCCTCGCTTCGCTCGTCTCATAATTTCAGACTCGTCCGATAAAGAATCACTTTACTACCTTGGTAGATAAATAACTATTATAATATCAGAAACATAATATTGAATAACTTTCCAAATAATTATATAATAGAATATTGCACTTCCTGTTTACGATTGTGACGGACATAAAAAAACAATAATCTTCCGGCAGATGATTTGTTAATATTTTCGCTCATATGTTGTGACTTACTTTTATGAACATATTAATAATTTGTATCCTTTTTGATTATTTACTCGTGTGTTGTATCTCTAAATCTGGGTAAATAAAATGAAAGTACCTACTTGAAAATCAAAGAAAACAAAATTTTGAAAATTAAAAAAAAATACTATTCTTAGACTATGCTTGATAGAGAATTTCTCAAAAGTCCATGAATTTTTGAATAATATAAGCAGAAAACACACATTATTGAATATTATCAAATTTTTAACAATATACTTGTTTGTCAAATTTGATACCATCTGATTTGTTTATTATCAAATCAATAATAAATAATATAATACTATAAAAAAAATTACAAAATAAAAATAGTTTAATCTGTAAATGAAGAAGTGATTCTACGTAACTTTTATTTGGGTATTTGAAAGTCTGACCAAGTAGGTAGGTACTGTTTCTTATCATTTTTTATTTTTAAAATAAGAAAGCTGATTTTTACGTAATTTTTTGCTAATTTTTAGTCATACATTTATAATGTGTGAATTTTATAAATTTTTAGAAACTAAGAAACTAAGATTGGTTTTCAGACTTTATATTGAATACAGTGTGTATCTGAATGTAAGTCACAAATAAACATAATTGGTATATTATATAAGATCCATTTGTAATGAAAATTATAACTGTAGAATTCAATTGAAAGACATTTTGGTATTAAATGGTTATAAAAAACTATGAAATTTCAGTTATATACCTATAGATTATATATTATATAGCTATAAATTTAAAAATAAAAAATATTAATCTATTTCTCATTATTTGTTATTATTGGGCATTTAACCACAATTATGCTTAATTTTTTTATCATTAGGTAGTAGGTACGTGTTTCGGTAGCATTCCATAACTTATAAAAACTCAACACAATACAATAAGTTGAAGTTTTATCAATTTAAGTTCTATCATAACAAAAACTAACCAAAAAAATGAAGAAAAATGTTCCAAAACTGCATATACGATCAGGAATGTGACAAGTTTAATTTAGGTGAAACTTCTAGACCACACAATATCAGAAGAAATGTACACAAAAAGTGCATTAAAGATATGGAGTTCTGAATGTCAGGTATTTACAAACATGCTTGGAAAGAGGGACATTATGATAAATGGAATCCATCGAATATAATATTGATTATTGAAAAAAATAAAGAGATATTCAATACAATGAAATGCGAAGAAATGTGTGGTTAACATTTCAGCAGAATCTAGTCAAATTTGGATACCATAATTAATGAGAGAAATGTTAAATAATCAATTACCTTGGTTATCAGGAGAGTACGGTACGTTTATATCCAGGTTATGTTTTATGAATTTTGTTGTTGTTAACCGATAGACACTTGAATACACAAAACCACAAAACTGATTAACACGTTATTTTAAAACGAAAATAATCGCATCTCACAAAAAATAACATTTCTAAGATGAGCAAAAAGGGCTATCCCTAAAAAAAACATTCTGGGAACTTGTATTTCACTAGAACCCATTACTAGTAAACTATAGTACCCACAGCATGTAATTACAAAAAATATTTCTTTATTCAGAATAGTTTTCATTAAATATTCTTTAGTGTGCTGTTAATGGGCCTTAAGAGAATTAGAAAACTTTTTGCTATTTTATAGTTAAAAATATTTTCTTTATCCAATTGTGGTATTTTGGGAAAAATAAAAAAATACTAAAATTCTTGATAAATCTAGATGGAACGCTACCGAAACATTTTAATTAAAATTTCAATTCAAAGCATGCCACTTTAAATAATAGATGTACAACAAAAGAATGACATTTCTGGATTGCTGCATATGTAAATAAGCCACCGGTCAATACACACTAACACCAGGTGACACAAAGCACTTAATTATAACATAAATTTGGAGATAACAACCTTATTTTAAGAATGACCCAATTAAACACCACCCGCTACTCATAATTCGAACCTTGACTTAGTCGTTGTTGTTGTCTTATCAGCGATCGTAAAACAGGTGGTCGCGTAGTAATCGGGCGCCTGGACGCCATCTCCACGTGATCACCAGGTCCCGGTGGACGTCGTCTTCAGCGAGTAGAGCATAATCGCGTTGCCGTAGTACTAAAACAACCTCCGAAGACGATGATCGAGGCCCGGTGGACCGGAGTGTGACGTGAGGAGGATGAGGTATACAAGGGAGAGAAGTGGTGGCAGAAGGGAAGTAATGCCATGCTACCGGCTTCTAGGTTGTCGACCTCAAGAACGCTCAGCGCCGAGTTGTGTTGTTGGTTGGTGATGCTTGAACACCGATGAGGTGTACAATGATGACGACGATGACGGTGAATTGAACAGGAATTTCTTTTTATATCATAGGTATAGGGTTAAACACGCATATTTACTCATAAAATAAATATTCATAAAAATTATATTACCTTCGAAATTGCTTTTTTATGGCATTTAAACTCGGAATTACATTTTATTTTATGTTTTATCAAATTGTTGAAATGTTATTTCATTTTAATAAATTATAAAGAAAAAATAGGTTTTTTCCTCAAGTTAATTGTGTTGATACGAGAGGCGTACTAAAGATTCCCAATAAATTAACTCGAAACTAACCATAGATTGATTTTTTTTTATTAGAATTTAAGTGCCTCGACAACTATGGCCATTGGTACTATACAAAAGACATACATAAATACTCTATCTTAAAACATAAAATATGTAAAATATCATTCATATTTTGTGGTAGAGGTTAGTTGTTTTGAGGAATTTCAATGTCTTTGGGATTTCAGCGGTGCAGTTTAAAAGTTCTTTCAGGTTTGGTCTTAGGTCTAGGCGCTTATATGTAGTGGTGTATTCCTGGCAGTCGGTGAGAATATGCTTAACGGTTAAAGCACTATTGCAGTAACGGGAGACGGGAATGTTTCCAGAAGACATCAAGTAACCATGTGTGTATCTTGTATGGTTGATCCGTAATCATCTAATGACAGCAGCTTCTCTCCTGGTTAAAAATCCAGGGAAAAACAGCCGATTAATGGTTGTATATCGTAAAGGGCTGTTCTGCTGCTGTTCCAAAAATTTTGCCAGGACTCCTTGACGGACTTTTTGAATAATAGTTTTATGTCATCTGGGAGCTGGAACGTTGTTGTGGTGATGGAAGAAAAGGCTTCTTTAGCGTTTTCATTGCCAGTAATTCCAATTTGAGATGGGAGCCATATAAGACAGACTGTTACATCACGAGCTGAGAGAGTTTGGTAGATATCATGTCAATTGATTTGTATTTGATATAAAATAATAGTCATTTGATTGTATTGTAAATGATTCTACCTTTTTTTATTTAAAATTATTTTTTGTTTCTAGATCATTTTCTTTTTAACAGGAAGAATAACCCAACATAACCTCAATAGATTTACAGTACCATACTTTTTTTATTTACAGTGCATTTAAACTCGTTGCAATTGAACTAAGTATTGGTGCCATGTCTTCCATTACAGAAGCTTCGTGTCTTCTATATAGGCCATTAGTTTGAATGTCTTCAAATGTCTCTTACCCAGTTTTGACAGATTAGAGAGTTCTTGGTCTACCTTATTCCGGTATTTTCTTCTGATACTTTCATCAATACATTATATATTCAAAAAAAGTATTTCGATCAAGGCTAAAGAACATTCTCTCTGCTGGTCCGTTTCCCCAGAATAACCTGGGTGCATCACCTGTTCCGTAGATGGGATGATACCTAATGTTCACTCGCTCTGTTAATATGTTGTCCCAGTTGTGATAGTGTATCCGTTTGGGAGATCATATGCCTCATGATTTCAGCCCAGAAATTGTCATCGTACCGTCTATACAAATAGTTCCAAAAGAGGAAGTCCAATAAATTAGTTGCTAATGTTTTAGTTTTAGATTAATTAGAACTGTTATGCAATTTTGATAAATAAACTATCCAGAATAATTCAGTAATAACAAAACTCTATGACAGAAATGGCTCGGTTGGAATTACACAATGGATACTTTAAACTCGACTTTAAATACATGTTGAATGTGACAGAATTTTTACTTAAACTTGGGTTGTATTTGTTACAAAATATCCCAAATTTATCCCACTACAATTTCTTTTAGTTGCTGGTAGTTCAGCAAATAATAATAATTATAATAAAAACAAAGCTTGTTGAAATAAAATACTGCTCTACACATCTGAACACACGCCAATGGCGTGAATAATTAATGTTATAAATCATTTTAACGACACAGTTGACCGCATAAATAACTACAACCTTGCTTTTTCTCATATCTTCACATTGGATTTAAAAAGAGTAGAACTTGTCCTCCCTATGAAGGACAACTACATCGAAGTTGGTACAAAATTGTGATTTCTCATATCCAAAAAACCAGCCTCTAAAAAATAAAAATTGAAATGTATCTCCCTTAATATCAACATTTAATTAAAGCTAGTTGGTTTAAATAGAAATATGTTAAAATGAAAATTGTAATGTACTTCTATGTACAATTACTTAGGGACCACCCTGTATACAATAAATACAGTAATTATTTTTCGAAGTATACCCTCTAAAACACCAAAACTTTCTTCTCCTACAACCTCCTAAGTACCGAATATTAACATTCGAAAACAAAGCAACCATTATTCCTTTGTCCATCTTACTACAAAAAGGGCTAATTTCAGTTCCCTGCGTGAAACACAAAAAGGACCAACTGAAATTGAAGAATAGACAATTACCCCAGGACCATCTCTCTTCATACGCTCAATGTACAACTTGTACACGTGTGTTGGTTACTCTCAGAAGAGAATCAAAACCGGTTCCAATCTTAAAGTTCATTCACACTCCACGTGGATGTGGACTGTGGATGCAATCGTGTTTTTCTCTCTTCTTGTCAGTTGTTGCTTTGCGGTACAGGACTTCGTTCATTTACTTATAGTTGCAGGAATGAAAACTCGGAATTTCGATGCGGCGTTGTCAGACCGTAAAGTTTTTACACAAATTTCATAATTTCATAATTTCAACGATTTTAATAATAGTTATTCATGTAGTAAAGTGATTCTTTATCAGACGAGTCTGAAATTATGAGACGAGCGAAGCGAGGCGAATGACAGGCAAGTCCGATAAAGACACTTTACTGACGTGCTGCAAACAAAATTTTATCGCCAACTACTCAGAATTCAGAATATAAAAAAACTGAGGTATATTTCATTGCATTTTATTATGACATAGTAAACAGCACATATAGAACAAATCTATTTATTATTTATTATATTTAAATTGAAGGTACACCCTGGAGCATTATAAAAGTTAATTCCTGAAGTCAAAGGAGTTCCAACAATAATTTGTTATAAATAAATCTCAAGAAAACTATTATCGAGCCGTAATAGGGAGAAGCGTGACACTGACAGATGATGATTTTCGAGTATTGTCAAAGTCAAAATACTTTACCAGACGCATATGTCACTTTATCAGACGCATATGTCACTTTACCAGGCGCATATGTAAACTGTTTGTTTACTTCCGGAAACCAATCTGATAATTGACGGTTTTACTGACGGTTGGCGATAATAGTTATTTATGTACCTTCGGACGAGTCTGAAATTATGAGACGAGCGAAGCGAGGCGAATAACAGGCGAGTCCGATTAAGACACTTTACTGACGTGGTGCATACAAAATTTTATCGCCAACTGCTCAGAATTCAGAATATAAGAAACTGAGGTATATTTCACTGCATTTTATTATGACAAAGTAAACAGCACATATAGAACAAATCTACTTATTATTTGTTATATTTAAATTAAAGTTACACCCTGAAGCATTATAAAAGTTAATTCCTGAAGTCAAAGCAGTTCCAACTTGGAACTTCCAACAATAATTTGTTATAAATAATCGCAAGAAAACTATTATCGAGCCGTAATAGGGAGAAGCGTGACACTGACAGATGATGATTTTCGAGTAATGTCAACGTCAAAATACTTTACCTGCCGCATAAGCAAAGGAAATCAATCTGATAATTGACGGCTTTACTGACGGTTGGCGATAAAAATATTTACTTCATTTTAACTCCTCAAGCTTTTAAATTATACTAAATATTTCAGATCGACCTCAATCTAGGTTCTATATATCGAAATCTCTATAATACACAAATGTTGTCGAAGCTTCTAGAACTTTCTAGTACTTAGTTCATACCACTAAGTAAACACAATAAATTTCTGTTAAAAAAAACACAAAATGGAGATTACGTACAAAGTAAGAATGGTTTTAATGGTATGCAGGAACCTGAAAACTTGTGGCTGTAACCCAAGGTTCTTGAGCTAAATAGTGAGACCAATCATCACTTATGGTGTCTTTGCGTGGAGTAGCAGAGCAAGCCACGGGCGTAGCCAGGCTTTAGTCAAGGAGGGGCTAAAGAGTATAAAACGACTAAATGTACATATAAAATAAACCTTATAAAAGGTGTCAATTTTAAAGCTTACAATGGGCTGTACCTCGTGAACAGACAGAGATATCAAAAAAATTTAAAACCGTTTTTAAGGTAGAGAAGAGTAGCTAAAATGACATGAGAGATAACGCTCCCCCATCAATCCCCTATGCCCAACCTCCTCCACCAACTGAACCTACAAAAATTGTGATATTCATTGGAAAGTCCGTAAAAAATGCTTTCCAACGGTCTAAGTCACAATTATACAGAGTGTAACAAAAAAGCAAAACATTTTAGGAAAAAGTGTCGAATGTCGAACTGAAAAAATGTTAATTATTTCAGTAGATGTTCAAAACGGTTTCCATTGTTTTGTAAAAAATAGTAGAAAACTTCTTTAGGTGCGTTGAGCACTTTTTGAACTCACGTCATCGTCAAGCTTTTCAACTCACAATAGAGGGTTCATTTTTTAGTGAAAATTCTCATTTACCATGGTAATACCATACAATATTTAAAAGGGAGAAACATTTATTTGCAAAAATTTCAATCTGCCATGGACGTAAGATAAGATTTGTATAAGGGAATCACAGATTTGTAGAAATTCTCAAATTTTTTAAAGAAGATCATTTGTTTTTGTTTTCATTTCTGTCGGGAGTCCTCTTGACTGCCTATTTGCTTTTTTATATTCTTAAGACAATGATCGTTATGTTCTATCCATTTTCTTTACTTTTTGTCGATCCTAACACTCTGTCTCCTGAACTATATTACGTTAGTAGATATTAATAAATATAAAATCGATAAAACGAAATATGGCAACACCGGTATCCTGTAATTATTAACTGAGTCGTATTAGCATCAATCCACGCAGGTGATAAAATTTAATAGAAAACTACATAAAAAAGAGTCGGAACCAAATTTATTTAATGTGAATATTTTTCTTTTCCCGTGGGTTTTGAAAATTTAAATGTTTTTTTCTAGATAACATCAACCGATGCTTTCTCCTAGGACTGGAACTTTTATTTGATAATATTATTTACTTTAATGCACCATAGGCGTCACTAACGAAAAGGCTTTTTCAAAAAAAAAAAAAAAAAAAAACGTTTTAAACAATGCTGGACTCATACCTTTATTTATTACTAATTTTTTGATTCTCTATTGTCTGTTATGACGTAGTTTCTTGTTCTTTAGTATATGTTCAAGGGTTGTCTTTTATATTTTGCACATTGAGCTAGAAAATAACATGGTTTTATCTTCTTAGTTTTATTTTTAAATTAATCTTAGTTTTAATTTTTTCTTGCATGAATCCACCTTAACTCTACAGGCTTCCCTCACATTATTTTTTGAATTTTCTACATCGCATGGTCGATTTAAGTATAAAAGTTCTATCAAATCATTGGGAGACAGGTCTAGGGATCGAGTACGATGAGGCTATATGTCTCCCAACCTTCATTAACTCCTTTTGGAGAAAAAAAGGTTTAAGTATTTCAAATTTAAGACAGGATTGTTGGTCATTGGCAACATACAAAACAAACAAAAGTAAAATTGATATTAAAGAGATTATTACGATTGATAGAGACTCTCAGTATATACAATATAGTATATACAACGAATAATACAGAAAGGATCTTGAATTTGCACTCAATCTTTGTTCGCTTCATAATATTTTGGATGTAGGTACTTATCGAGGACGTTATTCATTAATATTAGCCAATAATAAAAACTG
Organism: Galerucella calmariensis; assembly: GCA_910591675.1. Classification (NCBI taxonomy): domain Eukaryota; kingdom Metazoa; phylum Arthropoda; class Insecta; order Coleoptera; family Chrysomelidae; genus Galerucella; species Galerucella calmariensis. Next base: position 250,735 of record CAJUYG010000014.1, on the reverse strand, counting down.
GTTTAAACCGGCAGGGTTAATCGAAATAAAATTTCAGCCTGAATCATTTAACTTAAAATTAGCCTGATTGAGAAGGAGTTTTTCAGTAGCGTACGGTGAAAATATTATTACTTGCTTTATTGTTAATTATTCATACAAACTTTGAGAGAACCAGTCAATAAAACGTAGTATGAGAATTAAAACCATTACAGTTCACCAAAAAAAATTTTTTTACATCATTAGATTACACTGGACAAAACCAAAAGGCCAGGCAAATGTTTCACCTACATAGACTTTTTTTTGTGTGTGTACTTTCATTATATTTTTTAACAAATATTGTTAGTAGATTACCTGAATATCTTTAAAATTATTATTGTTTTTTATTATTATTATTTTAATTCTTTCTTATTATTATTTTTTTAATTTTTTTCAATCTAATCTGCTTAATTTATTTATTTATTTTTAATCATTCAGGTGTACATATTTTATTTTATGCGTAGCAATGCTACTCACAGAGTTGTGTTAGTAGTTTTCATATAATGGTATAAGATATTATAAATTGAATTAGCCTCTATAAATAGTTATTAAATTTATTGGAAACTGTAATTGTTGTATACACTTTGATATAGAGTATTAATTTCTAGATTTTTAAGTGGGCATTCCAATATAATATGCTGCGAATCAGCAATTTCATCACATAAGGAATACTCGCTATTTGATAATTTAATTTTTCTCATTACAGTTCACCAAAAATTAGAAGCTATTCAATTTGAAGACGTGAAATTGGGAGGTATCGTTTGGAAATAGAATATGTTAAAAATTAATTGAATAAATTAAACATTATCTACAGCTTAATATATCGCAGAAGCGTAGCTACAGAGGGTCAGAGGGGGACATATGTCCCCAGGTGCTACATTAGAGGTTCGCTAAAATGAGTATTAAAACTAATAATTTCATAAGCGAGACATGGGTGTTAACAGGACACCAAAAAAGTAAACTACAAGCGACAGAGATGAAATATTTAAGAAGTGTGAGAGGTGTAACGAGAGAGAATGAAAAGCATAGATACAAGAAAAGACCTCGGAATACAATCAACCTTAGAATTCATAGAAGAAAGATAACTACAATGGTGGGGACATTTACAACGTATGGATGAACGAAGACTAGTAAAGAGAATATGGAAAGTAAAAATTGGAAAAAATTAAATAGGGGGCAGACCAAGAAATACTTGAGATAAGGCAATAGCTGGATTACTAGATAAAAGAGGAAGAAGCTGGAAAGAAGGGAAGGACTTGGCTCAAAATAGGAAATAGTGGAGCAAATTCGTGACAGAAGAGTAGCTGCAACACACCCTACACCACTAAGTGGTAGATGAGCTTTTTTATTTTCAGTTGAACACCCTATTAATAGTTGACAACTTTTCTTATCTAATTCCTGGGCAACAGTTTCTTATTAAACAACCCATAGTTACTAGACAAAATACAAACCTCTTGTGCCATCATTACAAGTTGAACAATGAGAAAAATAGCACGATTTTTATAATAAAATAACATAGGAATTCCATAATATTATTCAATAGTTAATTTCGCTAGTCACGTACTCAAAAACATCATTCGATTGGGCTAGAAACTAATCTCAAAGCAGAATTGCAAATCAATAACATTGTATAAATAATTATAATCCGTATTACCTATGAAATAACTAAGTTGTAAATAGAGTGACTGAATGCATTCGGTGCTGTACAAATGAAGTACGAAGGTGAACGTCCGATGCGGTTATTCCTCTTGAATACCACTTCCAGTTGAGTTTTCGAGCCTCGGGCTGGCCCTTCAGTGATAAACTTGTGTAATAGCTATCGGCTCGCGCTGGCCAAGGAGATGTTGTCCGTGGCCGAGAGCGAAACGAAGTAGTCATATATTTTGTAGAATTGAAAATTTTTCTCTATAAATTATACAATCCTGAAAATAATTCAATGGTTCTGTTGATATTTTTCAATTACAGATTTCTTTTAAATCGGATAGATAAATCCAGTGTTGTTCCAGAACTATAGTTTGTCTTAGGAGATATTTAAACAAAACATAAACTTTTTAACAACTAGAATAATGTTCCAATAACAACTTACCATTAACGCCAATAGAGCCAGGGCTGGAAGCTTCCAACGGGCTATCCGGATTTGATCCAGATTCTTGTTTAACGCTGAAATTAATAAACACACGAATAAAAACAAAAGTAAATAGCTATACTAAGTGATCGTGTTTATTAAAAAAACCTGTTAGCAGTTGTCGGCAGTACCTGCTACAATGCCCATCTGCCTGGTTGTCCGATTCACTTTTCATATTAAATTTTCTAGTAATATCAATTAAACACCAGTATAGTTATTGGAATTCTTCCAATCAAAATAAATTATTTAAAACGTCACTTTTGCTTTTGACATACATAAAAAACTTCATATAAAACGATCTACTCGTATACATACAACATCTTGATAATATCGCATATATTATATCTTCATTGCCTGATGGTTTACGGCTCTGTAGGTGAAGTGAAGAATTTTAGACATAGGTTCCAATCCCGTCGCAGTGAAAATTTGTATTTAATATATACAGTGTGGAAACCACTTATAGAATAAAATTATTTGTCAATATTTTAGAAAATTATAAAAAATGCCGAGAGATGTCAACTTTTGAATTGAGTTGTGCGTTATGTAAACATTAATTTAAATGTACGGGGTGATTCACGCAAGTATGCCATAGTCGGTGTTGTTTTTTTAATGAAACACCCTGTATATTTGCATATTTTTGAAATCCTCTTAATGAACCGATTCCAACAAACTAAATAATGTATGGTCTTTTATGAATTATACAGGGTGAAATTTTAAAATCAATAATTTATTACACTTGAAATATTGGTACTTTTTTAAATTAGTTAAATATGGATTTATCAAAAATCTAAACTAACTAATTATTAGACGTATTTGTATATTAAACAAAACCTGCTAGGCCCATGAATTTTATCATAAATACCTAAAAATTGCCTAAAAACGCCAATAATTAGACAAAATCGGTAAATAATGTGGATTGTTTTAAATCGGTAAATAATGTGGATTGTTTTCTATTCTGTCAGTTCTTGATGTGTTGACCGTTTATACTGAAAAAGTAAAATCTTTGTCAAACACTCTTTCCTTGTAGACATAACAATGAAATATTTAACAGAGACTAACCGAATGGAGATTTTAATGATGATCGGGTACGGGGATAACTGCAGAAGTCAAGTTGAAATGCAAACTTATTTAATCACAGGTATCGCGAATTGCCTAATATTTCACAAAGTACTGTGTCTAAAATTCATGCACAATTCAGAGAACTTGGACATGGACATTTTGTTAAGTGTCGAAGAGAATCCAACTTCAAGTACACGTCAAATTGCCCGTGAAAATAATGTTAGTCATACAACTGTCTTCTTGAAGATGTCTTCATAAAGAAAAACTTCATCCCTACAAATTAACTTTTGTGCAGGAGTTAACAGAAAACGATCCAGATCGTAGAATGTATTTCTGCGAAAGATTGCTGAATAAGCTGAACAGAAATGAGATGAGCTCTTGGTACCATTCTTTTTTCTGACGAATCAACATTCACATTGAATGGAGAGGTAAACCTACAGAACTGTAGATATTGGTCAGCAGAGAATCCTAATTGGATGCGTGAGACACATACTGAGTACCCTCAAAAGGTGAACGTTTGGGCCGGTATCATAGGCGACAATATTATTGATCCTATATTTATAGATGGAAATTTGACAGCTGAAAAATATTTAAATATGCTTAGAAATAAAGTAATTCCTGCGTTGGCAAACTTATATCCCAACGCAATAGATCCTAGCTTTCCGAATGAAAACGCAAGACATTATGCTTTAATGGTAAGAACTTATTTAAATAAAATCTTTCCCAATAAATGGATTGGACGAAGTGGTACTATTGAGTGGCCAGCTAGATCGCCAGACCTCACGCCGTTAGATTTTTTTCTGTGGGGTTATCTCAAGAACAAAGTATTTGCAACACAACCAACTAGCATTGTAGACCTCGAAGACAGGATAACTACAGAAATACGGAATATTTCACCTCAAACTTTAAACAAAGTTAAGGAGGAGTTCTATAGGAGACTGTGCTATTGCCAACAACTAGGTGGAGAACATTTTGAGCATTTTTTTTTAATGTATTAAAATCAAATATATCAGGTATTTTATGTATGTGTTTAATAACTGTAAAAATAAAAACTTCACCCGGTATAATTCATAATTGACCATACATTATTTAGTTTGTTGGAATCGGTTCATTAGGAGGATTTCAAAAATATGCAAATATACAGGGTGTTTCATTAAAAAAAACACCAACTATGGCATACTTGCGTGAATCACCCTGTACATTTACATTTATGTTTACATAACGCACAACTCAATTCAAAAGTTGACGTGTCTCGGCATTTTTTATAATTTTCTAAAATAATGACATAAAGAATTTTATTCCATAAATGGTTTCCACACTGTATATTCAATATATTCACTGGTGATTATATTTGAAGAATCACACGTAAAATGTTAAAATTATTAAATAGTCGTAGACAAAATATATTATATGACAGTTATAGCACTTGTCAAACTTATCGGTTGTCCTTCAAAGTAATATCAAGTGTTCTGGAATGGTCTATGAAGGAAGACAACTCGTGCGTTTTCCGGAGATATCTCGACCCTAACAAGAATCTATCTGCCGGTCTTCGGAGATAACTCGACTCCTCGGAAGCACTCGTGGTATTACCTTTGATAAAATCGCACAAAAAAGAAGTGTTTTCAATTAGTCCAATGTGAAGAACAAATCTGCAGTTAATAGGGACGTGATAGTTTAGTTGAAATCAAAATAGGGATTTAAAATATATAAAACTAGCTTTCATTTTTAACTTTATTTGCAGAAACCGTAATAAGACCTATAAAATGCAGTATTACCTGTGCGAATCTATCTGCCAACTATGTCATTAGTATGTTAACGAGTACGTGTTGAAAATTAGGTCATAAAAGTGGAGTGTTCTGCTACCTACCATGCAGTTGGTTCCCGGAGAGCGCGTGAAAAAAAACAGAGTCGGGTTAGGGATGCTCGCGCTTCTAGTTAGATTTTCTTCATAAGGGCATCTAAAAAATCGAAAAAATACGTAATATTTTAACGATTTTTTTTTAAATGATTGTTTTCTTAATAGATGTCAAAGGTAATAGTAATAATGTAATGGTAATCATGTATTAAATGTTATTATTTTTTTTTTCTTGGATTTCTTATGAGTGTATAGTGATGAACTTTCACTGGTAATATTTTTATTAAGTAGCATTGGCTTCATTTTAATTAATAATAATGGTAATAAATAGTAAACAAAATTCATGTCCACTTTCAAGGATTGTCCTTTAGTGGGGGAATTGGTTTATATGTCAACTTATTAATTTTTGATTAAATACCAACTTTTGGACACTTATTATGTTATTATTATAAGATCTAAAGCAAGTAAATATTCTATGTTTTGTTATTTTTTATTTATTAATTATTTGTAATTGTAATTGATTAGTGTTTTGAATGGTACGAGTACATGTATGATTATTGATAGGATCAAATTTATTATCGCATACAAGCTTCAAGCTTCAGCGATTTATCATGTTATTTTCCTTTTGTATTACACTTTGTAAAACATTTTTTTTCGGATATAGACATTATTATCATTATTATTATAGTATTATACTATTATAACGCCTTACAGAGTCTTTGAAAAGAAGATCAAAGACCGTTCACTAAAAAACAACAACTACCTGGTTATATGCCACGAAGAACATTGAATTACACTTCAAAGTTAAACGGTTAGTTTGCAATTCGAAAGGACAATATCACTTATAGACCGGTTGAGGCGTATTTGCGCCTCATCAGTATAAGGTAGATATCATCCGGCATGTATTTTTATTCGCCGGTAGATCCACCAATCCACCAACTGCCTTTTTATATTTATTGATGGATTTTAGATTGAAGAACTGACCTGTTCATTTATTACCTTTACATCAACCAAAATTGCGAACTATTCCACCGCTGTTTTGATCTACCTCCCCGATGTTCCAGAAAACGTGATTATGATCATAAGAGAAAAGCAGTAGAGCAGAAAAGAATAATTATCTCTAGGAAAGGTTCTATTCTATTGTCGTCAAGAATTGATGCCCTGATGTTTTGGTAACTAAAACTTATGACCTTGAGAGACCGACGTTGACAGATAGGTAACTTAGTAAATCCACTAAGAAAATGATACAATTTTTCAATGTCGGCGATATAATTCGTCGACAAAGTGAAGTATGGCAAGTATATTCCGGACATGCACTTAAAAAAAGGATCGGAAGCTTCGCTTCTTGTTTGCTTGAGTATTATTCACCTTTATGCTACCAAGACATATAATAATTTATCAGGCTGTTGTATATAGAGCGTATGATGATGTTAAATATGGTGACGTATCCTTAAACTTATTGTCAAATTTATTATGAAAGCCCATAATCCCTTCCTAAATTGGACTTGCACATAATGACTCATATTCACCTAGGTGTATATGTCTCCATCGTGAATAATAGCCATCATTATATGCTTGTTGAATAATATACTATAACATAGCAAGTTTGAGACTGCTAAATAATTTTTTTCGCGATCGATCTTTTTTGTTTATTTACAGCATCGGTTGTCAGGACGGTAGGTTGTGTTTACTGGTTTATATGTCTAACACGTCGGTAAGTGATTACCGTTCAGATGTTGGTAAGTAAATTACTTACCGACGTCTTAGCCCTACATATATTTAAGTGGTCCTAAATATAGTATATTAAGTATTAAGAACGGTAAGGGCTGTTTACCGGTCGACAGCAATGTTTGGAGGCTGAGCATAGAGAAGCCTCCAATTTTGCTGGAGACCGGTATTACCCTTAACGTTCGAGATGCTTATACCATTTTTTGCGCGATCGTATTGAAATAAATTTCGAAAAAAATTATTTAATTTTTTTGCGAAATGATCGAAATGTCAAAAGTGACATTTATACTTCTCGATCAGTTTAAAATGTAATTTGATTTTGGTGAAATTGTTTTCATGCTATTTATTACTTTTTTGCGCGATCGATCTTTTTTGTTTATTTACAGCATCGGTTGTCAGGTCGGTAGGTTGTGTTTACTGGTTTCTAAGTATAACACGTCGGTAAGTGATTTACTTACCGTTCAGACGTCGATAATTAAATTACTTACCAACGTCTTAGCCCTACATACATTTAAGTGGTCCTGAATATGGTCCCTAATATATTACTCATTCATTACACAAAAGGAACAAAAAAAATAGGGAGATTGATATTTTTTTAATGAACAGAACAGAACAATATAAAAAGTAATGAATAGCATGAAAACAATTTCACCAATTTACCAATTAAAATTTCTTCGAAATGAACGAAATGTCAATAGTGACATCAGTTTGAAATGTAATTTGCATTTTGGTGAAATTGTTTTTATGCTTAATATTACTTTTTATATTGTTCTGTTCGGTTCTGTTCATTAAAAAAATTTAAATAAACTTTGTTCCTTTTGTGTAATGGATGAAGTAATATATTATTTAGGACCACTTAAATGTATGTAGGGCTAAGACGTCGGTAAGTGAATCACTTACCGACGTGTTAGACTTAGAAACCAGTAAACACAACCTACCGTCCTGACAACCGATGCTGTAAATAAACAAAAAAGATCGATCGCGCAAAAAATATATTAATTCACTCATTACACAAAAGAAATGAAAATAATAAGTAGATTAATATTTTTTTAATGAACACAGCCGAACAGAACAATATAAAAAGTAATAAATAGCATGAAAACAATTTCACCAAAATGCAAATTTTATTTTAAACTGATCGACAATTATAAATGTCACTTTTGACATTTCGTTCATTTCGAAGAAATTTAAATTATTTTATTCGAAGTTTATTTCAATACGATCGCGCAAAAAATGGTATAAGCATCTCGAACGTTAAGGGTACTACCGGTCTCCAGCAAAAAACATTGCTGTCGACCGTAAACAACCCTTACCGTTCTTAATACTTAATATACTATAACAAATATAGTTGCTTTTTGTTCCATACATTTCGTATGTTAATAATACAGAAAGATCTAAACATCACAGGAGCCATGAGAACAACACCAACCGCGGCAATAGAATTAATTACTGGTTTGACCCCTCTGGACCTGTACGTCAAGGAGGTTGCGTTAATGGCAATGGTACGATTGCGCACGGCTGGTGTAAGCCCCGAAGTAGGAATAGGTCAATTGAGACCAAGCCTATGGCAAGAGGAGCTTACTGGAGCTACCTCTGCTGCAGGCATGCAATTGAACCCAGGTTTGAGTTTAATAAGCCCTATAAAATACAAATAAAACAGAACACAGAGTCAGATGCTGCAAATGCAATACGCATATATACAGATGGCTCAAAAACGAAAGAAGTGACAGGATGTGGAGTTTACTCCAGAGCACTAAGCCTAAGGATTAAGTGGGGTATGGGAAAAAAATACCAGCGTGGTTCAAACAGAGCTGGCTGGTATCTCAATTGCCACAAAAGAACTGACAGTAGACAAGCTCTATTAGCCTTGAACAGACAACGTGTTATATCGGGGCTAGTACTAGTGTCACCAAGATTTAGCTAACGCCTCGGCAGATAACAATATTATTATTATCCTGAGGTAGGTTAAAGGGCACGACAGGAGTAAAGGTTATCGCATTGCCGATCCTTTAGCCAGGCAAGCTGGACTAAAAATTTTAGGACCCAGTGACACCTACGACCTGACGACTTCGACAATTGCAAAACTAGCCAAAAGTTACACCCACGCTCAATCCCTTAAGAGATGGGATGGAATCAAACGATACAGTTTTGCCAGGATCACCCTGGGCGACCCTGGGAAGCTGGCGCCGACGAAATATTTGGCGATGACCAGGAAAAACTACGTTTAACAGTAGGATTTCTGACTGGTCACTGTCAACTAAGGAAACACCTCCATACTATGGGGCTAGTGGACACACCTCTATGCAGGATGTGTGAACAGGAAGATGAAACTGTCAGGCATGTCTTATGCGAGTGTCCGGAGTTATCGTCAATAAGAGAGTGTGTGTTCGGTGAGTCTTGGCCTACACCTGCCGATATAAAGGAGATGTCTCCTAGTGACCTGTCCACCTTCCTGGGAAGGACAGGATGAACGATGACCTAGGAGGGCAACTCCTTGGGGGACGTACAATGGGTCAAATGTGGCCAAAGTGATGTGAGCCTACACTCACCCTCCCTACTCTACAGATAAAGAATAGAGGAAGAAAAAAGGACTTGGGTATTTCTTCGATTACAGTACTCTTTTTTTCAATACAACTGTACTCTAACTAATGTACTTAATGAAGTTGGTTTTGATCGTTGAATAAACTGAACCCGCACCTGAAAATGTCAAATCTAATATTTGTGCTTATAGGGATAATTGTACACATGGACGCACGCCTATCTCGTAAATGTTGTGGGGGGATTATAACCGTGAAATTGAACAACTGGGGCGTGTGTAACTATTACTAAATCCTTGATGATGTTAATTAAAAAAAAATTGAATATCGAGCCCATAAATCCGATGAGATTTTTCTATAATAAAAAAAGGACGATTTACAGTAATCTATTTTAGGCGAATAACAATCAATAACCGGTAAATATCAAACGCATTTGGTCGATGTGGCTATAAATGGTTATAAGGCGATGACGACATTAGTGAGCCCTTGAAAACGTCACTACCTTTGACATTTTTAACCGTGGTAATTACTCTGATCTCGAGCTAAGTAAATTTCCTGAAGTTTTATTAAACTCGTCCACAATGCTAGAATCAACTTTGGCAGATTTTCTGCAATTCCCTTTAAAAAGCCTGGCTCCATTTCTTTTCATAAGTCAGCAATAATTCAAAAGTACAAATTAGACATAACCATAAAAACAAAATCTTCAGCTTTAGTTCTTCTTCGTTGGATGTTTTGGCTTCGGTTGTATCAGCAATTGGCCAGCCACTCTGACAAATACTGCCAACATAATTCCAGACCTTATGACGTCACTTGTCCTAAAGTTAAACGAGTGTTCAAATTACCCTAATAATCTACTATTATCTACGCTCTTGAGAATAGTAAAATGGAGTTAGCAGATTGTCTAATTTTTAAAATTCAATAATTGCTTACAGAATATCTCCTACAGACTGTATAATTTTGTGCTGTGGTATCTGTATCTGTAAGAATTTGAAGGGTGGGTGACCCCCACAGCACTTAGGCCACAATTGGCCCATTGTGCATCCTTCTGAGGTTCAGACTTCCTTCTGGCTCGTCATCCAGCCTACTTGTTTGAAGTAGGCGATAACGTCGCCGGAAGTAAGCTCCCTCATGCTGGCTTGTGCTAGCCTGTACTCGCCGAATACAGAAAACCTAAATTGAGAGAGTGTCGGACATTCACAAAGAATGTGTCTCATCTTCCTGTTCACATCCTCTACAGAGTGAAGTGTCAGACAGACCCAGTCTGTAGAGGTGTTTTCGTAGGTGGCAGTGACCGGTCAGAATACCCGTGGCTGTCCGAAGGTTCTGTCTGTTCATAGTCACGTATTTTTTGGCTACTCTGCTGTCCGGATACTGCAGCAGTTCCTTGGCAAGCCTGCAACCTTCTGCATCGTCCCATCTACCCTTAAACTTATCAAGGGAGTGTTCCTTTATTAGGTCAATCATAGCCGACGCCGACAGACCAATGAAAGTGCCAGGTCCCAAGAGTTTTTGGGAGGCTGCTTTCCTGGCTAGTGAGTCGGCAATGTGGTTACCTTTCGATTTACTGTGCCCCTTGATCCAGCCTAGAGTGACTTCGTTGTTGCTACAGGCTTCAATCAGGGACAGATGACACTCCAGTACTAGGCCTGATGTGATACGTGGTCTGTTCAGGGCTAGTAGTGCTTATCTACTATCCGTAAGCATGTGAATTTTATTACCTGTGGTGTTTCTTTTGGTAATCTCTTTTGCGGCCATGTAGATAGCAGTGAGCTCTGTTTGAGCAGCGATGACATTACAGCCCATCGCCCATTTGATGTTTAGATTCAGAGATCTGGAGTAAATTTCACATCCTGAGCCCATATTGGTTTTAGAGCCATCCGTGAAGATGCGGAGTGCGCCTTCTTCTGATGTGTCTTGTGTGTTATATTTAATGATTACCTTGTAAGGCCTGTGGAAGGCATATTGTGGTGAGATTGTGTCCGTATTTGCCTGCAGCAGTGGGACCTCATTGAGTGCGTCGCCTCACTCTACCAGATCCTACGTCAGGTTCTATACCGGTAGAGCGTAAGCGTGTCATGGTCATCAAAATAACCTCCTTGATGTGTATGTCAAGGGGAGTGAGACGAAGGATCACCTCCATCGCTCTGGTTGGTGTGGTTCTCATGCCTCCTGTTGTATTGAGGCATGATGTTCTCTGAATTTGATCCAGTTTACGGACGACTGTCAGCTGGTTTGCTTCAACTCCCCAGGCAATCGCGCCGTACGTTAGCATAGGTCTGATGATGGCAGTGTAGATCCAGGCAGTAACCCTGGGTGACATTCCCCAGGTACGGCCGATGGTTCTGCGACACTGTTCATAAGAAATATATGCTGTTTTTATTCTGTTTTCTAGATGAGAGTTCCATGTTAACTTACTGTCAAATGTGACACCTAGATATTTCACCTCTGATGAGAACTTAAGTTCGGTATTTAGGAGATTTGGCACTTGATGTTTTGCAAGCTTCCTTTTTTTCGTGATGAGTACCATTTCTGCCATTGTGCTGTGGTAATAATTATGTCAGTTGTTTTGTAAGCAGATTTTTTTATAAACATTAATATTTATTCCATATTATTCTATACATTACAAGCAGCTCATGCTCAGGTGGGACAGATTTACAGGAAATTGAACCAGTAAAAAAGTCGACCATGGGCGTGGATATTTATAATTTTTGTTATTTTTTGAGAAATTTAACCAAATTTTTTTTATATCTGTATTTCATCGTTTCCAACTACCAATTAAATTTTCAAAAAAACGTTCCCAACTTATATTTTTGATAAAAACGTTGAATGATGATATTCTAATAGTATTATAGTCTAGGAACTATTTTTAAAGGATAGAGCTTTTTTGCTTATTTTAGAAATGCTGTCAATAAAACGCGTTTGCAGTTATTTTCTCGTGAGAAATGAATATTATAAGAATAATAATAAAAAAATAGAGACAATTTTTCGAATATTTCCAACTGATGTGAATAAATGGCTAGATTGGTTCAGGTTCAGACGAGTAGTCCTTTCCTGCTCTTCCACCAATGCCAATAATATTATAAAATACTCAATTAAATATAAAACTAACACTAATTGAACAATAAAATATCATTAAGAAAACGACAAATTTTAAACGAGGGATATTTTTAATATGTTAATCAGTTTATATGGTTTGATCTATTCAAGAGTGTATTGGTTAACAGCAATTCCAAGAATAATTTATAAGTAAATCTGGAAAAAAACCTATTAAATCCTGATAAAGAATAATTGATTATTGAAAGTTTCTCTTTCGAACTTTGATTACCAAATTTGTCTGCATTCGGCTGAAACAGCTACACATTTATTTAGTTGCATTAAAATACCTCCTTCAATTTTCCGTGTTTTACTATTGGACTCTTATGATATAATGTTCACAGCCTCTCTTTCCTGCCATGATTGTAAATACGAGTACCTTACTTATACAGAGTGTCCCGTAAATAAGTACCGTAATTTAGAGGCATGGTAGATCGATAAGAAATATTAAAAATACCCAAATGCATTTTTTCTCTAACCTTCTTAGTTTGTGAGATACGGGCTGTTAAAAGATGCAGAAGAAATACACATTTTATATCATATCTTTTTGGGGAATGAGAGTACAAATTTTAAAAAAATTTGTGGGTTATTGTCTTTTCAATACACTTAGTGCGAGTTGTACAAAACACTTGAACTTGGTTTAATGATAACTGATGTTTAGACTGTGGCTGATTGATGTATTTATTATCAGCAATTACGTCTAAACATCGGTCATCATTAAACCGAGTTTAGGTGTTTTATACAACTCGCCCTTAGACTTATTAATTATGTCAAATTCTAATAATCCAGTGGCGTGGTACGAGGATTTCGTAAACTTTTATTGTACCATATTTTTGAAACATTCTGTATTAAGAGCTAAAGACTTTTGTCTGCAATTCTTTCTTTATTCTCGAAGCCCCGAGAAGTTATGAAATAAAATTTGTATTTCTTCTACACATTTAAATACCCCGTATCTCACAAGAAGATTAGAGAAAAGTTGCATTTGAATATGTATTTTAAATATTTATTAGCGATCTATCATGCCTTTAATGTACTTTTTATGTTCATTTATTCTGATTTTTCATGGTCTGTATGTTTCACTTAAATTAAATTTATTCAATTTTTGCTAGGATTGTTCTTTAAGTATTGGTAGATTTGAAAGTAGTTCGAATATTTAATTGATTCCAAATTTCCTTAATTCTTTTTGATAAACCCTCAACATACTGAATTGTTAAGTTTTCGAAAATTATGACAGTCTAGTTGTCGAATGTTTTTGTAAATGTCAAATAGAGAAAACATTTAAAAAAATTATTTACTCCTTGATAACGGTAGCTGGAACTCTACTGAAACGTTGAAATAAAAATCCTATAAAAAATGTTTAACTTCCCATAAATAACAAGAAAATATATTAATACATTTTATTATTTAAAAAATTGCTCATTTATACAATAATTTGCAATCTTTTTTAAAATCCGGAAGTAAAAAACTTTCACACGCCCCATTACCCACATTTCCTACTAGCCCAGTTTCCCGGCACCACTCCGCCCCTTTAATTAACAAAAAAAATTATCAATTCTAGCAAATGTACTAACTACCACTGCTCTACAAATCAACCTCTATTTAAAAATACTCATTAAATCGATTAAGCTTCCCGCTTACCTGGTGAATGTAGAGTCAGCACTTCCTGGTGAACAGGGTGTCGAGCTCGTCGCTTCCATGTTCTAATTCCGGAAGAAATGCACATTGTCACCCGAAACATGTCATCGCGCCCGCTTTAATTTTTTTTACAACCAGACCCGGAGTTCCGGTGGTAGTTTTAGCCGCTCACGGGGCTGAAATCGGAATTCGGAAGCTCTATTCGATATTTAGAGTGGCAGATACACTCGAGAAGCATGCGCGTTCAGACTATGCCGATTTTTGTTCCCATTGTTATATCGCTTTAGGGGTGTTTGTTTTTGTTTTGCGCTCACCTATATACTTATAACATTTTTATACCTGGTTGTTGCCGGGTCTGAAATTACGTTTTTCGTTGTCGCGCAGCGTTTTCGAGAGATATCTATCTTTGTTTGGGTTTCCAGTTTGATTATTATCCAACTATATGCTTCCATAATCGATCCAGTTTGAATCGCAAATATAACTTCTTATATAAACAAGTAAAGGTTGTCTCCAATTTTAAAATAAAAATCTTATGCGGAAATTCATTTGGTTATAAGCATTTACCCAAGAGTTTTGTATTTGACGGGTCTACGGGGTAAAGTTTAGTAGATTAATGAGGAACTTTTTCCTAGTAAAAGAAAAATTGGAATTATTAAAAACGCCAAGGACACAGTTTAGGATTTAGACCACAATATCAATATTAATATATCTAGAGCGCCCTCGCATTGAAGTACTCATTATTTGGCCGCGAAAAATCCACGTCTCATACAAAACCTTCGATCTGTATAAGCTGGTACCTTTGCCTTCGGAAAAGCTCCATTGAAAATTTAACTTGAAACAGTTGAAACCAATGTTCTGTATACAGTTTATAATCGTTATTTTGTTATATTGTACATGAGGAACCGTTCCCAAATTGTTTCTGATTCTATATGCTTTTTTTATCGTACATTTAATGCACCACCTGTCGTAAACTCTTTATGTTTTGTGACCGATTTGCAGCAATTTATAGAAGCAAACATGTTTTGACTTCTTTGATTGCAAACTATATATATATATCGGATATAATGTTTAAGACAGTTTGAAATTATCAAAGGTAATACCACGAGTGCTTCAAATTTTATCGATAATTTTTTATTTTCCACGAAAACTTGTTTATTTGGCAAAAATATGAAAACAAACCGATTGATACTCGTCCTAACGGACTCGTGATTTCATCTAAATTCGATTTGTTTGAATGTTTTTGCCTCAAGTTTAGGTGATGAAAATAAAAAATTTTGTGATAAAATTTGAAGATCGAGTTGTATTTGGGAAGATTATTTTTTTCAACGATTTAAAAGGACTTTTAGTTGTCAATAATGACAAATTCAAAGTAAAATTTTGTCGATTCAATGTAAACAACGAATGATTGGCTAGAATAATGTATTTCTATTGGTTAAAACCACCGAAATGTCAGATTTTGACAAGAGAAAAAAATAATCCTAAATATTCAAGGTTTAATGTCAATTAATGCCTAAATCTAGTACATTTTTGTTTCATACATTTTATATACATTGCGAAAAGTCTATATGAAAATATGAGAAAAACTATTTGAAAGAGAGAGAAGAATAATTGGGCGCAGTCAGCAATGGTTGTGTGCTCAACCGCTGTTGCCAAATGTAGAAGTTATTCCCAATTTTTGTCGGCAACAATGTTAAATACCAATAATTGTTTAATCGAAACCAGTGTATATGGATTTTATGTATTGCATATTGTCATTTGTCCAAATTTTTTCTTGAACTATATTATTTTATTCTTATTAGTGTTGATCTCACTTATTTTAAAAGTCAATAATATTACCAATCTCGATTTTCTCCCACTAAATACGGCTTTATCCCGTGTTAAAACTCAAATGCAAATTAAGCTATTTATTCCTTAGAAAGTACCAAACATTCTAAACTGGCAACGCTGTTTTCATATCAGGTTGGTAGCTGGAACTGATCACGCGCCCAATATACTGACTGCACACATATTTTGTTCACTGTATATAAATATCTCATGTGTGTGTGTGAGGTTGTGATATTGACTGCGAATCCTTGCGGTTCCATTAGCCTAACCAATATATATATCTCATGTATGTTCATTTGTGGGGTATTCATAATTTTTTTTGTAAATAGTAATAATAATCAAAAATTAAAATTAGTTGGCTAGCAATATGGCCTTATATGACTTAGTTTCTCTGAATGATTTTTCAACAAAAAATATAAATGAATGAGAAAATTTGAAATGGAAAATAACAATTTTTTGCCAAGTGAATGTGATGCCCCTTTTTCAAGCACGTTTGCAAATGCCTGACTTGAAGAACTCGTCTTTAGAAGGTATACTATTTTGTGTTCATATAGAATGATTGGATTCAAAATTCAATTGGTTTACGGTAAACACGTTGGCGGCGAACATTTTGAACATCTACTTCATTGACATTCATAGTTATTTCTAGAGATTTACATTTTATTACGTTTTAGTTTCTGATTGTATTGTAGCGAATTTCACTAACTACACATGATTTTATTTTATTCTATCTCAAATGTTGCAATAAACATTTTTGAATAGAGAATAAATAGATCTTTCAAATTATACAATATGACCGGGGACTTTATACTGGAACCGTTGATTTTTTATTTTCAGACATGCTTTATTCGGGGAGCAAGAAGTGTTGAAGAAATACTAAATATCGAGAACCTGTTAAGGTTTCTTCGAAAAAGTGTGGTCCAGTAATCCTATTATCTATTGGAGATCATTAAATTTGAATCTGTGAGATGAAAATCTTTGGACAAACACACGTGAAAGAGATTAACGGATTATAGATATTCTGTAGGAA
This sequence comes from Galerucella calmariensis, assembly GCA_910591675.1. Classification (NCBI taxonomy): domain Eukaryota; kingdom Metazoa; phylum Arthropoda; class Insecta; order Coleoptera; family Chrysomelidae; genus Galerucella; species Galerucella calmariensis. The sequence continues at coordinate 233,834 of CAJUYG010000014.1, read as the reverse complement.
CAAACAGAAAATGAAATAAAACACATTTTTTAATAATCTTGACAATATATTATTTAAATATTTTTTAGACAGTTAGACAGAAAACATATACGTCAAAAAATAATAGTTAACATATCTATTAATATACAAAATAACATTTAAAAAAATTAAATACATACATATATTTTACTTTTAAAGCACAAAATTGTTAAAAAATATAAAAATTCTATGTTACAACCGATATAATAAGGCATCATTTTAAAGGCACTCCATAAATATAAAATTAATTCACTGTTATAGTCATTAACCTCATATCTGACAATCATTTGATTCAAAAGAATCAAATTTAAATAAATATACTGATCAATTACGGATCAATTCTAAAACCAAAGAATACAGAACAAGAACAAAAGGCTGGCGAAAATATTTTGATGTTGGTGGGACAAAAATGAATAATCTTAAAGGTGATAGCTCACTCTGGCATACACTGGAAACCATAATAAACATGTGTTTTATCAAATGTATATAGGAATTTTTTTTTCGGTCAGAAACTATTTCTACACTTTTCTTTGACACGTGAAAACATCATTTAAAAAATAATTTCAATTTCAACTTCGCTTCTTGTCTGTTAGTGTATTCTTTGCTAAAACCAAAATCAAATAGTGACTAAAATGTGTTAATTTATTATTTTTAGCACTAAGTAACCAATAGGCGGTTATGTCGTTAGATCATTTTAATTTGTTACAATTTAAGTAATAATGAACACATTGGAATCGAGACATCAACGAATCATTCTTTCCAAAATAGGCAGAATCATATCAAAAGTAGGCCTTTTGCCTGGATCTTCATTCATACAAATATTTATCAGCTTAATCAAATGCGAAGAGATTCCTGGTTTGATGCTTATTCTCAAACCCTCCAAAGCAATTCTCATACCAACTTCCATAGGACTTTGGTCGGCGAAAGGTACTTCTCTGGTAGCCAACTCCCAAAGTAAGATAGCATAGCTCCACATATTAGAAGCTTCCCAATTTCTGTCGGTAATTCTTTTCTGTAAAGCTTCGGGAGACATCCAAGCTGGATAGTAGATTCTTCCCTTTTCTTGGAAGCTGAATTTAGAGTCTGCCATACTTAATCTAGCTGTTAGGTCATCATCAATCATAACGTGACGACTGTTGAGGAAGTATTCAGGAGTGGTTCTTTCTAAACTATGTAGAAAAGCCATACCTCTTGCTATATCTATAGCAAAACGCAACGCTTGCGCAGTATCTACAACTATACCACCGCTACCTTCATGTAAAACATTATACAATGATCCCAATGGCAGATACTGACTTATAACAATCAAATGAGGTGGACTATTACAACAACCAATTACAGGAAGAATATTAGGATGGGAGAATATCCGGAGTCTGGGAAATTCTTCATTAAAATCTCTTGAAATTCGAGAAGTTACATCTCTCACCTTAAGAATCTTAGCAACTATGTCATTATTTTGCCACCTTCCGATGTAAGTAACTCCACTATGTGTCTCGCATATTTTCTTCTTCATTTCTAGCTCCTTGATATTTATACCCTTGTGACGGGATAACGTAGCATCTCTCGACCTAGTTTTTAAACCTAACCAACTTTGATCTTTGAATTTGATTTTTTTCAGATCTTGACCAGATTCGACTGCGATGTCATGTAGACCTTTGGCGAGGTTTCCCTTGCATTTATTGAGAGGAGTTGCACTATATTTGTTGGCGATAGCTACCTTTGCACCGTGATGTACTAAATCTTCTGCAATATCTGAATAATTCCAAAAACAAGCATAATGTAATGGTGAGTTTCCATGTTCGTTTGTGAAGTTGACGTCAGCTTTTTGTCGGAGAAGCTGTGGGACAAGAACAATGTAAGTTTTTATAATATTTTAATGTGATAATTACTTACCATATTAACAATCTCCCTGTGACCATGAGCAGCTGCCATATGTAATGGGGTATCATCTCCTCTATTGGTAGCATTAACCCTTGCTCCTCTGAGTAAAAGCATTTCAACAATTTTATTATAGCCCTTCATTGCAGCCCAGTGAAGTGGACTAAATCCATGGTCATCACTGAAAGTTTGACATGAAATTAAGCTGGCTGCATGATGACAATATCAATAAAACATATCGTAAAAAAATAGAATAATCGACAAGAAATAATATTGTGCAGTGTGATATAGCTTTTATTGTTTTGGTTAAATTATGTAAGAGTAAGATTTATATATGTGGCTTTTATGCTTCTAGAAACCTCTACTACCTTTGCCCTCAATTTAAGCTATTGCGCCTTTTTTAGACCTGTGCTTATTCCTCGGCTTATTCCTTGACTTCATAGACTAGACCTCAGGTCATTGATACTTTGGGAATTTTAAGCCATAAATTCCTAATAAACATTTTTATGTGATTCTATCCCTTAACCATAACTTTTGAAAATTGAGAAAATTAGGATAATTAAACATTAATAAAATATTTTTAATGTAAACATTTGTAAACTTTTAATTCTATAATTAGATGTAACTAAATTAGGTCATAGATCATAAATTAATGCTACTGGCATTTTAACGAAGGCCAGCAGTATCCTTAATTATTTAAAATACATATAAACTCCCCACTATTTTGTAAATACTTAATGGACAATTGCCAAAAATGGATGTTGCACATGGAAGTTAATTTGTTAAATTCTTCTATACAGCAGTTACTTACCCTTGATTCATGTCATGTTCAGGTTCATCCAGCCAAACCCTCACTTGTAGGGCATTCCCTTCTTTGCACCATTGAAATATATCTTCCATTTCTTAAATTTATTGTTAGTTTAAAAATATATTGGGCGTTTACTTCGAGTAGTTTTTTGCCAAATAATGAGTGTATAATCTGAAGATAAATATTAAATAATTAGAAAGGAAACAGTTTTTAACCACAAACACTGATAAATTAACAAATCACTAAAAATACTTAATATTTTATTTACCACAAAAAATTGTCACTTTTCCAAGTGACATTTAGCTGCCATGATTAAATTTTCACGAATGCCACTTGCCAGCATTGCCAACCACAGCCACCAACATTTCAAATTCAAACCACAGATCACCCACACAAATACAATAATACATACCAACTGTCTTGTAGACACTGATGACAGTCGTCCTGAGGATAAACAATCTTGGATAGACAAAAGGTACATTTACATTCAATTACGCACGTGCTTAAGCTTAAAATTTGCTCGCTTGACATATGACGTCTCCATGTATCCATTTACATTGAAAATTTCACAAAAGTCGTTAAGCTTAACCCTTCGGGGGTTGAGCAGGCGCGCGGCGGTACTCTGTACCGCTATTCATTTTTCATTTAAGACATGAAATAAAATACAAATGCCGTTCTAAAAAAATATAATTGAACAAATTTTGAACATAAAACACAACAAAGAACTCAAAAAAACAAATAAAAATGAAAGGCGCTATAAACATAAATAATGGCAAGAAACATTGACGAAAGGACAATAGAAAATAAAACCAACTAAATATTTGACATAGCTAGTAGAAAATTAAACATCACTTTCGTCAGTCTCTACATTATTACAAATGTTACAATAAACTCTATGCTCACTATGTTTTTTACACACAAACATTCTACACGAAATACGGTACGCAGTGCCGAAAACTGAACTCCTCGTGTTTGACGTTGAACTGAGACTGATTGAGTGCATATAAAAGATTTCTGACTTCAGCAGTCTCTAACAGATATAGTCAACATGGAATACTCAGAAGCATGAGGTGTTTCGGGTAACAGGAGACGCATGACGTTCAAAACAGTAAAACTTCGGTACACAGTGCCATAGCGCGCCCGCCGAAGGGTTAAGCACGCGCGTAATTTAATGTAAATGTACCTTTAAGATTTGTAATTTGGTTGTTATCTATTGATTTAATGATCCTTTTTATCAAGGCTTTTTATTATCAACAGTCAGATTAGGGGGATGGGTAATCTGTGAGTCAGATAACTTGTCCCTGACCCTGATCACTACATTTCATTTCTCGTAGAAACTAAACCCTGCTGCCAGAGAGTGAGAACATGGACAAAAACACACTGTGATATAGACATAGAGAAATATTGTAAACTAAAAACAAGGAATATAGGCCAATGTGTAATAGGCTTGGGTCAAGGTACCTATAGTACACAGGCTGCCTACAAACTTTCAGCCAATCAGAAGCTGGATTGAAACGCGCGGAAATAGGTCATCGTGCCTGCCAATTCAAACTACTGATTTTGTTTTTTAAACCTTCTTCCTGAAAAAATGATGTGGCTTTAAACTTTCTAATATTATTTCTGAAGAAATAGATTGAATAAAGATGGCAATCTTGGAGTAAATCTGACTACTTAAAACTATTCCCCCGACGAAGACTTCAAGGAGGATGTTATCGAAGTTTTATGGAACTCCACAGACAATCAGTTGCTGGAATATTTTTTCGAAAGGTATTATCGCAAATTTAATCCATTCTCTGATATAGAATTTGTGAATGCAAGAGCTGCAAAGTGCCAAGCGTCGGAAGCTACAAATGGATCCAACCAAGAGAAAGGCAAGTTCATCTGCACTATAAGCAGACTAGTTGAGAAAGATTATTGAGCTTTGGGACGAAAACCCTCCGGGAGGATTGCAAAGAACACATTGCTGCTCATGAATTCGCCTGGAGAGGAAATGAAGGAGCGACAGCAACAATAGAATATTTTGTGGAGTGAATTAAAAATGAAGGGAAACCAACATTCTGCAATTTAGACCCTTAAATTGTTTTCTACTCGTCGTAATTGCACGAAAATACGATCTCAAAACACAACACAAAGTATATTCTTTAATTTTAGTTAAGTTTTGAGTAACTACATGAGGTATAGAACTGCTTTTTTGCGTTTTTAAAAACGCAAGACTGTCAAAAAAATATTATGTCATTATAAACGCCAAAACATTTCCAGTATAATTCGCTGTTGAGTATCCACCAGGAAAAAATTTCCACTAAAATTCATCCATTACCATGACAATCTGCCAAAAAACACGTTCTGATTGTTTAAAAATTACAGGTGTGGAATTTTCTTGGGTAAAGTAATAAAATAAACGATATTGTTGAAGCACAGATGAATTTAATTTGTTTTTTTAGTTATACACATTTTTGGAAGTAAACATATGTACAAATCCTGTTAGCGAGACCAACTATAAAATAGTAATAAATAACAAATCATTAATAAATATATAAATTCTACTTACTGTATGCTCATCGGAAATATAATAAAAACAGTTTGCAGGGCAATTATAGAGAGCTTACTTTATCTTAACATTACGAACATTTTATATATTTTTAATTTTTTTTCTTTCCTACGCATCTTTATATCCATATTAGCGGCTGTTTAACAGCCAGATGCCGATATGTCTAGCAACACATTCAAAAATGACACCTAGAGTTTTTACACATCAACACCTATATATAAAAATAAATGTGTAATTTGAACTATCGTTAGAAAAGTTGAGCAGTTTAAGCTAGACCAGTTTGTTGTTGAACAAAAAATTCCAAAACGCTATTCAAAACATTTTTATACTTTTATTGGTGGTAACTTCAATATCAAGGAATATTTGAACAATTGGTTTGTTAAAATAGCTAAATAAATATTTAATTATCTGTCTTCTTTGAACACATTTTGTTGTATAACAATTTAATTTTGTACGATGCACAAAATTTGACATTTTTGTAAACTGGGGCAAATAATGAGAAGCGAGAATATTGGACCATATAAGCACACACAGAAAATTTGACAGTGGCAATAGTGTGCTTTTGTTGGGATATAATACCAATTTCATTGAGATGTTCATTTTGCAAATTATTTATTAGAAATTCCGAATTTGTTCTCCACCAATAAAATGGTCACCTGAATTGATTTCATCTTTGTTTTACTGATAATATTCAAGAATTTGGATACAAGTTAATAGGTTTATTCCAACGCGATAGAATCGTTTTGGGTATCGTTCGCGCAAGTGCTATATTTCTTTCGCGTTCCATCTGATTATAGTATCGTTCTTGGGACGGTACAAAAACCACCTTCCGGAAGGGGTGATAAAGTGGATGTGTCCATCCCTAATTCGAGTTTGCGCACTATAGAGTATTCGATACGATTCCAGAACGGTTACTCTATTTGGAACAAACCTAATGTCACTGGTCTGCCAGACAAATGTATTATACAAAGTCTCCATCGGTCAATGTCATCGTTTTTTTTTTCAACTTCGTAAGGTAGTTTTAGAGGGGAACTTTTAGAAATTACTGTCAAGGGAGTCACCATCAGTTTAGAATAAGAAGACAATATTGGAAAATTAAGTGCATAGGTTGAGGTGAGATGAATTGTTCTAATTCAAATGATCATGTTGAACGAATGTCAGAAGACAGATGGGCGAAGTGGGCTAGAGCTTAAAAGCCTAACAGCACACGAAGACCAGTAGACCACCAAAAAGATGGTACAGAAGTTGGATCTCAGCATCACAGGGAGAGCTCAGAGGAAGGCTAGAGATGATGGGAAAACAAACAACAGTGGAATATGTATGCGATAAGCCGGAAAATCCCTTAGTGCAGTGCAAGGTATACAAAAATTGTACCCGAATCATCCCATTTTAGCTCAAATAAAAAAAGACATGCTCACCAATAACCATACAAAATTCAAATAAAGAGGTGAACATTGTTTGGATACCATCACATACCGGAATTATGGGCAATGAAAAAGCCGACCAGATGGCCAAAGAAGCATGTACATTAGACAAATCCAGACTCAATACCAAACGAGACAAACCCAGCGGTCGGCGCAACCAAGTAGTCATACATCGTCTAAGAATTGGACATACGAAATTAACTCACGAACATTTTTAAAAAAAGGAACCAGTGAGTACTTGTTACGAGTGTGATCTGCCAATGACCGTGGAACATTTAATAGTCGAGTGCCCACTATATCATACAGAACGAATAGTCTACAAAGTGTCAAGTGACCTTAAGTGTGCGTTAGACAAGATAAACTATACCGGAACAATCAATTTTTTAAAAGCGATAGACTTATTTAAGCGAATTTAATTTTTTTTTCTAGTGACCTACTCATAAATTTTAATATTCAGCATACTGACTAACCAAAAAAAAAAACACTATACCACCGCTAACAACTTATCACAGTTGATGCGGGTTAAGAAAATAAAAAAAAGCCGGAAAATATCAAAAGGCAACTAAATAAAGTATAAAGGAGGCACAACAAACAATCAGAATGAAGAAAATTTCATAGACAACACAAAACTGGGATATAAAACAATACACCCACAATGTATGTATGTATGTATGTATGTATGTATTTGGGGTGACCAACAATAGAAATATTACTAAAATACCAGTAGAAGAGGGAAAAATTTGGAAAAAAGCCCAAAAGCACTTATGAGACGAGCGGTAGCCCCACTGAGTGTCGCCATAAGAAGTGGCATGAGGACGTGCGAGCTGAAGAGAAGCGCGACTGAACTTTTGAGTTTTCTTGAACACTACATTTGTCAAGTACAAATATGGAAACATGCATACCAGACGAAGAAAACCTATAATATGCTGTTTGAAATTGCATGTTCCACTTCAATGACGAATCAATCTGCATCGACTGCTATTTTGCATAATACTGAACCCCAACAATACTCTGCCAATTTTGGTAGAAGTCACTAACAAAAATGAGTATTCACTTTGTACCAGGAGTTCGCGTCTCTTTACGACACTAGCTCGCCTTGGCATTACCCTCATTTCAACATTGAGTTCAATACCAGGCATTTGCGAGACAAAGGGTGGCACCACCGAATCGTTCGACTGGACAGACCATAAGAAAAGATAATTTTTAAACTTGCGAGGTGGAATCAACATCAACATCGATTGACACTAGCGAGTCGCGCAGTCTAAATAAACGAGCAGAGAAAAACTATCAAAGAGACTGGCAGTCAAAGCTATTTACTGGTGAGTTATAATTTACAAAATGATGATCTCGTTTTCATATAGTAGTTGAAATTCATAGAAAAATGATAATTTAGATTATAAGGAGAATATACGAAACATAAAGCCGATGGGGACTTGTAAAAATTAAGCGCTATTGAACAAATAATACCGATACATTGCATTCATTTGAAAATGACCTACTTCAAACGGCTTATAATAATTAAGAAATATCAATTCTACTAAGGGAAACTCGTGTTAAAAAAGTCAGATCTACCTTTTTCTTTTTCAATTCCTGCATTCGATAGTTAGATACTTAATATATTTTCAAAGTTGAATTGCGATTCATTACTGTACAACAACAACTACCGGATAAAAATGTGTGGAAATAAATTAAATTTTTCCTCTAAAATACCGATCGAGTGGAAAAATAATACTTGATTGTAATGCGTTTTAAAATGCCATTTTCAATTTTATATATTAAAATTCAATTTTCTTTTTCTCCCAAAATATCCGAACTACTACATAACCCACGTTCCTCTACTACACATACTAATTGTGACTGCTCTTAATTTTCAAAATTATTTCAAAACTATCTTTAAAAAAATGATCTCACTGACAGAAGCGGACAGACATGGTGCTTAAATTAAGGTAGTGCCAGAGTTTCAATTCAACTGAATACAAGAGTGCGACATTTCATTATTTTCTTTAAATTAAAGGTAAAACGGGATGCAAATAAAATCGTCATGTTTTTAATATCGTAGAAACAAAGGCAGTTAATAACTTTTTGTGATTCCGTATTCAGTTGAGGCGAAAGTCTGGTTTTTTAACATTGACCGTCATCATCAGGAATCAAGCTAATACAAAATATTTTTCGGCTAAAACACTAGCCATCAAAATACGTTTCTATAAGTTAAAAACAAATGTAAAATAATAAAAAGTATCACTTTGTAACAATGAACAAAAAAAATTAACATATACACAAAAAGTAAAATCTTGCATCGGACTCGAAACGCGACGTCCTAATTTTTTAAACTCTCTTGTCAACTTCACTGGAAATTGCACATATGTAAGCAAATAAAACAGGTGGATATTTGAATAATTATCCTATGTTTTAAAAAGTCTTGTAAGTACCCGAAGAAATTCAATTTCCTTAAAATGCTGTATAAAAAGCACTGTGGTTCTGTAACCAATCTAAAAATGTTTGCAATATCCGATGATAATAAATGAGGACCAACTTCAACTATAGAATTGAATGAGTAAAGGAAGTTTCTGAATAGAAATTGCAGATCTGTATTTATAGATATTAAAGGGGTCCTTGAAGTATAGAACGGAATACAAAAGTGAAGAAAAGTATGAAAT
>CAJUYG010000014.1:174175-204501 GCA_910591675.1 Galerucella calmariensis | reverse complement strand
TTCGGCAACAATCATACTACTGGGAAGTACAATTAATATTAAATTGGACGTCACCAGCATTTAATCGAGAAGAAACAATAAAAACCGGAAGCAAAAGGTGCAATGCTGGATAGACCTTAAAAAACGTTAACTTACTTGAAAAAATTAAACGACTTATTCCCGAACACGTTTATCCAATTTAATAATTATTGAATAATCAATACAAAAATTGAAGATATTAAATATTTATTGAATTATCGAAAAAGGTGGAACATATTTTAAAGAAATGGGTTGTTTGCAGCCCTTAGCGCGATGGCGGCGATGACTCCAACAGATTATGGACCTCGTGCACGGAACGGAAACAGGAACGAGAACTTGACGATTGCCTTTAAGTTGATTTAAAGCTGGAAACTTGCCAGCTGCAGAGCTACGGAAAAAAATAGAAAAACGGGGATAAGGAACTAGAAAATAGCACCAGGCAAGGAACGAATAAATAAAACAGATCAGGTATGAAAGGAGCTTATGCTATAACGCATACAAAACCCGAACTACACGTGTTAAAATTCAACTTAACCGTGATCTATTTTATACGGAAGCTAGGTTGACTCATTGGTGACTAGTGGATATGTTGGAAGTGGCCGCGTGCGGAATAAATGCAGATTTCTATCTTATCCCGACAGGTAATCGAATTCCTTATAATATGCTTCATATATGGCTCACATTTTGTGAGCAGCAGTTAGTTAAGTTAATTAAGTCAAGCTGAAGTTTTGTTCATGGTGAAATAAGACAGTATAGTAGAATAATTTCAATGTAAATGTTGAAAATGAGTGTCGTTAAAATTAAAAGTTAGCCGGGATATGGTAGAAATCAGCATTTCCCTGACGAGACCACTTCCAATAAGTGGCCGTGTGCCCGGCTTCCGTAATTTTAATCTATTTGGTGGAAAGAAAGAGTTCCAACGGACAGTTTGAAATTTCGCAAATCTAATGACAAAAATGGAGAGGGAATTCGATAAAAATTAACATTTTATTTTGGAGTGGCTAATGCGACAAGGCAACGGCATGCTTGGAAATTTATTAAAAATTTGGAAGGAAGTGACTAATGAGCCACAAAAATTAACTAAATGCAATAGTTTTAAAACGAAAAACGTAACAGACTGAACGGCATGATTGGAGCTGTCTTCACAAGATCTCTGTTATGACAATTTCAATCGGATTCCGATTCACAAAGGATCACTTTAGAAATGTGGTGATTATCTTAGTCAAGAAGATCACAAATTCATATTGCAAATCTGAGTGCAGATGCAATACTTAAAACCTAAGGTAGTACCTACAAATGTATAATTTTTTTTTCGAGGACGCCACTGTCAGTTTCAAAACTCCTTATCCCACTTGTAAATACGAACGCTGCTGCCTTATCAAAATTACAATATACTGCTAATGCATTAAAAATCTTGTCAAGTGCGCTCCTTGGAATTGGTTATACAAACAAGCCTCTCCTATCGGGCTAGCGTGGAAATTCCTTACAAAAGTTTTCTGGCTTATGTTTGAAGCTGGAGCTTTGATACAGGTTTTTACCTCCTCGCTGTGTCTCATCGATGCCGTTGGTCTTTCTGTTAATTTCGATGTAAATAAGTTGAAATATACAAAATTTTGAAGGTTGTAGCCTTTCATTGGACCTTCCCCAATGACCACATATACTGGTACAAATAAATACTCGACGATGATTGGCTGTGCAAAAAATAGCCTGGTATAGTGGACGTAAAATTTTTAATGCAGCTATCTAATCGTATATCCCCTTTAAATTATATTGCGGACTATGACGGTATCGTCAGTCGAACAAAAAGCCGACAGCTTTAAGTTCGTACAATATCTATTACGTCAAGTATACAAATGATTGAATGGTACTCGCGTCGGTATGGCGGATTATAAATCACACCGGAAAAGTATGGCATTAGGCTACTGCCTTCTACTTTTTTTATCGGCTAACAGAAAATACAAGAATGTTTAAATTTATTGCTGGATATTGAGGTTTTTATTCGTAACGGTAATGTATTGTAAAATTTGATTGCCATGTATATTGGAGATTTTTCAGTAACGGTTAATATTATAAAAATAGCTATAAACGTAATTGAAATAATACTTTGCTTCAAATGAAACAATAAACATCAAACGTAAAAAAGTGTTAGTAAAGATTGAACTAATGTGTGAAACAAACAGCAATCTGACCAATCACTAGGCAACAGAAATACTACTACTTCATAATAAAGTGAATTAATTATTTGATTGACAATACCTGTAATATATTTGAAGTTGATCAATTAAATTAAATATTTGGAAACTAGAAAGGAATTATCAATTTACTTTAAAAATTTCAAGGTAAACATTACACATTTAATGTTGACACTGTAGTTTTGTAACATTTCAATTGTGTATTTATTTTTCGACATTGCCCAAACATTGATTTTACTGATTGGCCGTCATTCCCACACTTTTTGCAATAATGTGAGTATACAGGGTGGGTGATCAATTTGGCAGTTCTAGGTTCAGTGGTGAAATTTCTATAAATTCATAGATCTATCGTGAAAATGGCAATTCTGGGATATAGAACAGGGAATGAAGGTTAAAAAAACGTAAAACCTCGCAATTTTTTCGTCCAGCATCTGTATCTGTAAGAAATTGAAGGGTGGGTGACCCCCACGGCACTTAGGCCACAATTGGCCCATTGTGCATCCTTCCGAGGTTCAGACTTCCTTCTGGCTCGTCATCCAGCCTACTTGTTTGAAGTAGGCGATAACGTCGCCGGAAGTAAGCTCCCTCATGTTGGCTTGTGTTAGCCTGTACTCACCGAATACGGAAAACCTAAATTGAGAGAGTGTCGGACATTCACAAAGAATGTGTTCGACAGTCTCATCTTCCTGTTCACATCCTCTACAGAGTGAAGTGTCAGACAGACCCAGTCTGTAGAGGTGTTTTCGTAGGTGGCAGTGACCGGTCAGAATACCCGTGGCTGTCCGAAGGTTCTGTCTGTTCATAGTCACGTATTTTTTGGCTACTTTGCTGTCCGGGTACTGCAGCAGTTCCTTGGCAAGCCTGCAACCTTCTGCATCGTCCCATCTACCCTTAAACTTATCAAGGGAGTGTTCCTTTATTAGGTCAATCATAGCCGACGCCGACAGACCAATAAAAGTGCCGGGTCCCAAGAGTTTTTGGGAGGCTGCTTTCCTGGCTAGTGAGTCGGCAATGTGGTTACCTTTCGATTTACTGTGCCCCTTGATCCAGCCTAGAGTGACTTCGTTGTTGCTACAGGCTTCGATCAGGGACAGGTGACACTCTAGTACTAGGCCTGATGTGATACGTGGTCTGTTCAGGGCTAGTAGTGCTTGTCTACTATCCGTGAGGATGTGAATTTTATTACCTGTGTTTCTTTTGGTAATCTCTTTTGCGACGATGGAGATGGCAGTGATCTCTGTTTGAGCAACGCTGACATTACGGCCCATCGCCCATTTGATGTTTAGGTTCAGAGAACTGGAGTAAATTCCACATCCTGAGCCTATATTGGTTTTAGAGCCATCCGTGAAGATGCGGAGTGCGCCTTCTTCTGATGTGTCTTGTGTGTTGTATTTGATGATTACCTTGTAGGGCCTGTGGAAGGCATATTGTGGTGAGATTGCGTCCGTATTTGCCTGCAGCAGTGGGACCTCATTGAGTGCCTCACGCCATAGGTTACGTCTCAATCTACCAGATCCTACGTCAGGTTGTATACCGGTAGAGCGTAAGCGTGTCATGGTCATCAAAATAACCTCCCTGATGTGTATGTCAAGGGGAGTGAGACCAAGGATCACCTCCATCGCTCTGGTTGGTGTGGTTCTCATGCCTCCTGTTGTGTTAAGGCATGCTGTTCTTTGAATTTGATCCAGTTTACGGACGACTGTCAGCTGGTTTGCTTTAACTCCCCAGGCAATCGCGCCGTACGTTAGCATAGGTCTGATGATGGCAGTGTAGATCCAGGCAGTAACCCTGGGTGACATTCCCCAGGTACGGCCGATGGTTCTGCGACACTGTTCATAAGAGATGTATGCTTTTTTTACTCTGTTTTCTAGATGAGAGTTCCATGTTAACTTACTGTCAAATGTGACACCTAGATATTTCACCTCTGATGAGAACTTAAGTTCGGTATTTAGGAGCTTTGGCACTTGATGTTTTGCAAGCTTCCTTTTTTTTCGTGAAGAGTACCATTTCTGTCTTCTTTGGATTTATTGACAGAGAATAGTCTTTGCACCATTGTTCTATGATGTTGAGGGCCTCTTGCATTAGAGCACAGAGTATCTCCTCAAATCTTCCTGTTAGCTGAATGACTAGATCATCTGCATAAGCTATTGTGTAGAGGTTGTCATCATTGAGGCGGCTGACCAAGGAGTCTAAGACCATGTTCCACAGTAGTGGTGAAAGTACCCCTCCCTGTGGACACCCTTTTACAACCAAGCCTTTGATGGTAACATCGTCTACACTGATTTTTATTACTCTTTTTGAGAGCATGTTATATATCCAGCCATTTATAGTTTGGGGGATATTCTTGTTGGCAAGTGCGTTCGTTATCTTAGGAAAAGTGGTTTTGTCGAACGCACCTTCTATATCTATGAATACACCCAGGGTGGACTCCTTGTTTTCCAGCGATCTTTCGATGCGGCCCGCCACAAGGTGAAGAGCCGAATCGGTTGATCTCCCCGGAGTGTATGCATGTTGGTTTGGGTGCAATGGGTATTGCGTTATCACTGCATCTCTTATATATCGTTCGCACAGCCTCTCCAAGGTCTTCATCGAAAACGATGTGAGGCTGATGGGTCGATATGCTTTTGGAGTAGAAAAGTCCATTCTTCCTGGTTTTGGTATGAACACAACTTTGACTTCTCTCCAACCTTTTGGAATATACCTCAGTGCCAATGAGGATCTGAGGATTCCTACCAGGTGCGGCGTTAAAGCATCCAGGCCCCACTGAAGTGCCGTCTGTTCTGTTCCTGGTGATTTAAAGGGGGAGAAACAAGAGATGGCCCACCTTAATCTGTCCTCGTTGACGATCTGTCGCGCTATCCGCCAGTCATCATCCGTCGGGTTGTGGTGTTCCTCTTCCCTCCATGTTACCGTGTTAGCAGTTTTGGAGTCAGGGAAGTGAGTTGACATTAATAGTTTAAGGCTTTCCTCGAGGTTGGCAGTTTTTGTGCCATCCTCTCTGGTTAGTGTACCAATGTGACGGTAGGGATCTTTGGAGAGGGCTTTTTGGAGTCTGGCTGCTTGGGGGAAATCTTCGATTTCCTCACAGTAGGTTCTCCACGCCTCTCTTTGTTTTTGTCTGATGACTGTTTTGTACTTCCTGAGGTGAGACTTGTATGCGTTCCAGTCCTCTTGAAGTCTGGTATTTTTGGCCTTGTTGAAAGATGTTCTCGCTGCCTTCCTGAGCAGGTCAATCTCATGGCACCACCATGGAGTGGATATTCCACTTAGATCGAGCCGCTTAAGGGGGCAGGACTTCTTATAGGCACCAATTATGGAGTTTTGAATGTTTGCAGAGTAATTTTCCAAATCTCCTTTATTGTTTGGCAACACTTCCTCGACTTCTCGCAGAGCTCCATTTAAACAGTGGACATATTCTGTCCGATCCGTTTTCCTGGGGTCGCGGGTTAGTGTGGAGGTAGTGAGAGCAAGTTTTATTTCAAATTTTATCCAGCAGTGATCCGACATTGAAATATCATCGGAAACATGCCAGCCGGATATTATATTTGAAATGCGTGTAGTTGATAGAGTAATATCTATTCTCGTTTGACTTCGTCCAGCATGGATTGACTTGAAATTTTAACAGGAGGTAGGTGATAGCCGAAGGTTCAAAATCTATATCGAACCGAAGGGCGCTAAACGGTTTTTAGTGGTAAAAACTACCCTTATTTGTCAAAAATCATAAAATAACATTTTAAACCTGAAAATGGGTAAGATTTGGTTTGGATAAGTTGAATAATGATTGTTTTGAGCTTTGGAATACAATTTCATCATATTTCAACCCTTAAAAAGCAGCCCCTGTTACAGCTTAATGTAAAAAAATCACGAATCCTTAAAAATGATTTCGCCTCTGATTGATTTGCATAAAAATTTGGGATTAGGCTCAACTCACCATCTGCTTTATATATCATGTCATGCCGACGAACCCTGATTGTTTCTTAGGGGTGAAAAATATCCCTAAATGTCAAAAATTAAAAAATAGCATTATAAATCTTAAGATAGGTGAAAATTGGTTTGAATTAGTAAAATGATGAATTTGTTATTCTTATTATTATTATTCTGCGATATCTAAAAATATCCATATTTACTTTTTTTACTGGAAAAATAGCAAATAAAAATACCACTTACATGTAAACAAGATTGTATGCCAACGAAAAATACATAGCAGAATAACCTCACAAAATCAAACGATTGCCAAACAACCGATCGGAAATTATTACAATTCAATAAGATTTTCTGTAAGCCAAAGGAAGCTCAGAATTGCAAAAAATAATAATATAGAATTATAAATTTAAAATTAATAAAATAGATTTTCTTACAAAATTGTCCCTTAAGTTAACATTATTTTCTACAGGTCGTTATTATTATTTATTAATAATTTTCTATTCAGTGTGTAAGAGCCAAAATCATCATTTCGGTTACTGTATCTACATATTTAAAAAAAAAACTGAAATACGTTAAATTTGAAATTTGAATTGTAAATACTCTTCACATATCTCCATAAAAATAAATCTAATGATGTAAGATCAGGTGATAGCGCTGGGCATTCTATCGATCCTCGTCACCCTATCCACCGATTGGGAATTATTGCATCGAGGTCCTGCCGGACATTTCGTTGGTAATCTGGTGGTGCTTCATCCTGCTGATGTGCGACATGTGTTTAGATGCTGGAAAAACGAGGAACTGCTGAAGAAGCTGGAGAAAAAACTAAGGGAGGCGGTCTATTGGGAAAACATGGTGGAGATAATGTTGAGAGTCGAGGAGGAATGGATGAAGATAAGTGGCGCAGTGGAGAGCAGGATTAGGTGAAGAGAAGGACTCGATATGGCATGTAAGAGGAAGGAGTGATAGAAGGGAAATGACGGAGAGTGTGCGAGGGAGTTCCGAGGCGGAAGTGAAGGCGAGTTTGAGGTGGGTTTGGTTGGTAGGCATTTCCTTGGGGATGAGTCCAATACTTTCTGGTTACTGTTTAGGACCCATTCGAACATGAGTTTCGCATCTCGTCCCGAAAAAAAAAATCCTGCTGAAACCATATCGCATTCACAGGAACTTGATTGTTTCCTGGATCAGTATATAAATTTGCCAAACTTGGAATGATACAAGTAGTGCCGGGATTTTTTATAAATATATACAGTAACCGAAATAATTAATGTATTCCGTTTGGCTTTTAGACACCGTATAATTATTATTGTCGCAATGTTTTGTAATTCCTTTTAAAAATAACATTACGATGAAAAAAGAAATAGTTGTACTCTTGAACCCAACGACAATAAATCACGTTGTGCGTTTTGAAAACATCCTACAATATGATAATTGTAAGTTTATTTACTTTTAATGACGGATTATGTGTGTAGGTACCATGAGAAGATTTCATAAAGATATTTTATTACCAATTTATGGTTCTTTATAGTATGATTCACTCTCCAAAATTAGTGTTATGAATCATATGTACTAAATAAAATCACTATAAATTAGAAACATGGCCACAGTTTGATATTAAATTTGAAATCCTGAAGTTATGACATTATAGCATTAAAATGACAAAAATAAATAGTATTGTTTATTCACTTATAATTGCACAAGTGGTTTGTATTTTATTGGGTAAATTTGGGTTGTTTAATGAGAAACTGTTTCCTAGCAATTTGACGAGTGTTTTTAGGTTGACAGTTATTCAAGTCAAATTGCTGAAGGAAACAGTTTAGAATTTGAACAACACAAATTTACCCAATATCAATACAAACCTCGAGTGTAATTCGGCAGGACAATTTAATTAATGAATGAGTAATTTGGAAACATATCAATGCAAACTTTATTTATGAAACATTAAAAATAAACACATTTTCATTTTAATGTACAATTATTAAAAACGCAGTTATTGAAATTCATACTAGGAACAGTGATATTGATGAACAAATGAATAAGTGAAAAAACCACTAGTGTATTTGTCAACAGTAAAAACACAAGAGCTTTTTTTTATCGGATAAATTTCTCTTTGCAACGAAACAGTTGTCAGTTTTTCGAGCAAATTTAGTGATTGGCAAAACTTTGAGTTAATGAGAAATTTATCTGATAAAAGAAAAGCTCGAGTGTTGTTGGCAAGATAAATTAACGACAGAATATATGGATGAACAACTTAAATTAGTAACCAAACTTGCGATTCATTGTCATTGTGTAAAAGTGACGTCCGCTTACTAGATATTGAGGAAGAGGAGTTTTTATCGCGATAAAAAAGGATGCACCTTTTTTATCGATGTCAAAGTGACAATAACATTTCCAGGTATATGACATTTTAACATTGGAGTTAATTTATCAACAGTAAAAACACAAGAGCTTTTTTTATCGGATAAATTTTTCTATGCAACGAAACAGTTTTGCCAATCACTAATTTTATCTAATGTCAGTTTTTCGAGCAAATTTAGTGATTGGCAAAACTTTGAGTTAAAGAGAAATTTATCTGATAAAAGAAAAGCTCGAGTGTTTTTTGGCAAGATAAATTAACGACAGAATATTGAAATTATAAGTAACCAAAACTTGCGACTCATTGTCATTGTGTAAAAGTGACGTCCGCTTACTAGATATTGAGGAAGAGGAGTTTTTATCGATGTCAAAGTGACAATAACATTTCCAGGTATATGACATTTTAACATTGGAGTTAATTTATCAACAATAAAAACACAAGAGCTTTTTGTTTATCGGATAAATTTCTCTTTGCAACGAAACAGTTTTGCCAATCACTAATTTTACGAGAAAAACTGACATGATAAAATCGCGACACCGAAGGTGGAGCGATTTTATCTAATGTCAGTTTTTCGAGCAAATTTAGTGATTGGCAAAACTTTGAGTTAAAGAGAAATTTATCTGATAAAAGAAAAGCTCGAGTGTTTTTTGGCAAGATAAATTAACGACAGAATATATGGATGAACAACAAAAATAATTATCTTTATTAACTTGCGACTCATTGTCATTGTGTAAAAGTTACGTCCCCTTACTAGATATTGAGGAAGAGGAGTTTTTATCGCGATAAAAAAGGATGCACCTTTTTTATCGATGTCAAAGTGACAATAACATTTCCAGGTATATGACATTTTAACATTGGAGTTAATTTATCGCTGTAAAAGTTAAAGCTAACTTTTGCCGCTGTCAAAGTGACAATTGCACTGTGGCATATGCGATTTTTTATACTTGAATTAAATTGTTATTGGAAAATGTTGCAATGAACTGGGTAGGCATTTAAGAACAGCCGTTTCTTTTCAATATCTAAGAGACTGACTTGACTTGACTTATGCTGGAGATGAACACCATAAAACTTTTCGAATTTACCGCGCAGATCCGCACTATACCTGATGAATTTTCAGAATTTACAATAATTTATTATTCGCCAACAAAATAAATACGACCTGTCACGGCTAATACTTTTAGGGCGAGTTGTACAAAGGATCTCCTAAACGAAGTTTAATTAACAACCGTTTACATTTTAACTAGACTCTCGTTTTCATCTGTTGTACAATGTCATAAAGGCAGGTTAACTAATCGACTTCTGGCGTTCATTTTAAGAGGTTGGTAGCGGAGTAGGTCAAATGATTAACATTCTAGACGCGCATAGATAGGAAAAGAAGAAAAGTAACCTAGCAACAAAGTTGATAAAATATTTTTTGGTTGTGGTGGATTGGTGCTTAACGCTAAGATACATCTTTGGGTGAGTCAGATATCAATAAATAGTGCTATCAGGGCCCTTAAGAGCGAGTTGTACAATAAACAGTTATCTCTTAAACTCAGTTTAATGTTTATTTTTCGCTGTGCAATATCTGGTTAACGCTAACTACAATTTTAAAAATGACATATTTTAACTGGACAAAATTGGTGAGTTAAAACTTAATCTGGTAAAATAACCTCACAAAATTGTTATTTTTTAAAATTTTTGACATTGTCAACCGACAGTACCTACCGACCACGTATGGAAATGAATGCTTTCGGAGAGGATAGCATAGGTACTGGTAGGAGATAGTGGATATGGTGTGAGCCGTTATCTTTTAACTCCTCTAGGAAACCCTAATACTGCGGCACAAAATCTATACAATTAATCTCAAGTCAGAACCAGAAACCCCATAGAAATATGCTTTGGCGTTTTAAAAACAAAATTCCCTGTTTTGGTAGTAGACAGAAGATTGAACTTACCGAAAGTTTAAAAAATTGTTGTAACAACTGCAATTTTACACAACATAGCCATTAATTGTAAAGATCACATGCCCCCTGCAGTCAATCCTGAAGTCGAAGCTGCCATAAACGTTTTTTAGAAAACATTAATATTGATGAACATAGAGGTCACAGAATTAATGACCATTAAATAACTCGACAACTTTTAATACATGATTATTTCCAACATTTCTTGTAAATAAACCATTTTTTTAAATAAAAATATGCAGATTTAGTTCCTGCAGTTACAGGCCATTTAATGTTATAAAGAAAACTACCCATTGATACTATTTATTTATTAATATCTGGCTCACCCAAAGGTATAGGAATAGGTAATTAATATTTTAGCGTTAAGCACCAATCCACCACCAACAAAAATATTTTATCAACTACGTTTCTAGATTATTTTTATTCTTTTCCCATCTATGCGCGTCTAGAATGTCAATCATTGACCTACTCCGCTACCAACCTTTTAAAAATGAACGCCAGAAGTCGATTAGTTAACGGCCTGCATGTATGACATTGTACAACAGATAAAAACAAAAGTCTAGTTAAAATTTAAACGGCTGTTAATTAAACTTCGTTTAGGAGATCTTTTGTACAACTCGCCCTTATGGCTTTATTGCATGTCATTATACCATCTCAGATCCGGTAAGTTTCTTAGATCGTGAAAAGAACTATAGGTACACCTTTGTGTTTCAGGCGGAGGTATACTCTATATTGCAATGCGCCAGAGGAAACAACAAGAGCTGTCAAGCAGGGCAATCAAGAAATCTCGAGCCAAAAAGTGACGTTTAGACTATTATGGGATTGCATAGAAGAACTGCAGACGTTAGCCAATCGCAATAACGTCAAATTGACCTGGGATGTCGAAAAAATGTATCGTAATATGATGTATATACTTCAAAATAACAAATTAAGTAGTTTCTTTTGTTACTTCACGTTAAAATGTATATATTTGTTGGAATAAAAAAAATAGTTACCTTTGTTTTCGTTCTACATGTTGGGCTATTAAATTACTGTAGTAATTTTCTAACGTGACCTTCGCTTTGGTGGCTTTGTCCAGGGTATGGACACTAAAACGAATAGTGTTCTCCGTGGCGGTCATGTCCAGGACCCCTGTAACAAAAAATTTTATTAGTATACAAAATCGTCATCATCCAACTTCATCATCGTTTGTACGTTAAGATTGATAAAGACATACTAAAATCAGAAATAGTCTTCAATGCCAACCATTATTTTTATAAAATTTATGTACGCACCCTGTATTTAATAGTTGGTTTTTCAATTTATGGAATATTTACCTGGGTCCCTAAACCACGGCGGACAAAAACCACTCAATATACTCGACATGTTCACTCCATACTAATATTTATAAAGATTACCCGCAATTTTTTGTATGTGCGTATTTACCGAAACAGTTATTTATACTACTAAGCAAAAATGGTAAGAGGTTTCGCTATAATTTTATCTAATCTCTACTGATAATTCGATAATTTGGTAGTGAAATCGAATAAATCTTTATCAGGTTTTTCTGTTGAAATTCATTTATGATATTTTATTATTGCATACAATAAAAAAAGATGTATTTTATACAAACAACTCTAAAATAAGATAATCTGAAATCCAGAACTTAATCAAGAAAAAAAAAGTTGCGTATAAAATGATAATAAAATTCACATAATAGTAAGACGGAAGTGAATGATCCAAGCTATATAGTCAAATGCAGTCTTATCATGCGGGTCATACGATTCAACAAAGACATACTCACCGTTTTTGTTTTCTTTTAATGCGTTTAATCATAACTTCCAAACAAAATCCGTAAGATGAATAAGACAGACTTATGCAATTTTGACAGGAGAAAAAAGGATATGTATTTAGTTTTCAGCGATTCTAAAAAGTCTTTCACCAGCGAAGTTTTTATTTAAATGTCAATTATGTCACTTTGACAACTCAAAGTGACAATATGAATAATAACAAGCAATTTTCTGGTATTTTGCATCCTCAAGCAAAAAAAGTGGTACTTTATCTGATAGACTATTTCGAGAATTAATGAAAAAGTGGAAATTCGTCAACCAGTGTGCAGGAAAAATCAACCATCATTATTTTCTCCGGGTGTATTTGTACTCTCACATTTTGGTAACCTCTGTGTCCTCTGATTTGATACATATGGTTAGTGACCTTTGAACCCGCACGATAAGAGCGCTTTTGACCATAGCTGTTTTCAGGTAGATTAAATTTTCAACCATTTAACCAGCAAAGAGGCTACTATGATCAGAAGAATCCGAATCAGCCACACCAAACACACAAGGAAATTTGATGTCATCGGGAAATCGTCCCGTTTGCCATAGCTGTAATGATATTGACCTATACTGGTTTGGCAAATATTTATCTTCCATTTAAAGAATCTTAGCAACAGTGAGCATTTGTACATAAAATTCTTTATGTCCAAGAGAGAACAAAATACTTCCCCACCACTCTAGACTCGATTGGTCTCTATACACTCTCCGGAAAGGGGAATGTGACATTGTCCCTCTGTTGTTCCATAGTTTTCTCTCTTTCACTAACAGAATGGCAATGCGTTAAATTCGTCTAGGTTAGGTTAGCTTTGTGGTGAGAGGGTCTATAAGGCACTCCACTGCGACTGGCAAGAGTCTATTGTGGCTCACACCTATTCAGATTTCACCAAACAAATTCAGCTTCTTAACCAAGCCGATTAGTTTATTTGGTGAATGATATTTCAGGTCCGAGGGCAAGAGAGAGAGACCCTGCCAAACATCAGATACCTGATTCGAGGCGCGGCGGGGCAGGTACAAATTATATGCTATGCTGTTTCATCATCTTATAGACAAAGACGGCAAGTCGGATCTTCCGACAGTCCAAGTTTTAACATATGATGATATAAATGACAGTGGCCTGTTAGACAACGTAGGTCATGCCTGCTATAGTCCAACATTTGTTTGGAGACATTCTTCGAAGGATGTGTAAAAGCCTTTGAATGAACCAATCCTGGTACATTATGCCAGAAGTCTAAAGCCCTTCTTGCTGTCCAGGTATTTATATTTGTTTGGCAAAACTTATTGCGATGCCATTCGTAGGTTCTGGTCCGATAGAAACAAGTGCGGCACCCTCCCTTGAAAGAGAGTCAGCCTTCTCGTTTCCATCCATGCCAGAATGGCCAGGGATCTATACCAGCAATACTTTATTGAGTTCTCATATTGAGGAGAGTCTTTTTTGGCAGCCTAAAATCAATTTCGACGTTACACGTTGAGAGCTAAGTGGTTTCAAAGCCGCTTGGCTGTCCGAGAAAATTTTTATTGTTCTATGAGATTGGCTTGCTCCACTTTCTCCACACATGAAACAATGGCGTAAATTTTCGCCTGAAATACGGTTGCATAGAATCCTAGAGAGGTTGAAATTTCTGCTCTAGGTCTGCGCCAGTATACACCTGCACCAGAGCCTGAGGGTGTTTTTGAGCCGTCTCTGTACCAACAGCTGTCTAGGTCGAGTGTAATGAACAAGTTTTGTTTCTCAGATCATTAATAATTAGGTACAGAAGTTTATAGCTTCGTAGATGCGATTGATATAGTCGGGGGTAATATGCCTTTAGATTGAAAGTATTTTTTATTAAATAATTCATATATAATACTGTTATTTTGCTTTATTCCACACCAAAAATAAAAAGTAATCATTTACTACGTTGAGATACAGGAATTATAACTTTTTGAGATGAAATTCAATCATGGTTCATCCTTGGGTATCTGAAAGAGACTACTCTTGCATAGGCTAAAGAATAGCTCACATCCAGCCACTGAGCATTAGTGAACCAAAAGTGTGTATAAAGTGTGGACTCCCAGTATTTGATTCTTCAAAGTTAAAAATTTGACAATATCAGTTAAAAGGACCCCTATTTCCCCGACTAAACTTATGCTCGAATTATTTGAAGTGTCTATAATTATAATGGTAAATATATCTTTATATGAGTAAATAGAACGACAAAACCGCTTTCGAAGTTTCTCGCTTATACCGATAGGGGGCGTTGTCGCTTACGATAAATTGTTTGCTCATCGGATAATGTACTGCCAACAGGAAACAAAAATAGCTGATGCACTTACTGAGGCATAACTTGATTCACCGTTGTTTAAATATAATCGTTAAGTAACCTTGTATATTCTAACAACGCCGGAAACAAGGGTTAATTTTCCAGGTGTGTGTGGTGTACTTACTCTACCTATTATAACACCTACATCCTTTTTAACGCTTCAAGGACTCGGTGATCTATGAAATCTGAAAGCGATGAATAAGGAAACTATTGTTTTTTTATCAGTTTGGATCCATTTCAGTGAGTAATTACAAGGCGTTTCGTTATTAATTATATACAGGGTTATCAAAGAAAAGTTAAAAGTTTTTATACATTATGGGGATCTGTAGTACATTTTTGGAGGATAACAAAAATTGGAATTATTAATTCCTCCGGCGTTTCGTTCCGTCCATTCCGTCCTTCCTAGGAAGGTGGACAGGTCACCAGGAGACATCTCCTTTATATCGGCAGGTGTAGGCCACGACTCACCGAACACACACTCTCTTATTGACAATAACTCGGGACACTCGCATAAGACATGCCTGATAGTTTCATCTTCCTGTTCACACATCCTGCATAGAGGTGTGTCCACTAGCTCCATAGTATGGAGGTGTTTCCTTAGTTGACAGTGGCCAGTCAGAAATCCTACTGTTAAACGTAGGTTTTTCCTGGTCATCGCCAAATATTTCTTCGGCGCCAGCTTCCCAAGGTCGCCCAGGGTGATCCTTTCCCTTTGATTCCAGTCCATCTCTTAAGGGATTGAGCATGGGTGTAACGTTTGGCTAGTTCCGCAATTGTCGAAGTCGTTAGGCTGTAGGTGTCACTGGGTCCTAGAATTTTTAGTCCAGCGGCTTCCCTGGCTGAAGAATCGGCAATGCGATATAACACGTTGTCTGTTCAAGGCTAATAGGGCTTGTCTACTATCAGTGCAGATTGTTATGTTTTTGCCAGAAATTCCTCTCCTTGTTAGTTCTTTTGTGGCAATTGAGATACCAGCCAGTTCTGTTTGAACCACGCTGGTATTGTTTCCCATTCCCCACTTAATCTTTAGGCTTAGTGCTCTCGAGTAAGCTCCACATCCTGAGCCTTCTTTCATTTTTGAACTATCTGTATATTTGCGTATTGCATTTGCAGCATCTGGCTCTGTGTTCTGTTTCATTTGTATTTTGTAGGGTTTGTTAAACAAAAAACTGGGTTCAATTGCATCATTGGCTGCCTGTAGCAGAGGTAACGCAGTAAGCGCTTCCTGCCATAGGCTTAACCTCAATTGGCCCACTCCTATTTCGGGGTTTACACCAGCAGTGCGCAATCGTACCATGGCCATTAACGCAACCTCCTTGACGTACAGTTCCAGAGGGGTTAGACCAGTAATTAGTTCCATTGCTGCGGTTGGTGTTGTTCTCATGGCTCCTATAATGTTTAAACAAGCCATTCGCTGTATTTGATATAATTTTTGAATGGCCGTTGCTTGTAGAATCTTCGGTTCCCATGCAATTGCAATACGTTAACATGGGTCTTATTATTGCAGTGTAGATCCAGGTGACCATCCAGACACATGTGCGTCCCACTGTCCTCCGACACTGCTCATAAGCCACATATGCTCTTTTTGCTCTGCCGTGAAGATGAGAGTTCCATGTTAGTTTCCTGTCGAGGGTAATACACCAAAGTATTTCAACTCTTCCGAAAAGTTTAGTTTGCTTTTGAAAATTTCGGGATGTTTTAAACCCGATAAACCTCTTTTCCTGGTGAAAAGGACCATCTCAGTCTTTCTGAGTGAAAACACGAGTGAAAACGGAAGTTTTGAATGTTCGTTGCGTTTGTGGTGTTTTTAAACTGCGCCTAGCTATGGAGTGGAGCAGGGAAAAGGTTGAAAGGCAACCTATTTTATGGGATCCTACATATTATAACAAAGTAAAGAAGCATGATGCTTGGGAGGCAATTGCTAGTAATATAGGGTGCACCGCATCGGACGTGAAGAAAAAAATGGAAAATCTGCTGTCGAGTTTTAGAAGAGAGAAAGAGAAAGCGACAAAATCCATAGGAACAGGCAAAGGTAAATATAGAGGTTGAAACTATTTATTTATTTATTGAGTTTTTTTATTTCAAAAAGTTTCAATTATTGTTGGGCGGGGATAGTGCTTAATGCTGTTTTTTTTAATTGTGTCCATATATTATTGTTTTAACACCATTTAGTTGATTTTAAATGTATGTAGCTATGATAATATGGTAGTTGTGACGCATCTCACTCCATTATGCGATTCTGTTTATCATGTAAATTGTATTTTTACAAGTTTATAGGAAAAAGATTTTAAATTTTTGAACGTAGCGAACACCGCAAACAAGCGGAACGCTCCTCGCAAAATGCTATGCTGCAGGTGGTTCACAGCGCGCCCGAAAATATTTTATTGCAGATTGTTTGGAGTGCGCGGTGCGTTTGGTTCGTCCGAAATTTTTTGTTGCAAGTGAGCACGCACCTTAATAGGGATCTGTCGTCAACCTTTTGGTACCTTTTGAAGGACAAAAATTGAAACTATTGATTGATTAAGGATTCGAGTTCTCCAGCACTTCAGACTTTACACTTTTTGTGCTGTTGTTTACACCGATAATATGATGAGATTTTGTTGTCCTCCTTTTTACAAGATCCTTCTTGGAGAATTATTTTCTTTGGCGCTACAGTCTATATAATTTCAATGAATGTATCGTAAGTTATTGATTCTATCCAGGAGCATTCAAACAAAACATTTTTCCGCCTACCTCTATCCTTTCCTGGCCTCAATGTACGAAGCAAAGTCGTACTTTTCCTCCCTAGGGCGAAAAAGTACTATATAGTATTATATAAATATACATTTACCGTTTTTTATAGAACACCCTGTATTTTGTAAAATGGTAGAAATCAGTATAATTGTTATTTTAATTTAACAATTTGTACGTAAACTATTTGACGTTAATTCATAGATACATACGGTTTTCAAAATATAAAATGATATTTAAAATATGAGTGATTCAAGCGAATTTGAGAGAGGCGGAAGAATCATATGTATAACATGGGAGTAAAATGCCTTTTCCTCCTTTGAATGATTCTTCATCCTCGGGAGGAAAAGTAGCATTTTGCTCCCTTGTTAAACAAATAGCTATTACCTACTGCAAAACTGTGGCTCGTGCCTCGTGCCATGCTAAAGTAGTCAAGTTATACCAGTAATGAGATAATAATTATTCTTTCAGAGTAGTAGTGTTTGCTTTCAGTAACAATCTTAATATCTTTCTTAATGATTACAAAATTATTTCTTTTTGAACCGCGCCCAAAAAAATACAATACTCGTGATTTTTAGTTACATTATCAGGTAGTTCATTCAAGTAATTATCGGTATTTAAATTTAAAAGTTATCACCGGATAAGTATCCTCAAAAATATTGAAAAACAACTTATTTACAAATACAATCTGTTTTTTTTTTCTCAAAACATGTTCATTATCATTTTTAAATATTTCGAGACCTTTTGACGCCAAATCTAATCTGTCTAGCACTAGAAAATTAGCACTAAACCTATTGATATGTATATGACCAAGGTTTATTCATAAATACGACGTTACCCTCTGAATTGTATAATTTGAAAGTAATTGATTGTTTCTCTATTGATCTCTTCCAAGTACGTCATGGTGTCGAATTTTCGAATTTCTGTCACCGCACAACCTACACTCTAAATTCTAATATACCCTCAAACCGAAAAATTGTATATATGCACTAGAGAGTACGTAAATTAATAAAATGTATCGAAATGCGGGGGATTTCCAAGAAAACACAGTTTTAACACAACCATGCGGAAAGTTCCAGTGAAGATTTCTGGTAAAATTTGTGTGTTAATAAATATCGAGAACTACAAAAATTAGCTTTAAAAATCTTTACTTTGTTTCAACATATATTTGTGAAGCATCATTTTCGAAGATGAACTTATTAAGAATAAATTTTGATCTCGACTTACTGATGAACATATCCAGGATTTAATGTCACTAGCTTGCACCAATTTTACTCTAAACTCCAGACAGATAGTCCGCAACAAAATTATTTATCTCATTGATATGTACAAAAGTACAGGCCCTTGATGGCACTTCGCTTCAATTTTCTTCACTTTTCTTCTCCATTTTCTTCTATTCAATGATTCTCTTTGCCAGTTCTGCACTCCTACTTTTTCCATATCGTCTTTCAACTGCATCCAACCATTTTGTTCTAGGGCTGCCCCTTCTCCTTTTGCTACCTATTCCACCCATTAAATTTCTCTTAACTTATCTTTCTTCTGACCCTGTATGCTCCTATTATGTATGTTATCGTTGGTTTTTTTGTATAACGCTACCAATTCGTAATTCGTTCTTCTTCGCACTTCGTTCTCCTCTGTTTTTATAGGATTTTCATGATAAAAAGACGATGATGTCATTTTTAGTTACTTTCCCACTTATCAGAATAAATATTAATTTACCAACCATAAATACAATTCATCCTCAACAGCCAGGGCAATTTACGGGTTGGCAAAACTTCAAGAAGTTGTCAGATCAACTGGTAAAATTCCCCAGTTTGTTTTGACGTTTATTGACATTCGATCATCGTCTAATATTTACAAGTTTTTTTGGTGCTTTTAAATTCATTGCTTCTTTAAGATTATAAATGTCAAGAGATGTTGTTAAGCTATTTTGAACGAGAACGCCGAAATGGGGGGCCGCTTCTCCCGCTTACTGCTGTAAGTAATAGTACTCACTATTTGTATTCATTATTATTAATTGTTACATACTTAAATGTAAATGATTGAATGTTTTTAATTTTAGGTTAGGTTAATTAAACTTGATATGTTAATCTAACATCAGATTGACTTTTCTAGTTTTCCTTAAGTAAAGAAAAAAAACTACAGCTTGGCAACATCATAATATTTTTATCGTAAATAAACTATACTTCTTCAAATATCGTTTTCAACGTTTTCGTCTCCCATATTTCTAGTCAGTCCTCTTCGTTTTTATTCACAGCCCATGTTTCACAAGCTTATGTTACTGATGGTCTCAATATTGTTTGATATATATTCTGATCTTAGCCACTATGAATACATTTTTTGCTTTTAATATTTTTGAAAATATTGCTGCTGCCTTACTACCTTTGGATATTATTTTCTCTATTTCTTCACTTCCTTCTGTTGTCAAGATTATAACAAGTATTCTAGTTGTTCTATCTAACTATCAAACTGGACTCGTACTCATAGAAAATGTCAATGTATCATATACGTAACAAATAAATATTTAATTAGTTAAACCAGCAGAGTTTTCTGTTCACGCGCATTACAAGCAGTGGAGTTTTCTCTCAGGCTGATACATACACATAGAGTGAAAAAATAATAAAGTTTGCTTAATGCTCTTAATTGTGGCAAAGTTTAAGTAAAGTTAAGTTACCATACCAATTGCCCCATCTCATTTTGATTCACCTTTACTAAAATCTGCCTAAATATTATAAAAATTTGAATGAATTTTTGAAGTAGAAGCCGAGGTGGAAACTTTTTTGGTCGCTTTAAGCGATTTTTATTGGGGGCAAAGTTCAATAGTTGGTGACGTTACCATTATATCCAATAAATCTAATGTGACGCTTGATGTGCTCGTTGCGCCTCAACTGAATTATGTTCGTGTTGGTAACTTTCTGGATGGATAACAACAAATTTCGTGTTCATTTATTCGAAACAATTTCCTTACATCATATGTGCACAATAAATTATGAAAAATTTAATGAAAGTTAAGCGATTTGTGCTAGAGAGGGTAAGTCACCAATGAGAGGTTTGCTCCAACTAGCATTTAGAAATAGTTCTGGAATCGTATTGAGTATTGTATAGTGCGCAAATTAGAATTAGGGATGGACACATTAACTTTATCATCCCTTCCAGAAAGTAGTCTTTGTACCGTTCCAAGAACGATACTATAATAAGTTAGAACGCGAAAGTTGGTAGTTGGAACGAATCTATGACAAAGTACGCTTAGACTGCATCATATGCGTGTTGGGAACTTTTTGGATGGGTAACGATAACATTTTTATAAGGCGTTATTTTCTATCATAGGCTTTCAAAAGATGATTATTCATTTGTGTTCACACTTCTATTGGCAAACTCCACCATAATATATTTACTCACTCAGTTGTAAACAAACAGGTCCACTCTCCTGGGCCATTTGTAAAAAAATTCTAAAAACGGTTCTTGATAAATATATTTTAATTGAATAATTAATATCTTCAGCTAGTATTACCGTCAAAATGGATAAGTCTAGTTATATAGGATACTAATTAGAATTACCCGTTATTAATCGAGGTGGTTAATACTTTCGCAACCAATTAAGTCCGGGTTAATTAATTACGTAATAACGTAATGGCGGTGTACCGGTTAAAGTTGTGACATCGATACAAGATGTCGAGATAAAACGTCGCTGGTTCTCTTTTCTATTTACCTTTAAATTGGTTTTTTAATCAAGCAACGGACCATTTACGGGACGTTATTAAGATCTAGGGTGGATATTGATTGAAACAGCTCATTTTGTTACCTAATAGATTGAATCTAAATGCATGAACATATAGGATGTCATCTGTAAAGTGAGTAAAAGTGAGTCCTTGGAGAACAAGTACCGTTTCACTACAGAATTAATATGTGAAGATCGACTTAACTAAGCGGTTTTTTTTATCAATATTGAACTTCTACCATATCTTCCAAGAGTCTTCTCAATGTATTTTATAAACATATGGAAGAAGAGGAAAAGGGCCGACGCAGTGCTACAACTGCCAAGGCTTCCACCACAGACAGACGACGTGTAAAGTAAACACGAAATGCGTGAAGTGCGGAGGACCACACCGATCCAACGACTGCCCACGACCGAAAACCAAGCCAGCCACCTGCGCAAACTGCCAGGGAGAGCACCCGTCAAACTAAAAAAGGATGTCCAAGCCTCAAACAACCAGAAGACAAGGACAACAGCAACAGCAGTAAAGAAGGCAGGAGTCAGCTACGCCCAAGCCGCAGCTAACAAGAAAACAACGACGACAACAACGAAACAACAGATCCTCGAACAGGTGACAAACCTATTAGCTCATCTAATGGCTTGAAGTCGCTTGTGAGAGATCGGAAGAAAAGAAGACACACTCTATAAGGGTGTTTTCAGCCGAAATTGCCGGCTGAGGACGCACTTTGTAGAGGCGGCGCAAACACACAACGGAAGACCGCCGAAGAAAAAACCACCGAGGTTACACGGCCAAAGAGAAGACGGCTCGCCCCCAGCTGCTAGCCCTTTTAGCTAGGGACGAGCTGTACGCCGAAACGCGAACTACGATGATGAGACCCATCGGATAAGATGGGGGGAAGTCCTCCCCGGAGATGTAACTCGCTTAGAGAGGAATATCCTGGATGGGACGGGTTCATCTAGGTTGTGTGTGTGTAAGATGTTCCGTTTTGAAAATTAATCAATCTAGTACTATAAGTCCTGTTGAATTTCTAAATGTCTAACTAAGGAGAGCAAATGGAAACAAATGGATAAACAACCAGACGTTGCACTGGTGCGGTGGTATAAAACCCCAGGACAAACAAAGGCACGCTAAATTATTAAAAGCCCTTCGGCTAAACTGCCAAACGACCTACTATGTCAAAGTCGAGAAACGACGAGGATGTTGGTGGGAATGCTGACCGGACATTGTAGGCTGAGGAAACATATGCGCACAATTGGCTTAACAGATGACAGCCAATGTATGTTTTGCCAGGAAAAAGACGAAACCGCGGAGCACATACTCTGTGAGTGCGAATGCCTAGAAAGGTTGAGGTTTCATATACTCGGGGAAGAAAGTTACGCAATAGAGGCGGTGTCCAGGCTATTAGGTCTAATAAAAAGAATAAAGTTAGGAATCGAGCTATAAATATAGGGACAGCCACAATAGACCTGCAAAGGTCGCAGTGGGATAGGACAAAGAGCCACTCCAATTCTAATCCAATCTACTACTACGTCAAGAGTTGGAGGCAATTTGTCTTATTAGAGTTTCGAGTTGTCCATTTTTACTTTCTAATTTATATCATATCGTTCGTTGAGATTCTAGTCCAAAAATATTAAAATTCATACTACACTTAAATAAATTATTCGATCATTCGCCATAGAAACAAAAGGTTTTATGATAATTAGGACAGAAATAGGACCAAGTAAATCATATAAGTAAGTGGACAGACCAATGCCCTCGAGGATATTTACTGGTAGCTTTCCACAATCAATCCTGGAGAGATTATATAACTATTATTTTGATCGAACAAAATGGTAGTGTCAGTGACAGCTGTCAAATCTAAAATGGAAATTTTATATATGCTAAAAAAGTGTGTTTAATAATTGTTTATTTATCGTTTATAACTAATAACGGGCTAATTACCAGACAACCAAACAACCATTCAACAACTTTCTCAACAATTTGCAGTCGATCCTAGCATTTTCGAATTATCCTTCAATATCATGAAAATTTTTACTTCATTGATAAGACAACTAGTAATTATGTTCATTAAATTCGGAGAAAAAAGCTGTATTTACAGAGAGTAATAAAACGTATAACTACATTGTTTATTGTACTATTTATAATCTAAATGCAATCTGTCATTTGTATAATATTGCGGTTTAGTGTTTTCCGTGTGTATTATTGAATTATGAGATAATTTTTACGTTTAAAGTCCTTGGTATTCAGATATTCACGTTCGATTTTATTACCGTTATATTATAATAGAATTAAAAGCTAGACTTTGTACATTAGTTTCCAGTTTCCAGTTAACGATATAGGTTTCACAATAATTCAATAATTTAAAAAATATATTGTTTGTCGTTAAAAATAAATCATTACTAAATTTCTTTGAGGATATTATTAAATAATGGGAATTTTTTAAAGCTATTTAAAATGTAATAATAAACCTATATAACTGTGAAAATAATAGTGCGTTGCAAAATATAGTAGAAAATATAATAGAAAGTCTCAAAATTAGTTGGAACTAAAGAATTTTTCAAATATGGTCAGTAAAGATTGAAATATTGGTCCACATGTTCCACATGTTCTTTACAATATAACGTATCATATGGGAAACTAAAGTGTTGGAATTAGATGGAAACCATCCTGATAGCCTTCACTAAGAAAAGAAAACTCAACCTCATAAAACTTGATGGGAACGAGATTGAATGGAGACAAGAAGTCAAGTATCTAGGTTTAACTGGGGCAAACTGGGGCTGTAACCCAAAAATCCTAAGCTGGATGTACACTGCCATAGTGAGACCAATCATCACTTATGGAGCCATTGCGTGGTGTAGAAGAGCTAGCCTATTGACGACTAGCCTGTATATGCATTACAGGAGCAATGAGAACATGTTCAACGGCAGCCACGGAAGTGAATCTCAACCTCACCCCTTTACATATGGTGGTGGAAAGTGTTGCAGAAAGAACAAGTTACAGACTAAGTAGAGAGGGAATCAATAAAAAAAGAAACACCTCCTCACTTCTTAGAAATCATCAACCTGGGACATGCCACAAGACGGTATGATGAAAAAATATAACTTTTCAAAGAAATTCGTTACGGAAATGAGCAACAAGAAGGAATGGGATCCAAATACCATTACCAGACTTGGAAAGAATGCCATTCAGGGCCAGTTGTATGAAGCATAGTTAACCTAATGTCTATGGTTAAACCATGATCACAGCTATTAGAGTGTTGTACGAAACGTAGTCAAGAATTATTTTGGTTAACTCATGAGTTAACTATGCAATTCACTGAACCACCAAAAATGGTGGTTTAACTAAAGTTCATGGAATAAACGTCAAATTCTGATGTGACATATCTTATAATTGACTGTCATATACTATAATTTTACAACTTTTTATTGTTTACAATGGAAAACGTGGATTATTTTGAAGAATCAACGGATGATGAGGATTTTCTAGAAATGATAGGAGAAGTAGAAGAAGGTTCATTTACTTATTTGTATACGACTTTTATACCTTATTGGAGATTTTATACTGGGTTTTAGGCTTAAGGAGAAACGCTCGCATATTTCGAGCAAGAGAAAATAATTTTGAAAAGTGGACGAAAAATGAATTTTTTGATAGATTCAGAATATCAAAAGGCACTGCAAGTATCTACATCATCCAATTTAATTTTTTTATATGGACCACCGCCAGTGCCTTGAGCATAACATTTTTCGTCAGCATACTTTTTCTTTACACTTTTTTTAATATTTCTATACTTATTTAAAAGCACGTCACTTGTTCGTTGTGTAGTTGCACTGATAGAATTAAATTCTTCAGCCAACTGAAGCCACAAATTTTTCTTATGCCGAGAACTTTCTGCATCCGTTTTCTTACACTCTATAACGTTTTTATACTTAGAAACTAGAGAAATCAACGTCGATTTTTCAAATGCACTAAAATTTGGAGTACGCTTGTTTTCTTTATCTGCCATCTTTCTTTCCACTCCAAAGAGAACACACAAAAAAGTTTTTAACGCTGATATTGGTATTGATCATCATTGATAATCATTGACTGTCATCACACTGTCATTGATTAACGGATTAACGATTTCACAGTATACAAAAACTATGACGATTTTCCAAGTTAGTACCAACAATATTGATAAAATGCTCGAATGTTACTAGAGATTCGGATAACCAACATGAAAATATTAATTTGACCGTTGTTCAACTGACCACAACACGAACACCTTTCGTACAACGATTGATTGATTTGACTATGGTCAACATGTGAACCTGGTTCAGTTGATCAATGGTTAACTACGTTACATACAACTGGCCCTCAATGGTACACAGACGGCTCAAAAGCAATAGAAGGAACTGGGATAGGAGTGTTCGGGCCAGGAACCAAACACTCTGAAAGCTTGGGAAAAACCCCAAGTATCTTTCAAGCGGAAATCCACGCCATAAGAAAGTGCGCCCAGTTCAATATTGATAAAGGATACAGAAGACAAATGATTATCATAATGTCGGATAGTCAAGCAGCCATTAAGGCACTGAGCTCTTGTGTAATCAGTTCCAAAATGGTCAGGGAATGCCTAGACAAACTCAATGAACTAGGCGAGAACAACATAGTCACCTTACTATGGATTCCAGGACACACTGGAATAGAAGGAAATGAAATAGCAGATGAACTAGCAAAGAGGGGGACTGAAATACCTTTCTGGGGGCCCGAACCTTTTTGCAGAATCAGCCCGAATGTAATATTGGAAGAAATAAGTAAAGCCGAGAAAAAGAGAAGATCTGACCATTGGAAAGATCTAGTAGGGCTTATACAATCAAAGACTCTTCTGGGTGACTACAACCTGTTGAGATCAAAAGAATGCATAAGTCAAAGTAAAACTGCGCTAAGAGTTTTAACAGGGATCCTAACGGAACATTGTAGCCTGAATGGGCACCTGAAAAAGCTCAAAATAGTGGGGGAAGAAGAATGCAGATTTTGTGGAATGGAAGAAGAAACCTCCATCCACATACTTTTCAACTGCACAGCACTTCAGAATCCTAGAGCACAGCACCTGGGAGATTACTGGATAGAAGAGGAACATTTGCCTAAGTTGAAGCCTGCAGACATCCTAAAATTCCTCCGGGAAATAGGACTAAAGGAACTACTAGTTTCTGAGACTCTCCTCAGAAACTGAGTAGAAGTAAGGGGGCACCATAGATCTTTTAGGTCTCAGTGAATGTCACCCCAAAAATCACACATACATTCATACATACATAGATGGAATTAGTTTTATGATTAATCAGTATTAAATTTGTTTGGAAATCATGCACGATAGATAGATATTTTTTAAATATGTGATAATTAAGCTGGCGTATAATATGAGTATGTATATACAAGGTAAGTCATAACTATTGGGACCTAGCTCGGGACATAGGCTGAGGGCAGATTGTTTGGAGCAAAATATGCCTTACCTAATAAAAGATTTCTGTGGAAAAAGATAAGGGATGTTGAAGTTGATTTTTTTTTTCGTTTTTTGCTAATAATTTCAATGTATATTTATCAATTTTTATCACAGTAGCACAACTTTAAACAGGGAATATTTTTGTATGTACTACTAGAAGGATTTCTGATGATGAAATAGACTGATAACTTTTTTGACGAAACTATGAAAAGTGCTCAAATTTCTATTTTAAAATATAAGTATAATTAGTTTCACGCTAAATGGTATTGGCTAAACGATTATAAAAAATCTAAATAGACCCTTTGGTTCTAAAACCCGAGAATGCCCATGATAAAAAGGTAAAAGGATTGTATCACCTATAATAAGTTCTAAGTAAACTACTTGTGAATCTCCTATATTTTGCAAAATATAATTCAAATTTTTAAGTTCGATCCTGTAGCACATGTGCATCTATTACTTGATGATTTTCTACACAATGGGATTAAACCAGGTAGTTGATAAGCCAATACCATTTAGCGT
Organism: Galerucella calmariensis; assembly: GCA_910591675.1. Lineage (NCBI taxonomy): Eukaryota > Metazoa > Arthropoda > Insecta > Coleoptera > Chrysomelidae > Galerucella > Galerucella calmariensis. The sequence continues at coordinate 177,516 of CAJUYG010000014.1, read as the reverse complement.
GAAACTTATTATACCTATTATATGTTTTTTTTATCTAGTCATACTTTGTCCCCGCTCATAACCCTAGAGGTTGATGTGACAAATAAAAAAAAGTAAGTAAAACCTCGCTACGATATACGAATTCACTAATTTCCCGTTTCTTTGTGTGTCCGTATCATGTCCATTTGTCTTTTACAAATGTTATAAAAAAAACTACAAAAACATTGCAAAGCAAAAAATCAACATTTGAACCATTGGCGCACTCAACGACACATATCATTTTCACTATTTTGACAAAAATGGAGAAAATACCAATTTTAGAAACTCATTGCTGGTAGTTTTGGTAGGATCCTTGATGTCATTAAGAAATTGAACCTATTTTAATGAAATTACTTAAAAAATTACATGATATCGCGGAGAAAGTAAGTTCTGTGTTGAAATGACACCTTACTCGACCCCTAATGCCATCCAAATATGTTGAACTGAAGCTTACCCTCGCTAGTGAATGTAGCGAAGTCAAAAATGCCGGAAAAAAGTGTCTCTCTTTTATCAAAAATCGACAGGTCTTTGCGTCTTTTTGAAACGCCTTCCTGTATAGTGTTTAATTTAAAAAATCATAACTTTGATCTGGCACCCAGTTATGGAACACCCTGCAACATTGTAACTAACTTTGAAGTATGAAGGCTGAAGCTATCTACAATTTTACGCATAGGCATCTCATTTTGGTATCTATCTCCTTTAGATAACGGAAGTACTGAGTTTTATGATACTAATCAATCACCTTGTAGAATAAAATAAATTAATCATTAATTATGATGATCCTTACCAGGATATAGGGACTACTAACTTATTATATTACTATATCGTCAACATTTTTGGGATAAAAAATAAACTTTTTCTGCTTTTAAATCAACTGACAATGCAACGAGATCTAATCTATAATTATATTAATTAGTTATTCAAATATCTCTGAAATCGATATTGCCGTTCAAATTTTAAACTGTAGATAAAAATCTCAAGAACCATAATAATTCTACCTGTACAAGAATACAAGAAAACGGATCTCGAAAAAGTGAGTCTGATTGCCGATATTTCAAGGTCAACGAAACCATTCAGCACATGTTAGTAGATGGAGTTTAAAAAGTAAATATTACTTCCTTCAATAAAATCCATAAAACGATATTCAATAACAATTTAACCAAGCAAGAACAATAGAAACAGCGAATTAGATATTAAATTACATTGACATAGCATTGCAAATATTCATTACCTTGCTAAAATTCACATACACAATGACTGGAACTAGAATAATACACTTTTTTTCACGATAACATCAGTCACAATTTCACATTATATTATCCGATTCGAAAAAAATCTGGCGACCGAGACACAATGTTTACAATTTCACAACGTGAATGAACCATCAAGCGAACCTCTCTCAGGTGCACTAAACTGAAATGGTAATGGTACCTATACTGGGAATGCCACTGACACCATCATCGTCTCCGTTACCATTTATTATAAATTAAAAGTTTCGTTCAGGTACTACCTGATATCTCAGACGACTGAAAACTCGGTGGACGCGCCGGACACTGAACGTATTGTTGTAGTACCTCTATAACTCGTACCATTTTAACAAAGCGACTATGGCAATAATAGACCAGTCAAGAACAGCTATTTATCTTTGATTAACTGATTTTACCGAACTTTAGCAATACCCAAACAGTTTGGTACTTCCAAGTCGGATGTGCTGTTGATTCATTTATTTATTTAAATTGAACAAAAACTGGAAAATACAATATAACCAGTATAGAAATATATAATATATTTTTATCACATTGATAGCACGATTTCACACCCCAAAACCGCAATAAACCATAGGCGGACATTGGAATTTAGGCAGGATAAAATAAATCAATTGCATCTCAATTCAAAATCTCAATCTTAATTCAAAAAAAATGTCATTGACGAAATGGCGTTAGAACGTAGAATAACTGTAACTACCATACCACTGGGAGCTCAATGCTATTCAACCCATATGGGCGCAAATAAAGGGTGACGTAGCACGAAGACCTACATCAATTATTGCAAAACTCTTTGTAAAAATTGTCTGCAGAGAACTAGAAAAAAAGCTGTGAGTCATACGCATAAAGAAGAACAGAAGATGTGGCAACTGGAAAATATCATGGATGAAACCGTTGAATATATAATAATTAATGTTGGAGTTGAAATGGAAATGGAGTTGGATTCTGATGAAATGGAATTTTGAGTAGGCACATCATCTGCAAGTTTTTAACAAATCAGCACTCTTTATGACTACAAATCATTTTTGGAACTTTAGTTCTTTATGTCAGGTTATGTTTGAGCGACGCGAGCGACGCGACGCAAAAGATCTGACCGTTACGTTACGTTATGTTACGTTGTTTCGTTATGTGCCTTGATTGCGTACGTGTGGTCTCTCCTGAGTCTCTCTCTCGTTTACGAAGCAGCGATTCATATGCTTCGGCCGGGAATCGAACCCGGGCCGCCCGCGTGGAAGGCGAACATTCTACTAATGAACCACCGATGCTATATTAAAATTTTATGCAAAGCTGGTATTCGCAGAGCTGGTGATCTACTTGAATTTGTTCGGATAAATTTTTACTATTATTTTCATATTTTTTTTTGCGCGATTGATCTTTTTTGTTCATTTACAGCATCGGTTGTCAGGACGGTAGGTTGTGTTTACTGGTTTCTAAGTTTAACACGTCGGTAAGTGATTTACTTACCGTTCAGACGTCGAAAAGTAATAAATAGCATAAAAACAATTTCACCAAAATGCAAAATATATTTTAAACTGATCGAGAATTATTGACATTTCGTTCATTTCCAAGAAATTTAAATTATTTTATTCGGAATTTATTTCAATACGATCGTGCAAAAAATGGTATAAGCATCTCGAACGTTAAGGGTAATTACAACGTTTGCATGTAGATTCCTCTCGTAAAATTGGACAAAATGACATGAGGATTAAGGGGTCTAGCACATTTACTTTTCGAAATACAGGGTGTTGAAATTTTGAAAACTTGAATGTTTTAATTCGATAACTTTAAAATGGATGGATAAATTGATTTGACATTTGGCAGCTTGTTTTTAATTGTAAAAGGGCATATTTTGATAGAAATAGTAGTTTGTGCAACTAGTGTGGATATGATGGCCATATCGCACAAAGACGAAGTTTGAGCACGACGCCGAAGGCGGAGTGCTCAATCGTTCAAGTGCTATATTTCTATAAACTAATATAACTTCAAATTGAAAATTTAACAATTCAATTTCATGTTTCCACTAATTTTTTTTGTGCTAAACGTACAGTTCTTGAATGT